>ML787546.1:513930-526529 GCA_009831015.1 Picea engelmannii | reverse complement strand
TTGAGGTACATGTTGGGTACATGGTTGAGACAAGTAGTTGATGAGTTGGCACATACATGAGGTGTATAGTTGATGATGTTGGTACATCTTGATGAGTCATAGTTGATGAGTAATTGATACATGATTGGTACATGTTGATTACAAATTGTTTGGTACAGGTTGGTGCATGGTTGATGCACTTGTTTATGGTACAAGTTGATTACAGGTTGCGGTACAGGTTGATGCATGGTTCAAGTTTATTGGTACAGGTTTACAGTAGTATATCTCATAGTGATAGTGTGACAGTGGTTCCATAATTCTAATTATACGTTAGGGAGGTTGGATGGGGCAAGGACATGTGGTTGTAGCCACCTTCCGGTTGTATCTGGAGAACATAGGGGGGTGTAGCCTCCTTCTGGTTATAGCCAGAGAATTGGGGAGTTGGAGATTCCCCCAGGTTGTAGCTTGAGAAACTAGGGGGTTGGAGCCTCCTTCCAGTTGCAGCTGGAAAACAAAGGAAGTTGGTTCCTCCAATGAATGTAATTCTTCAAGACATATAAGAAAAAGCATTATGTGGTTTTCTCTCGCTTTGGGTTTCCACGTAAAAACACTGGTGTACTGTGTATGTGTATGATTGTTCATTTGTTCATTGTTTATTTACTCTGCAAATATTGGATGTTAATGCTACATTGATATAACACTTGCATTATATGGTTAAAAAGGATTAGATTGCTCTATTACTGATTCACCCCCCTCTCAGTAATCCAACAAGTTGCATGCTAGTTAGCCCCCGCGTTTACCTCCAAAAGTTGCAAAAAAATATAAATTTGCAAGGAATTCCATGAAGTTTACGGGCTATCGAGGGTTTCCTGACCATTTTACCCCTTGTAGCCCATCCCCAAACCGAATAACCATCTTTTTCTCATATAAAAAGAGGTCTTGGGGTGTCTTTTAAAAATACAAGAAAGAGAATAAGAAAACTCTGCCAAAATTCCTTCCCCTTCTTAGCCCAAGTTTTGCATCCTATTATGAGTTTTGGCCTCAACCTTCCCCTCTAACCCTTTCTCCTTATGCAACCCTTTCTCCTTTCCTAAGTGATAAGTTGGTTGTGAGAAGCAAGCATGGGATTGATGCACTTAGAGCCATGATAGAGGAGCCCAGACTTGGTTCGTGGAGCGATTGTCGATAAATATTGTAATCATTTTTGTCTTGAAACTTAATAAAAGAGTTTGTCCTTGTCCCAAAATCTTAAATTTGTATGCTTTTATTGATTTACGCATTTATGTCTATATCTAAACCTTAAAAGTGGTAAGTAGAGAGTGCATGTGTTGTAATAATGTTTTCCTAAGCTTTTGCAGGTCAGCTTTGGGAGGAGACCCACAATCTAGGAGGCTGCAAGAAGCAAAAGAGGTCTGTACCAACCACAAGGACTAATGGTGCACCCATTGACTCTCTCTCTTCTCTCTCATCATTTCATTTAGATAGTTTTGGGGTAGTTTGGTAGAACAGTCTTTTAAGGAAAGTCAATGTTATGTCTATACCTAGACCCAATATAGGGGGATTTTCCCCATAGCAATAAGTTCAATAGTTCAGTACCCCTTCCTTGCATATCGTTCTTTGGAGACCCTTGCTTCAACCGGATTCTCCCAATGTTGGTTCTAAGAATCCACCCATTTACTTTAGTCTGCATTGGACATCCTAATGGACTGACTTCCCCATTTAGGTACTCTCTTCTTGCCCTTGGACAACTTTTTCCAACAAAATAAGGACTAAACAAGGTCATTAGAGAAGATATCTACAAACAATAATCCAAGTTACTAGGGTAGATTCCCCTCGGGGGCTTAAACCAAAGATGGTCTTCTATGCAAATCACTTCATGTAGTTGAGAGATGGCCTTTTATGCAAAGCACTTCATGGAGTTGAGATATAGCCTTATTGTTAGACTAGCCTATACATTATACCATTAGATGCATGCACTCAAGATACCTCTAAGACAGTTCCACGTTTGTTCACATAGGCTTCAAATGGAGATAGATCAATAACCTTTAGGAGTAGACAATGTGTCTCTATTTTGTCACTTATCAGAGATCGAGACAAAGGATCAATTCATTTTCCATTGCCCCACTTACTTCGAGATCTAAGGTTGGTTCCATTGCCTCTACCAGGAGTCCCTGAACTCCCTCTTCACCTTCTTAAAATACCCAAATCAGAGGTGCCTAGCCATGTACATGAGAGAAACCCTTGAGCTCTAATATTTATTGCTCAAATCACCTCCTCCATTGAACACCACCAAGACAATCACCTCCTTCTTTCCAGTGCTACCTAGAGGCACTAAGAAGTAAGCATAGCACAACATTATTCTAGATTCCAAATTAATGAGATAGTATAGGGGAGGCACTCACCATCCACCCATAAGATCATCATAACATCGTTGTATCCCATTATTTACTACCCACTCAATTGGAAGCTCCCCTGCAAGTTATGGTGGGGTTGTATCCATTAGGAACCAAAACTTCTCCATTCTATGATCCATAGGTATATCTTATTGTTGGGTAGTATACTTAGATAATATATTATCTAAGATTAGATCTCTTTCTTCTAGGAGTTGCTTTTTTGCACTCCCACGGTATATTAATATTGTTGTACCGAGTAGTCCCTTTGACCTATTCACGGTCTTTAGTTGGACATTGATAAAATTATCTTTATCTTTATCTTATCGTAATTTCCTTCCATTTATGCTATCTTATATTGTCTATAAATCATTATTTGATAATAACAATCTTTCTACTACTTTGGTCACCTCAAATATAGACAGAGAACCTATTGTAGTATATCATGTAATTTTGTGGGCAACTTCATTAGATTGTCTATATATGATATATCTCAATGTATCATCATTCTTGAGATTTGGTAGATTGGGGATTCATGATTTATGGTCAGCCTATCTAACTCTAACCAAGATAATATTTCCTTTTGAATGCTAAAATATTAAAGATTTACTTGTAGTGATAAAAATAATTCTAATTGAGGAAATCATTTCTTGGATTATTTTTTCCAAATTTTATGGCATATATCAAAGATTTACAAAAAATTCAACGTTGATGAAGTTCTTGCAATATAAATTTTCCAAATTTAATGAAATGTGTATTGAAAAATAGCGTGGGAAACCGAGATAGATAATTAGAATTTCTTTGTTTGAGCATTATGGGTTGGACTATGTGCAAGAGATTAGAGCTAGTGGTTATTTATTCACCCTTGTGGTCTCATAGTCTTATCTTGGGGCTGGCATATGCAATAGATTTCCTATGGTTGGGTGGAAAATTGCTTGTTTGCAGCAAGTTGGTGGATAAATTTCAAGAAAGGGTGATTTTTTTTCTATTTTTTTTTATGCATGATTGTTTGCAATGTATCAAGTGGTAAATTGTATGCAATTGGAATTGGAATGAATGAATGATTGTGATTTGGGTGTCAATATGTTATGAATGCAATTATTCCACAAGAATAAATGATGCATGTGCATTTGTGTGAATGTTGATCATGCAAATGGGTAATTGGAATGATTGCATTATCTGGTTTCCCCAAGGATAACCTTGTGGGTAAACCCAAGGGATGCTTCTCCACATTCATGGATGGCATACCTAGTAAAATTATTGGCTTAGACTAGTGCACCTCACCTAGGGGGATTTGTATCAAGCACTTGCCACGACAAAACTAACCAGATACCCAACAACATTGGCAACCACTAGTTGACCTAACCCCTTGGACTAAATGGTTGCATTATCTACTTAAATGTTTCCATTTAGATTTTCAATGGTAATTCTTCGAAATTTATTTTTGCAAGGATTTTGTTAATGGACTGGATAATTAGAAGGAATCTATTCAATAGTTCAAACATGGGCACAAATGGTTTTTCCAATTTTGTATGAAATGAACAATTTCTTATATGTGGCTTCTGGTTATATTTTTTTCATCACTTTTGCATTGATTTTGCCTTAATAACCATTGGTAAATTTTTGTATTGTCTCTCTAATACAACTCTATACAGTGTTGGTGAATCTGAGATGGTATTGAAGGAGAGAATTTTTAAATGTGTGTCCCAATGGCCAAGGGAGGAAGGTCCATGCACGCTACACCCTCCTTATTTCATGGATTGAAAATGCAGGTGCTAAATTATAATGACCTTTTGTCGAACACACTCATGGACCTGGTCTACAACTACGAGGCAACAACGAACTCTTAAAAGCATGCAAAAGATAGATATAATCGATTATTTATATATCACATTTTAACAAAATTAGATAGCGAAGTGTCAATAAAAAAGTTTCACAATATATTGGAACTAATAGTAAAAAACATGTTAACAAAACCTTTAAACATGGGCAGTCCTACAAATATTTTTCCCAATCATCATGCCCACCTTAATGTTTCTATCATGTTCATTGGCCCGATTCTCAAGGGTTTTTATTTTGGACAATGATAACTATGTGACTACCCACTTAAGAGAGTGTAAAGGTCTAGATGATTTGAAAGAGGGCGAATATGTATGGTTGTTACATTGATGATTTTTGTTGTCAACTACAGAGTCCACTCCACTAACGTCTCATCTGCATATGGCCAAAGAAATTGAGCCTAAGATGCAAGTGTGTTCAAGGAATCAACCTACAATATTACAATTCTTAACTTGTCTTATGAACTTCCAAAATGTTGCAAATGACTCCAGTGATTCCATACATTGTTCCAAAATTACCTCCAACATCAAGCACTCACATATAACTTGTACCTATTACATCTAGGCTTGGACAATTTTCTTCACTATTACAAATCCACTCCATTATTATACTCTCACTCTAACAACTACATTTTTGTCTTATAGAAGGACTCTTAGTTGAAACCAAGTCCTTGCTCTAACTACTCATTTCTTCCATAAAATTGATTTAGTCATACATTAGATCACTCATCCAAATGAAAAAGTAACCACCATGACTTGGTATAACTATAAAAGACTTTAGGGTAAATGAGACATGTCAACATAATTATACATCACAATGAATGCACCTTGAGGTAAATTAGAGAAGCTACCACATATATGGAGAGGACATGCCCGACTCTATTTCAATTTTAACTTCCATGTAACTTAAAGTTATCAATGCTCTTTCCTCTAATCCAAGACCAATCATGCATACAACTTTTAATTTAACTCTAAATTTTACAATAGCGTAGATTCATCTTAAGCTTAGATCTATCAAACACCAAGAGGGATCAAATCCTCTTAGGGGAGAACCTTTTTAATGATGCAAAAACTTGTGTAAAGGTTTGCACTTCAAAGTGATTTCATACATCTCGGCACTTGGTAGATTGGGAGTTAAGATGGATCTAGGTTGGTTATTATTAAAATATATTATTATTTTAATGTGAAAAAGACGACATGATGTAAGTGGCAATCTCACTCGTTTACTCACTCATGGTATGTCTCTCTCTTACTAGGCTCTAGAATGCATTTATTGGCGCAAACATACTTGAAACATGAGTAGGATAAACTCCCAACGTTTTGACCCTTTCTTGACCACTTTTTTTTCTAATTAAAATGATTTTGGACCTCAAATCTAGTAATGACAATTTTGTTTTGTTGTAATGGCAATTTGTTTGTTGATATTACATAGTGTGGGTGCCTTGATGGTTTCCATGATTTTGAATATATATATATATATGTGTGTGTGTGTGTGTGTGTGTGTGTGTGTGTGTGTGTGTGTGTGTTATTTTTAGCACCCAATTTCATCAATCTCAATTTGTTTAGGGCTAGATTTGGCTTACCAGATTTTGGTAAAGCCTCGTTAGAAAAATGCCAAAATGTTATTTGTATCAAGATAAGCAAGGTGCACATACAATTTGCCTTTTGGAACACACTAATAATGTATTCATAACATAGGGTTGGTAGGCGCAAAGGGGTTATATTTAACTTTGAAGCAAAAAAATAACTAGAGTACGCATGGGGACTAGGGATAACATCTAATAACGAAGAATATGTTTTAGCATCATATCAAGGGCTTAACATTCTCGAGGAGAAAGGCATTGGTTAGGTAACAATTATTGGTGACTCCTCCATCATCATTATATATTTGTATTGACATATACCTTTACAAAATCTTAGCTTGCTATGGTTGACACAAAGGATCTACCAATCATCAACATAGTGGATTTACCACATATGACAAGGGAAGACACATTGGCATCCATTGGAACAAATAAACCACCTACCATAGGTCCTCTTGGGAATCACACTCGTTGAAAAATAAATCCATATCTTCCATCAATTAAGTAGATCTACCACCTATCTCCAAGTTAGATATTCTACACCTTCCTCAATGCCAAAGGCTCCAAGACACGAGTGCACATATGAATAATACAACATGAAATATCCACTCTCCAAGGTCAGGTATAAAGTACAAATGCCCGAGATCACTAATAGCTTGACATCACACCAACTATCACATCCATGATCGATCTCTCTACAAATGTACAAGATGCACAACTTGGAAACTTCCTCTGTTTACAATAATTACTGAAGTTGAGCAAGGTCACCATTCATATAAACACTTGAGTCACAACTCAACCAAAACATATCACCCAATAATCATCAATCTATCATGGAATGAATCATCCCATTGTGGGCTCTGAAAATTAGCAAACAATCAAATGGTTAACCATGCTTATCACAACCCTGGATGGGGTGTCAATAGACAACCACGTCACATGAGTATTCATGCATGCAAATCGCCCCCGCTCACCTCGTATGGCGCTCAACGACGATCATTTACTCCATACTCGTTTCAACCCGCACTTGCACCTGCAACTGACCTCCACCTTGTCCGACGTACGTGGGATTTTGATGGCTCTCCAGACTCTTCCAAAGGTTAAACCTGTCGTCTTCCCTGGGAAGGCACCTTATTCTCCTAGACTTCACACCCTACGTACTCTCTGTCTTCTTGTTGTTCCCCATTCTCTGCGAGCTCTCTCACTACGTTATGGTCTCTTCTTCTCGATCATGAGCGTCCATCTCACCCTCAACACCTTCCATCACTGTTTTCCCTGGTGTTTACCCATGTGAGAGAGCGAGACATATCAATTTGAGTTGGCTCTCACTCTGCTTAGGGTGGTCGAACCCCGTATTCCCATTTCCAACCAGGTCCTTGCTGCACTTGTCCTTGTCACTCAAGAATGGATAACCACTTCTCCCTTCCTCCTTAAGCAGTCAAATACTGCAAGCTCGCCTCTGCTACTTTGACCACTTCCACCACTGCCTCTCATCTCCCCAACCTGGATGCAGCCTCGAGCTCTTTCCCTTCTCCTTTGCCTCACCCGGTTTTCACTAATGCTAAGAGAGAAACCATATTGGAGCCACGTCAAGATAATGGCGAGCATAAATTTTGTCAAGAGTTGATGGATAAACGCGTGGAATGGCTTATGGACTAGGGCGCACAGAACCTTGCTCAGCGTCACATTGAAGAGGAGTTGTTCATGGCAATCATGGAGACTAAGTGGTCAGAATCGTCTAAGCACGCCTTCCCCTATGACTCTAGTAGCAAGTAATCTACATGGATGGTTACTTTTTGTTTTTTGTAGCCTCTTTATGGCCTATCAAACTACAAAGTTATCTCTTTTGTTATATCTACAAGCCCAACATAGTTTTTTATACAGTCAATTATGTAAATATGTTAGATAGTAGTTGTAATAGCAAAATTCTATGGAACTTTTATATCTGGTGGTGGGGCTGGTTTCCTTCCATGACAACCTCAACACCAGTTTCTGGAACCTCTTATGTAAATTATGCTCATGAAAGGTAATGCATACAACTAGCTTATAAAAAAAAACATGCTTATCACATGCATCAATCCACTCCACACATTGGCATATATTGGAACGAATCAACCACTTAACAGAAGTCCTCCTGGACATCACACTTGCTAAAAACAGATCACATACCAACCATTGAAGAACTAGATCCTCCACCTATCACTGGTGGAAACACATTGGCATCCATTGGAACAAATCAACCACCTATCTCAGACCCTCCCAAGCATCACATCCATTGAAAATAAATCCATGGAAACAACCTGTTGACACTCAGAACTGAAATGGGCTGCAGCAAATCAATCCCAAGGCAACCTCGAACCACTTTGGATTGGGAGCTGCCCCTTCCAACCCGAGAGGGATCTCTCGAACAATGTCACAATAGGAATTTAAGTAGCGTAAAAAAGGTGGGCAGATTTATGGGTGAATGAAGGTCTTGGATTTTTGGAGTTTGGGTGTTAAACCAGGGAAATAGTCCATTGGGCATGGAGTCAAATGAAAACCGAAGAAAAGAGACAATAGCAGAGATCAAATACTTGCGGAAAGCGAGGCAAAGTAAGTCTATCTTTCAGCGCTTTGAAAAATCATGATGCGGCAGTGGAAAGAAAAAGGAAAGGCCGACGTAGCAAAGGATACATGCAGAAATCTGAAAATGCAGATTGGTCTTACACAACTGATAGCTGGTGCAGAGGAAAGGCAATAAACAATTGCAGACAACCCAAATCTTTTTGTTACAGTAGTGGTCGTACTAAAGTGTAACGAAGCCCGTCAGTTAGAGGAAAACAAAATGTAATACAGTCGTAATGGATTAAGGAAGACATAAGGCTATGGTAACAACGATATCAACTGCGAATAAGGAACACATAAATGCAATCCAAACAAATTTTAACACATCAGAAAAGAAGAAGAACATGTTGAAAGAAATCGACCGTGATGAATCTCACAGTCGCAAGTAAACATCTTTATTATTACTCCAATAATGGCTTACACAATAACTCAGCAATTACAATGAATCTCTCTCGACATAGATTTTTCTCCCAGTCCTGCGCTCATGCGCCCCCCTCGTCCCTGTTACATACATCAGTCTTTTAAACAGAAACAATAAAACCCTTGGTATTCCATAAATCCGAACCGGTTTGCCTTCTCTGGACTATGCAAATGCCAGGTGCGTCTGCCAGATGTTCCGCAGACTGCTTGAACCGTCGCTAATCATTTTGACAAGTGGAGTGAGGTTTGAGAATGATTGTAGTCGTCCAGCACGATTTTCGAATCGCTCTCTGCCTGATCAATGGATTTCCCATATAATTCTAGTGAATTCGGAACGCACTCTTCATTTTCATTGAAATAGACAGACTCCATACCATCCCTGCAAGCTATTGGATACTCCATGAAAGTCTGATGATTATGATCTATGATGATTAATCGGCTTCTTACTGCCCTTTGCTCGAATCATTTCGCCGCTCTTAGCCTGCGCCTGCGCATGATCATCACGTCTTCTGAACAAGGTAGCCGCACTCTTCTTCAAGTCATCCACGGTCGGAAGAAACTTCAGCTTCATACCCAAATTGAAACTGTTGTAATCAGAGCATTTGTTTAAGAACGGAACTTGAATAGTTCTGTCTTCAGAATCATCATCTTCGCTCGATAAACCCACATCACACAAGCTCTCTGCATCGGCTTCAATGGACGAGAGACTCAATCTACAGCTGCTTCAGCACAATATGGATGTGAAACAAGAACAGATTCTGCCTCTGCTGTACCAATACATGTCCACTGACATTGATAACATCATCCACTCGTCCAGTTAACCAGTAGTGACCGTCCTCGTCCCAGCTGTCGGTTAAAAATTCACCGTTCAGATACTCAGCCGACCAGTATTCATCTTCATCTGTGAACTCATCAATGCCTCCTACTTCTGTACCAAACCAGCAATCCGACGTGCACAGCTCCAAAAGCTTTGTAGCCTCCGTTTCACTAGACAAAAATTCATCAACTGTATTGCCTAATAGGAAGCGCTGCCAACTGGGAAGAAGAAATCCTTGCTCTTGCTCCTCATCGACGGCACCGAGAAGATACTGAATCTCTATGTCAATGCTACAACAGTTCTCTGAATTATATTGATCGCTCCCATCTTTAAATTCCACATTCCAAGAACCAGTGTCATCGTTTATTCCGAAGGATATAATTATGCATTCTTTCCGTTCATTTTCGGAGGAGTCGAAGCACGAAATGAATTCTTCATCCAGAGTTTTCATGGCGTGGGAGATCATTATATCCGAGCGAGCGGAGCAAGCATCTTCTAGAACTGCAACATCTACAGGGGATGAAACGGCATTGCAAGAACCTTGGAGATGACTCATTCCTTCGTCTGTCTCCGAAACCTTGGAAGACGCGTATCGAAGGCGGGGTATATAGAAACGATTTGAAAGAGACGGGTGCATGGATTGTGACAGGGAAGTTTAGTAACTGCATTAGCTGCAAGTACAAGAAAATAGAGAAAAAAAAAAAAAACAGAATATGTGGACGTTAAATGCGGGCACAACCGGACTGAAACGATCCGCTTGGACGACATTCACATTGTTGTTACATTCAAGAAGAGGTCTCCGAGCAAGCAAATAGTAAACAAAACATCCGGGACTGAATACAATCAGATGCGCAGCTAACAGTTGGCGTCTTACCCCTGACCAGCTCTAGAGCTGTGTAATCCAAGGAGGGAGGGAAATGATAAACCTGAGATGTATTCGTGTCTCCTGAAACCTGAAGAATAATCCCTATTTCACCCACATTCATTGGCAGTTGATCATGCGTTTAAACCATGTTCTGGGCAGTTGGCCTTGAAAATGATAATCACCGAATATAGTATCTGTAACGCTCTACCCTTCACTGCCAGGCAACCATGCAGCTACGAGCGTGTCCACCCTGTCAAAATAGGGTTCCACCACCAACGGTCTCCCCCGTAAGTTTGGCCGAATTGTCAGTCTGAAGGGGCGACGTTATATGAAACAACTGTCTCGAGATGTTCATGCTGATCCACTGCTTGATAAATGCCCAGAACTTCGATGGATTCGTTAGCATCAACACAAATTGGTCTATTTCAGACGAGAGTACGACGGTCGCTTCCTTGGTTCTCGATAACGAAGACAACGCCACTGCAATTCTCATCACGCATATTGTTCATCAGAACTTCTCTTCCGGAATCAAATCCTGGTCCTTCTTGAGCTTCGTGGAAACGAGAAAGAGCGAGTACGTTCTATCTATCGTCGTATCCGGATCGTCTTTGCCGCAAAATGGTGAGGTTGTGTGGGCTGCCAATGGAGATAAGCCCGCGTCGCAGAACGGGATCATGGAGCTGCAGTCTGTGATGCTCGATTTTCATTGTTGGTGGAGTGTTGCGATGATAAATCCATGCTCATGTCACTCTCGCCACTCCATCTCCTTAAACTCATTTCTCCCGTAGACCATAACCTTTGATTTTCTGAACCTACAGTTTTTGTAAAACCTTGATTTGAATCAATCATGTTGTTTTGCTTGTTTTCCAATAGACTTACAGTAGCTTGAACGCCGAGTCTTCTGGTGACGGCGTCATAATTATGATTGTTTTCGGCACTTGCAGATTCCATATTCACAGGAGAGTGAACGGCTGTATTTAAAACTGCGTGTTGAGATTCAGATTCCCAACCTTTCTCGTTTGTACCTGCAAAGTCATTGATTCTAGCATTGGGTTTGTCGGTCACTTGAGAATTTTTTCAATTGCTATCGAGCCTAATCTTACTATAATCCTTAGAGTTCTCATTCTTAGCATTATTAATAGACTCTGAATGGCCAAGGGGGGAGCCACTAGAATGACAGGGCTCCAGCTCTTTCTTTTTCTGTTGAAACTTCCCAGAGGAAGAAATAGAATTTTGCTCTTTAAACACATAAACATCCTGCTTAGCAGGCGAATCGATTGAGATAGAGCCTGATTGCCCATCAAGTCCACCATATTCAAATTTCTCTGCTTAGCCCGTTCTAGAATGTCTTCCTCGACACTCCTGCTGGTAACAAAGCGATAAATATTGACAACCTCCTGCTGACCGATTCGATGAGCTCTACTCATTGCCTGTAAATCATTTTGAGGATTCTAGTCGGAATAAAAAATAATCACTGTATCCGCAGTAGCCATATTGATTCCCAGACCTCCTGCACGGGTTGAAACGCACTCCCTTATTCAAATCATGAAAGTTCCTCTCCAAAATCCATTTGTAGTATTGTTTCTGAAGAGGAGACATCTCAACTCTTAAAATGCGTTCTATCTTTGGCGGCAAAGATTTCTCGACATCTTTGATGACTCTTCGGAGCAGATGAGGCCGAAGTTCTTTATGTAGATTAGCAAGCTCATTCTCATTGATTGAGCTCAAATTCTTGTATTTCTCAACAAAATCATCCTTATTCCTGAACTTGTCCTGATCAAGGAAATGCAGTAGAGCCCACAGCTCTTCAACACTATTCTGCAAAGGTGTCCCAGTAATCAACAACTTATTTTTGGTACAAAGAGGGGTGCAGAGTGAGGCTTCGCTATTCTTCAATCGGTGTGCTTCATCAACCATGAGATAATTCAACTTGATTTTTGAGAGAATAGGCCTGTCTTTCACACAACTTCATATGTGGTCAATAATGTGTTGAATTTAATAATTCGACCAGTCTTCTTGTTGGAATAGAATTCATACTCCTGGCAAACCTCTCTACTTGCACGATTACCAACATAAACAACAACATTCATGTCAGGCAGCCAT
>ML787546.1:467271-492190 GCA_009831015.1 Picea engelmannii | reverse complement strand
TGTTTTGACTAAGACTGACTCTGAGTGGACTAAGACATAGTAAACTTAGTCCGACTGAGCTGAAACTTGGTCTATGGGTGTAGGGGGTGCTATTCCATTTCTTTTGAGCACAAATACTCCTATCAAAATCCCAAAGATCTAGTGTTTACAACATTAGCTCAAAAATTAATTAATTAATTAAATTATTAAAAATTTAATTAATTAAAAAAAACCTATCTAGACTCGACGAAATTCCGCGAAACTTTCTACACTGTCTGGCATGGTCATTTACAACATTTCTACACAAAGGCTACCAAAAAATGAGACCATTAGAGCGCCTTTCCCCACTTTGGAGGAAATTATTGCATGTGAGGAGGGAAAAACTCAAGGGAAGTTGGCCAAGCCCTAAAGCCCGGTCGACAACCTGAGGATAAAAAACCCTCGGTGAAAGGAACTCCCCCAATGGAAACACCCAAGGTGCCTGACCTAACTATGATCCATGCAGACTTATTACATTATCAACCCACGCAGGGGTGCGGAAATTTCGTTTACAAAATTTTGTGCTGGGGTATCAGATACCCAAGTAGAACCAAAACTGTCTTCATCAAATATGCATCTGGTGATGCATCTTCATGGCACATGAGTTGACCCCTAGCTGAATAGGCGGTCAACAGAGCCCATGATTATTATATTAAGCTTGACCCTTATTGGCTCATGCTTATCTAAAGTCTGAAATTCATAAATCTTTTGCACAGGGTCACTCTAATGGACTTTATCTATTTTATCCGACTCTGAAGTGATTGAATTTGAATTTGATGCTTTATAACTAAGATATCATGTATCATGGCATAACATTTTGGTATGAGCACATAGCTGCAGAAACAAGAGAGAAAGGAATTTACTCTTAAGAAAACGTGTCTATCTTTATATTGCTCAAGAATACAAATTTATAATAGAAGCTTGTGACAAAATTGGAGACTAAAGATAAATATAGATAGGTGTTCAACTTTAGGCTAGCCTAGAGTAACTTCCCTCACACGAGGACAACTAAAACTAAACATTCTAAAAAATAGACTAGAATAAACCCCCTATCTGTCACCATACTCACAACTGTAGTCAACGTGAGGCTACCATGGCTAAGAAAGTAGAGATTTGTGGGAATAGTTGCCTGATAGTGCATAATCTTTGATTATGGAATCATGGTTAAAGGAGATGGAATGGAAATTAATGTGTGACCACTTTTCCAAAGTCATCGATGTTGTTACAAAAGGTTGTTGCGTTGAACGAATTCAATGTGGTTAGATTGGCTATCTTGAAGAATCTGCAAAGAAGCTGCTTATAGAAAAATGGGCAAAGGTGAAGTGAGGCGAGTCTTCCATAACCTCGTCATTTCTCATCATTAGTTCATGGAAGTGTATATAACCTTGAAGAGGTGTCACCATTAATGTTTTCGAACTTTTTTGTGTTTGAGTTGATTCCCGAGTTTGACCTTGTTCTTCGAGGAAACTAAAACGAGTCACATCCTTCAAGTATGATTCGACCATGAGTCATACTTGTGATTTTGGCTTGTGAGTATGACTCAAACTTGCAAGTCAAATGAGAGTTAGATCGATTTGATGAGTTTGACTTGAGTGCTTTGTCTATAAAAGACAAAAAAAAGAGCACTCATTTGCCTTGTTGTCTGACCCAATATCACCACAAACAACCAACAAAGTTGTCGATTGTCTAGAATCCATGGCGTCTATAGTATGTCATATCATTTATGTACTTTGACATGAGTTATTATTGAAAATTTCTATTATATGGACATTGTCAACTTTAATAACGATTGAAAATATATTTTTTCTAAAATTAGTGTTTCATTTTTTAAATTTCTTGAGCCAACTCCTGACATTTTCTTGAGTTTGAGTCAACTCTTACTCTTTGGTTTCATCGAGCCATTCTTTTTGTCCAATCTAGTAACTTTGGTCACCATATATGAACTAACTAGAAGATATTTGGACAATATTTCTTTGCCTTTAATGTTGATCTAGAAGGTGGTCTTGCAAGACAAATTTGGTTGGAAATTGTCAAGAATGAGGTGCTTGTGAAGGATGCCTTGTTTAGCGGCGACTTTGTACGGTCAACAAGATTAAAATTTTCTGTGTTTTTGTTGTTTAATTTTGGTGTCCTCAAGGCTGTGTTTTCTAGTATTGTTAGTTTTTGAAGTTAGTCTCTCAATTGTCTCTTCAAGGAGTCCCATAACTTCCTTTTCGCTTTCTTTCAATATTCGAACTAGCGATGCCTAGCCTTGCATTATGAGGTAGGTCCTTGGATTCAGATCCAATTCCCTTTGGCCACCCCCTAGTTGGACACCACTAGGTTGATCACATCTTTCTTTTCGATGTTTCTAGAGGATAGGGGTACCAAGAGACCGACATATGACACTACCGATCTGTGAGACCCCAGGAGCCATTCAACCTTCGCCAGTGAGATCATTGGGAAGTTGTTGCCTCAGATCCTAAGTTAGTTCAGTCAACATTAGTGGATAGACATCCTCCTCCAGAGCTCGACGGTGGGGGGCTCCATCCAAGCAATAGTACATACCATGATCCAATGCCTTTGGTTAGCCATCTATTAGGAGTTTCCTTTCTTCAATCTTGGATATTAGGAGAGACACAAATATTGAAATCGCAATTTTTGCGGGAGCCATTCCACCCTCCTCCTCCCCCTCCTCTTGTTCAAGAGACAACAACAACATCCAGACATGTTGAGGCCCCCTCTGTTAATTTTCACACCCAACACCCAACAGTTTATTTCCTAACAAATGCCTTGCTGTAATAAACTTATATTGCTGCTGTTATAAAAGGTTTGTTACAGCCATTAGGGCTTGTATATATTGCTGCATATTTACTTAATATTGTGGCAAAACTTGCTTGGAAATCTTGTTTAGCAATTGGATATTGTACTACTTGTTGAAGGGTAATTTCTAAGACATAATTGCTAATTTTCTGGGCTGATTTACTTATCACTGTTGCAAATTACATATTGTTGATATAGACTGGTTTACTGCTGCAATTTTACAACAGCAATTGGTTTTACTTGTTATCTAGTGTCTAAAGGTGATTAATAAGTGATATAACTTGGTAATTGTCTATTATATGCATTGGAATGTTTCTTGTCTTGTATAGGTTAATCAATTACCTCGTTCAAACTAATTCTTCCCTTCACCTCTCCTGGACCTAGCTTAATCTATTGAGTGACTAAGATAAGGGGGTTATAGACTTGCCTTAGCTTGCTATAGCATCCCTTGAGGTCACCGGGTAAGCCTCCCTTGTGTTGGACCACTTTCCTTCACTAAAACGAGGGAAGTACTTGCCTAGGTGACAATGACAAGTGCTTCTAGTTGTTACACAAGATTGGCATCTTGTGAAAGGCTTTGCACAAGTAAAAATCCCGTGATAACACTGCCCATCCCATCCAACTAAAGGCAACGTACTCCGGCTTGTGGGAGAGTTATGGGCGATTGATGTCGAACAAGAGGAGGATACCACTTGTATCTGGAGGATGAACCCATAATAAATTATAGAATTAATAAACATCAGCAATGGGGGCTAACAACTATACCCCGCCCCCTTTTATTTTGCATTTTCCTTCCTCCATTAAAACCCCTTCATTTGCTTTGGAATCTGCCTACGTTTTGAGATGCCTTAGCACATGAAAGCACTCCAAGGATTCAAAGTTCTCCATCAAAGCTTGAGATCGCGTGATAAATATATTAAGTTGGCCATCGTGCAACAATGATCAAAAGCGAAGGTGATGGAGGAATCACCATTCACCATAGCTTGATTAACTCCTTTAGCCTTGAGCAATGACATGCCTTTAAACACCACTAATGCCTTTGCTTCATTATTTGTGGGGCAACTCCTATCCACCAAGCGAAGTCTACTTTTAGTTCTTCTTTAGGATCAAGAATGATACCCTCTACTCTTGCAACCCTTGGGTTTCCTTTCAAAGCCCTATCAAAGAACAAAATGTGTTGTCTCTATCTCTCTCTCCACTTCTAAAAATCTCTTTTGGCCATTCGAAGTTGCCAGTTATTGGAGTTGATGGTCGTCTAAACTAGATTCTAATTGGAGGAGGACCAACCTAAAAACCTTCTTTTAACCAAGCTCTCTCTCTTCAGGATTATAATGAGAAGTGTTACTAGACTTGTAGCTAGTGGATGGAATTGCGTGATAGAGTAATCCACGAGCTCGATTTGCTACTGTTTATGGGGGAGTAAGCACTTGTCTGAAAATTGCTTTGTTTTGAGCCAACCAAATCTTCCAACATAAAAATTTGGGGAACTCAGTCCAAGCCCTTTTAAAGAGGGGTTTGTTAATGAAAGAGCCAACATAGTGATTGTGCCAGGTTTGGAACATTGTAATGAACATAAATATATCAAATTAGTAATAATAATAATGAAAAAAAATGAAGTGATACATCCGGTTGGCACCTAAAGTTTTGGGTCCATTTTTGCGCGCGCGCACAAACGAAAGTCATGCGCGCTCATCCAATAGTTTTGCAAGCGCCTAAGGAGATGCACGAAAGAATGCCATAGTGCGTGCATTGAACTGGGTTTTATTAAGCAACGCGCCAAGTCTAAAGGCGGTCAAGGGCGGGCTGGTTCGAGTTTTGTTAGTTGAGCACGTCGGTCCAAGTTTTGTTAGTTGCGCCAGAAACCAAGAAGATGCCCTGTCGGAAGCAAGAAAGGAATCACCGGGATATCTCCCGGAATGATTGCTGCTAACAGCAGATGAAGACGTGGGGCGACCAGAAGATGAGCTGGCCAGGCAATTAAGATTGTCCCTGATGCAAAGAACCTACGTGGAGCATTGGCAGGTACTAGAAGCATGCAAGGTCTTTAGATCAGACAAGTGAGTGGAGCAGAATAATGAAGGACAATGCTCCCCAACAGAAAAAGATATAAAAGAGAGCTCTCAACTAAAAAAAAAGGCTGGTTAATTCCGGAAAGCATCATCCCCAGAGTTCGGAGTTAGCCTATTGCAATCCTGTGTTGTATGGAGATGTCTCATGTGTTTTGTATCCATATGAATATTAAAGCTTAGCGCAAGGCGCATACTGTTATATTCCCACTGTTTACATAGTAATGAGATGAAGTCTTATGGCTGTGCAACTCAATTATTTAGCACAATGTATATCTCTAATATGATGGAATACGTCCGGTAATAAAAACATGGCAATTCTGTTCTATTTTGTGTTTGTTATGAACGAGTAACACCTATGCGTGTATTGTTTTAATTCTTAGTCCTTGTTAGATTATCAGATATGAGTTACATGGATGCCAATTGAAGTACTATTATTTATGTTTGATCCTCTATCCCTGACACAAGACCTTATGGTCTCTATGATCCTCTCTGCATCTCGGGTGAGACCTTTCTCGACCTCGACCTTGATCGAGGATTGATATGTCGGTGCTTAAGAGTTTTTGTTGGACACGCTTTGGACGAACCTTGGGTCTTAAACCTCCCAGTGTTGAGATGGTCAGTGCGCGCGCAAGCGTGTACTGAAACGACGACACTGCTCAGCATCAACAAATGGTTCCGTTGTTGGGACCTGAAGTCTTGTTGAGATTGATGGAGGAAAAGAGAAATTGTAATGTTCCCAACCAATTTTCGGCCAAGAACTAGGGTTTCTATCTGGTGTTTTGTGTTTTGTTTTGCAGGTGGCTACTACAGAAGGATGTGCTGGAGTATTTTTACTAAGTTTATTGCATAGAAGACATCATAACAAGTATGGAACACATGATAATGAAGTAAACACATAAACAGAGACAACAAGCTTCAGATCTGACCTTTATTTAGATAGAATAAGTGATCTTCATACATAGATCTGCAGATCTGGTACAATATAGGAGATATAGGGACCCTAGGTCTTCCTCCACTGAATATAGCTGATAATAAGATTAATTTCTTTCCCTTCTTGAGTAGATCCCTTCAGATCCCTGTTGGTACGGCCTAGATGATTAGATTTGGAGATAGTACGGCCCTGGAATGTTGGATCTGGAATTGGTACGACCCTGACTGGCTGGAAATGCTCAATATTTCGGCCTCCTAGTAAATGGCCTCCAAATGATGTCAAAATACCATCAAACTGTAGATCATGGGCTCTAGAGTAGGAATGCAACAAGTTAGAGTTAAACCCCTCAAGTTTTCCCTCAAATCTGCGAATATCCTCAATGGGAGTTGTGCGCTCCTTAAAAAATTCCTCACGAGCCAAATAAAATAATCCAAAGGGGATACCCTTGGTATCAATGCTACAAAAGGATGCTATGACTTTATAGATGAATCTCCAATGGCATAAAACTGCAGATCTAGACTCCTCCAAGCAGATCGAACCTTTTCCCTTCCAAAGATGCGCCCTACTGCTAAAAACCCTTCAGATTTGTGCACCAACTCCAAGTGTTATCATGCTGAATACCTGTGACTGGATTAGAATGGTGAGGGAGGGATCTTTCACCTCCTTGGCCAAGCTTGAACCAGGAACAGAGGAATCTTTCACCTCCTTGCTGGTTGCTAGGGTTTGTTTACTTAAAACCCTCAAAACGTAAGCTGTCGAGCTCAAGAGTGCAAAGTGCAAAGTGAATAATGAGAATAGAATACTAAGAGGTGCGCCCTTCTCCTTCTTTTATACCTCCTTTTCTAATTTTCCATCGAGTTGCTTTTTCCACGTGCTAAGGGTTTTAATTTAATCTTCCTTAGTCTTTTACCAAAGCCACTTTAATAATAAAACTTTAGATCTTTTTAGTGACAAAACCCACATTTCCTTCCCCTTGCTTATCTTGGACTATAGTCTAGAGGGGTAGCTAGACTACTACGTCCATGAGCTCTTGTGTCAATGATAAGGGGATATTACAGTCTCCCCTACTGGAAATTGCTTGTCCTCAAGCAATCCAGAACCATTCTCTTGCACTGTTCTTTCCCTTTCCCAAGTAGCATCTTCTATGGGCAAATCTTTCCATTTAACCAAGTACTCTTTAATGGCTCTGCTCCTTAGTTGTTTCACCTTGGTTTCCAAGATCCTTTCTGGTATGAGGTGGAGTTGTCCTTCTTCATCTATAGGTGGCAATGTCTCATTGACTAATACATGTTGGCCTAATCCTTTTTTCAAACAAGACACATGGAAAACATTGTGGATCTTACTCCCTGGGGGCAATTTCAATTCATAGGCTACTTCTCCAATTCTTCTTTGTACTTCATATGGGCCATAGAAGCGGGGTTGTAATTTATCAGCACCACTCTTCTTGATAGATGCTTGTCTATATGGCTACAGGCACAAGTATACCAGATCTCCTACCTCAAAGGTGCGCTCCACCCTTTTCCTGTTTGCATATAATTTCTGCTGGTTCTGCGCTCTATGGAGATTGTCCTTGATTTCTCTGATGATGTCCTGGTTAACCTGGATCCACTCCTTGGCCATAGGAGCCTTGCCTTCTCCAAATAGAATCTCTTTAAAAGTAAGAGGATCATGATTGTATAAAGCTTTGAAGGGGGACATGCCAATGGACATGTGGTATGTGGTATTGTAACAATATTCCCCTAAGTAAAGCCATTTGACCCAAGCTTTTTGCTGTCCTGCTACATAATTTTTGAGGTAACCCTCTATCCATTTGTTGACAATTTCAGTTTGTCCATCAGTTTGGGGATGGTAGCTAATGCTAGGAGTCAATTCAGTGCCCACTAGTCTATAAAGCTCTTACTAAAAGATACTCACGAATTTGCTATCTCGGTCACTAACAATGTTCTTAGGTATGCCATGCATCCTGAAGATCTCTTTGAAGAACGATTCAACTACTTGTGATGCGCTGTAGTCCATGGAGATGGCAAATAAATGACTAAACTTGGTTAACCGATCCACAACTACAAATATGCAGTCCTTACCTTGCGTTCTAGAAAGACCTGTGATGAAGTCCATTGAGATACTTTCCCATTTGTTCTCTGGTATTGGAAGAGGTTGTAAGAGTCTTGCTGGATGAGAGTGTTCATCTTTATTTTGTTGGCAAGTAGCACATTCCCTGATGTGGCGCAAAACATCTCCTTTGAGTCCTTTCCAAGAGAACCTTTCTCTTACATGTTTGTATGTCTTAAGGAACCCTTGATGGCCCGTTATTGGAGCATCATGGAAGGCTTGGAGCACTTTTCCTTTGAATGTAGATCCGGGTACCAAATAAATCATGCCTTTGTAATAAATTATCTCATTTACAACCTTGTACTTGTCATCCTGTCGTTGTCCATCCATCAACTCACATGCAAACCTGTTCTTTGAGTATTCTACCAACAACTGCGATTTCCAATCCACTGATAGTTCTGTCATAGAATAGGCCGAAGGTCTTCGGGATAGTGCATTTGCAACTACATTATTCTTGCCCTTGACGTACTGAATATCAAAATTGTAAGCTTGAATCTTGCTTACCCACTTCTGTTGTCTCTCGTTCAAGTCCTTCTGGGATAAAAAGTACTTGAAGCTGTTATGATCAGTTCTAACTTCTTACTACAAATTTTGCCCCAATTAAGTATTGTCAGAATTTGGACAGGGCTTACATTATGGCCAACATCTCCTTGTCATAAATTGTATAGAGCAACTCAGGGCCTCTCAACTTATGACTCTCATAGGCAATAGGGTGCCTATCTTGCATAAGGACAGCTCCTACTCCTGCACCTGATGCATTACATTCTAATATGAAAGGTTGAGAGAAATCAGGTAGGGAAAGTACCAGACAAGTACTCATGACCTTCTTCATTTTTTCAAACGCGACCTGTGCTTCTTCACTCCAACTAAAAGCTCCCTTTTTGGTTAAGTCTGTTAGAGGAGCGCAAATTTGGGAGAAGCCCTTGACGAACTTTCTATAATAGTTGCAAATTCCAAGGAACCCTTTGAGTTCTGTAAGTGTCCTTGGGGTAGTCCAATTGATGATAGCTTGTATTTTTTCTTGATGGACCTGTATTCCCCTTGCCCCAATAATATGTCCTAAGTACAGAACCTCAGTCATGCCAATCTCACACTTTGACTCTTTAGTATATAAAGACTGCTCCTCCATGATAACCAAGATTTCATCAACATGCCATAAGTGATCCTCCCATGTCCTGCTATAGATCAATAAGTCATCAAAGAAGACAAGCAAATATTTTCTCAGTTGCTTGTTGAACGCATGGTTCATACATGACTGGAAAGTGGCAAGGGCGTTGGTAAGGCCGAAGGGCATCACAAGAAACTCGTAGTGGCTGAAGTGACATCTGAATACAGTTTTGTGTACATCTTGTTCTCTCATTTTGATCTGATGATACCCTGACCATAGGTCTATCTTAGTAAAGTAGATTTCACCATGAAGTTCATCCAACTGTTCATCAATTCAGGGAATAGGATACCTGTTCTTAAATAGTCCTCTTGTTCAATGCTCTATAGTCAATGCAAATGCGCATTGTTCCATCCTTTTTCTTAACCAACACAACTGATGATGCGAATGGACTTGAGCTCGGTCTAATATGTCCCATAGCCAACAATTCCTTGATTGCACTCTCTATCTCGTCATTGTGCTTCTTGGGGTGCCTATAAGGTGTAGTAATGATTGGTTTGGCTCCTTCTTCCAACTCTATGATGTGCTCAAATCCTCTATCTGGTGGTTGTCCCGGAGGAATAGGATCAAAGACTCTTTTGTGTTTGCTGAGAATTTTTTGTATATCTGGAGGGTATTGTTTGTGGGGTTCTTCTTTAGTATCCAAAATAAAACATTCAATTGCGTAGGCTATCTCCTCTCACATGAATATGGCATGCATCTTTTTTGCTGTCACGATTCTAGGAGAATCCCCTGTCATTCCTTTAAGCGTAACTCTCTTCCCTTCATCTGTGTTGAAGGACACCTCCATTGTTTTATAGTTGGTTGTGATAGGCCCCAAAGTGCTGAGCCACTACACCCCTAAAATGATATTGGTGTCAGGAATGTTTACCACATAGAAGTCCTGTGTTAAGGTGTATGGGCCTAGAGTCAAGTTCATTTGTGGAATGTACTTGTCACAAGCTATGGTATGACCCATTGCTACTTCAACCAAGAATCCTTCAAATTCCATTGTGGGTAGATGTCTCCTCTCTACCATGGCTATATCAATAAAGTTGTGGGAGGCTCCTCCATCTATCAACACAGTTGCCCTTTGCCCCTGAACCACTCCTTTTATTCTAAAGGTGTTGAATTTCGGTATCCCACTCATAGAAGCAATGGTGATCTTTTTATGGCCTTTATTTGGTGTTTCATGATCCAATAGTGCTTCCTCTTCCTCTCTGAGGTTTGCCTGCATAGTATGGATAGCCCCATCTTCTTCATCATCTGCCTCCTCCTCACTATCATATACTACCTCGACATAGTGTATTTTCCCCTTGCCTAAACATCTATGTCCTGGTTGCCATGGATCCCTGCAAGTGTAACATAGTTGTTTACTCATATCTCTTCTTGTAGCCTCATCTAACTTCCCTTTTCCTCTGTCAACTGGTCTACTGTCACGGCCCTTGTGAACCATGGGTGGTTTAGGTGCGTACCTGTTTTTGTTGGCTGCCCCCACTAAATCCCTGGTGTGTTCAATGGCATTCTGTAAGGTTATGGGCTTGAAGGCCTTAACCCACCCTTTCACTGGTTTTGTCAGTCCTTCTATGAACAATATAAGTAACCTTGATTCTGCCACATCCAGAACCATAACTGATACTCTTTGAAACTCTTCAATAAAGGCCTCAACCGAACTTGTCTGTTTAAGTTGTGTAAGCTCCTTGAAATGACGATCTAGGTCTCCCTTATTAAACCTGTCAATGAGCCTTTTGAGTGAATTCTTGGTAAGAGGTGATGCTTCCATGAACCAAGGTGGTTATTCCATGAAACCACCACTCATGTGCCTTGCCCATCAGGTACATAGTTGCAAATTTGATAGCTTCCCTTTCATCCATAGGGTTCAATTGGAGGTATGCATCCATCTTTTGTACCCATGTTGTAATCGGAAGATGATCTGATCCATCAAAAGTGGGTGGCCCCATTTTCCCCGCTTTTCGTCCAAGTTCATTTATAACTCTGTAACGCTCCTTGGATCTTCTTTTCATCTTCAAGTGGAAGTACTCTCCCATAGAGACCTGTCTCCTAAATCCTGCGTTCATAGTGTTGTATTCCCTCTTTGTTGTTTCCCATTCTTCTCCCAGGCTTTTTGAATCCGATGCATTAGCTTCCCTTCTTTGTGTGTTGAGGAAGGTATGCATGTATGGCCTGGGGTGGTTTTGCTGAGTGTATGGGAAAGAACCGACTCTCCCTCATTGGAGCTATGCTCCTCCATTTGACCTCTGTGTATAGATTCTTCATGATTCCCATTACCTCCACGAGATCCACCAACTTCATGATTTCCACCATATAGGGGTGATTCTTTGCCATGCTTCTGCTCCATCAAAAACTGAGAAAGGATTCCCTGATGTTTACTCAGCTCTTCCAACACTGTTATCATTCTATCTTGTCCCCCTTGAAAATTGGTAAGAGATAAGTGGAGCTCAGACTGTCCCAATGATAAGTGGTTCTGCATTTCAGTCAGAGTATGCTGCATGTTTTCTTGATTGCTCTGAAGTATCTCTTTCGCTGTATGGGCTACTTTATCTGCCAGAAGTTCAATTTCTTCATATGTAGCATTTTCTGTCTCATGTGTCTCTCCCATGCTGCCTTCCTGCTCTTCCTCTTCTGGATTACCTGTCACGGGCTGGCCCCCACGACCTCTTCTTCTAGTCATCTTGTTACTTTGCACAGGCTGGCAAGGAAATTCGCTTTGATACCACTGTAATGTTCCCAGCCAATTTTCGGCCAAGAACTAGGGTTTCTATTTGGTGTTTTGTGTTTTGTTTTGCAGGTGGCTACTACAGAAGGATGTGCTGGAGTATTTTTACTGAGTTTATTGCATAGAAGACATCATAACAAGTATGGAACATATTGCATAGAAGACATCATAACAAGTATGGAACACATGATAATGACGTAAACACATAAACAAAGACAACAAGCTTCAGATCTGACCTTTATTTAGATAGAATAAGTGATCTTCATACATAGATCTGCAGATCTGGTACAATATAGGAGATATAGAGACCCTAGGTCTCCCTCCACTGAATATAGTTGATAATAAGATTAATTTCTTTCCCTTCTTGAGTAGATCCCTTCAGATCCCTGTTGGTACGTCCTTGATGATTAGATCTGGAGATAGTACGGCCTTGGAATGCTGGCTCTGGAACTGGTACGACCCTGACTGGTTGGAAATGCTCAATATTTCGGCCTCCTAGTAAATGGCCTCCAAATGATGTCAAAATACCCTCAAACTGTAGATCAGGGGCTCTAGAGTAGGAATGAAGCAAGTTAGAGTTAAACCCCTCAAGTTTTCCCTCAAATCTGTGAATATCGTCAATGGGAGTTGCGCCCTCCTTAAAAAATTCCCCCTGAGCCAAATAAAATAATCCAAAGGGGATACCCTTGGTATTAATGCTGCAAAAGGACGCTATGACTCTATAGATGAATCTCCAATGGCACAAAACTACAGATCTAGACTCCTCCAAGCAAATCGAACCTTTTCCCTTCCAAAGATGCACCCTACTGCTGAAAACCCTTCATATCTGTGCACCAACTCCAAGTGTTATCATGCTGAATACCTGTGACTGGATTAGAATGGTGAGGGAGGGATCTTTCACCTCCTTGGCCAAGCTTGAACCAGGAACAAAGGAATCTTTCACCTCCTTGCTGGTTGCTAGGGTTTGTTTACTCAAAACCCTCAAAACGTAAGCTGTCGAGCTCAAGAGTGCAAAGTGCAAAGTGAATAATGAGAATAGAATACTAAGAGGTGCGCCCTTCTCCTTCTTTTATACCTCCTTTTCTAATTTTCCATTGAGTTGTTTTTTCCACGTGCTAAGGGTTTTAATTTAATCTTCCTTAGACTTTTACCAAAGTCACTTTAATAATAAAACTTTAGATCTTTTTAGTGACAAAACCCACATTTCCTTCCCCTTGCTTATCTTGGACTATAGTCTAGAGGGGTAGCTAGACTACTATGTCCCTGAGCTCTTGTGTCAATGAGAAGGGGATATTACATAAATGTGTGGCATCCATCTAAGGAGAAGATTCAAGATTGGATAGAAGCGAAGGAGGATGAGTTTGTCCTACGAGAGACGAAAGGATTGCGGGTGAACGCGAAAGAATGGAAAGGTAGATATCTTTACTTTGATCTGCATGAACTTTTTTTCACAGAGTTCCCATGTTTGCTGCATGAATGGTTAAAAAGACAAGCATAAGTTAATTCAACGGTGTTACCATCGGAGCCAATAATATGGGATCAAGCCAAGCTTGCTAGTCTAAAGGCATTGGATAACAAGTGGACTCGGGCCATTGATTTTTGGTTGCCCAAGTAAAGGAAGGCTACATTGTTGAGTTTGCTATAGAATATAGTGATTCTTTCAGTGAGGTTGAAAGAAAGTTTGAAGAAGGTCCAAGAAAGCGGATGTTAGAAGAGATCCCCTTTGGATCAAGATGATGTTTGTAGAAAAAAGAATGATGCGCATGGAGCCTGATAGGATGGTTGAGTAAACCCCCTAGTGTTGGGGGGGAGTTTCTGGAAAAGGTGGGGGAAAAAGAACCAGAGTATGGATCCAGTGAGGAGGATCCAAGAAGTTGTTGAGATGAGGTGAGGACTGGAATGGACCTAGAAGAGCAAAGGAGAAAGAGAGTCGAAAGATACATAAGAAGCGCTGAGCTAGAGGGAGAAAGATGAGCGGAAGAATAGAGAAGAGTTAGTCGAGGGTGTGCAGCGAGGTGTCGGGTCCATAATGAAGAGGAAGCTCACACTTGGCAGTGGTGTGGGCGAGGATGTTGTGCCAGAGTGGATTACAGGCGAGGACATGCCTGCGAAGAGGCTTGAAATTGAAGATACCAGTAGTGATAGTTGTGGTGTGAGGGCCTATCTGACGAAGCCCGTACCCTTTGGCTGTTGCAGTATTCCACAATCTTGAGAAGAGGTAAAGCACACAGGTGTGGTCTGCGGGCGCAAATTTGTAGTGCGCCAATGGACAGGTCTGCCGGATATGCAAGTAGAGCATGATGGAGTATGCAAAGGATGCGCACTTGGCAAGAATGCCAAGGGAAGCTTTTCAAGCAATGACAACAGATCCAAAGGGATCTTGGACATCATACATTCAGATGTATGTGGACAGATGATGGTGCCATCTCTATGTAAATTTTTGTACTATGTCATTTTTATTGATGATAACTCACGTAAGACATGGATCTATTTCTTGAAAGCGAAAGATGAAGTTTTTAACAAGATTCAAGGCTTTAGTAGAAAATCTCTCTGGAAGAAAGATTAAAATCTTAAGGTCAGATAATGAAGGTGAATACATCTCAAATGAGTTCAAAGACTTTTGCAGAGAAGCTGGGATTAAGAGGGAGTTGACAACTCGCTACAACCCCCAACAGAATGGTGTGGCAGAGAGAAATAACAGATCGATTGTAGAAGCAACTAAAGTGATGATCCATGACCAGAATTTACCCATGCATCTATGGGCAAAAGCATCTAGGAGAGCCGTATATGTCCAGAATAGAAGTCCTCATAAGATATTGGGGAACAAGACACCAGAAGAATTATTCACCAGAAAGAAACTAGAAGTCAACCACTTGAGAATATTTGGTTGTCCAGTGTACATACATGTTCCTAAGGAAAAGAGAATGAAGCTGGAGCCTTTAGGAAAGGACACCTTCGTTGGATACAACGAGATTTCGAAGGCTTACATAATATACATCCCCGGACAGAGACAGATTGAGATTAGCAGGGATGTTACATTTGATGAAGAAGCATCCTTTAGGAATTCTAGGGAGTCTCACATGGATGAGGACAGAGAGGAGCAGGAGGCTCCAAGGGATGCAATAATGATTGACTCTACTACAAAATAACACAGTCCAGAAGATCAAAATGAGACAGTAGAGCCATAGATACATGTAGATCCACCCAAAGAAGTTACAGTTACCAGAAAGAGACCAACATGGCTCCGGAACACTTTGTAGGAAGCTGGAGGAAATGCAGCTCCTAGAGGCTATTTTAGAGAGGTATTAACCTCCATGTGTAACCTTTGGTTAGAATAGAATATTCCAGAAGCTAGAGAAACCCTAAACAAATGTGTAAAAACCCTAGAAGACAAATTGACTCAGTAAAATAATTATTATTAAAGTATTAGCTTCTAAACAGACAAGTCGGCCTAGACAAGTGACAAGAACCACTATAAATAAGATATGATCTAGCTCATTTGTACTCACTCACTTCACTCACTCTCTTAGTCAAGGATAGCGCAAGTTTGGAGCTGCAGCTGCAAGAATGGAAGGTGGATCTTCTGGGATGATTCTTGGTCTTTCTCTCTAGCACTATCTAGCCTAAGATATGCGCCCTACCTCTTAGTATCTCTTGGTGGCATTCGTGATGACATTCTTGGTGGTATTCTTGGTAACTGCAATTGCAATTGCTGCAGTTGAGTATTGTTCTTGTTCTGTGGTTTTGGGACTTTCTGTCTGGTGTGCTATCTTTGGAGAAAGATGTGCTCTCTTGGTTATCTGTTGGTTCTAGTACTGCTTTTGGAATTATTCTATCTAACAAAGGTTATGGTGCTCGGGGGTGGCTATGTGCCTATGGTTGGGTGACAATATTGTGATATTGTATATGGTAAAACGAGCACATCGAATATTTTAATAGGTTATGGGCCCACACTACCTTCATAACAGTCTAACCGCTGGAAATTAGAGCGAGAGTTCCTTGGCAAGCTCCTTGTGGCACTAGTTGCAACTGCAACTAAGGTTTTTGAATTTGCAATTGAAGCAAACCCTAACCTAATTCTCTAGGCACTTCAAGTGAGAAGTTTGGCACAATTCTTGGACATTCTAGTGCGCCTTAGCCTAACGCACCTCTTGGTACTCTCAACTAACAAAAACGTCAAGGTTGAATTTTTGGGTCAAAGTCAAAGGTCGACTTTTGGTCAAAATTGATTTTTTGGTCAAAGTTGAAATTTCAGGGTTTCTAGCTTGTTCTAATCATTGAACCTTTTTGATTCAGTTTCTAACCTCTTCTTGTTAAGATGGTGTCTAGTTTCAGATTAGAAGACAAGCTGAACGCTGCTGCAAATTTCAAAGGTATGCACCTATATATGCTTTTCATGTTATATCATCCAACAAAGCATGAGTGTGTTTTGTAGGGAATGTACAAGAGACCTTGTCCAAGTAGTGATCTTGGATTCAGTAGATTCAGAGGAACAAGTAGTTGAGGCTCCAGGGTCCAGGTTTGATTGATCAATTTGGTAAGTTTCAATTTGCACATATCAAGTTTGATAGTTGCTATAGTACTAGTAAACACTATAATTGTGACAACAATCTTTGAAAAGTTCTATTACTGTTAGGTATACTTGGTTGCAAGAACTTTTTGATATAGATGCTTATTGCACTTGTTTGATGAACTAACATTTCGTCTAGGAGATATTTCTTGTTCCTGGGAAGGTCACCTTGGTAATTCTACGATCCTTGTTACCATAGATATGTTCTTATGAAAATGCTATTGGAAATACTTTTGCTCTTGTTGTTCTTGTTCCGGGCAGGTCATAGGCGATAGCTCTGAGAAGGAGCTACAGTGATAGTTGCAAATATGGAGCAAATGACCTCACCAAGTACCAATTCTAAAGGAAACATGTAAAGCAAAAGGAGTTTTGGATATCATTCATTTAAATGTGTATGGACTAATGTCAACCTCCTCACTAAGTGGAAGATAAAGATCTTGAGGTTCGATAATGAAGAAAAGTACACCTCCAAGGAGCTCGTTGCCTTTTGTAAAGCAATCGGGATTACGAGGGAGCTAATTATCCCACATAATCCTCAACATAATTGTGTGGTAGATAGAAAGAACCGATCCATTGGAGAATCTGTTAAGGCAATGATGAATGACCAAAATCTATCCATGTTTCTATGAAGAGAAGCAACTATGACAGTCGTATATGTTCAACATAGAAGTTCTCATCATATATTGAAGAACATGACTCCAGAAGAAGCTTTCTTCGGAAATAAGCCAAGTGTTGAACACTTGAGGACCTTTGGTTGTCGGTCTAGAAGAAAGAATGGAAGGAGGCTATGATGGAAGAATATCAATCCATCATGGAAAATGATGTATGGGAAATTGTGCCTAGACCCGAAGGAAAGTCTGTAGTCACTTCAAAATGGGTTTACAAGATAAAGGATGCAGTAGATGGGAGTATCGATAAATACAAGGCAAGATTCGTGGCTAAAGGGTTCTCCCAACAGGAGGGAGAAGGCTATGATGAGACGTTTGCTCTAGTTGCTAGATATATCTCTATTAGAGCCATCATATCTCTTGCAACATCGATGGGTTGGAGTTTACATCAGATGGATGTAAAGACTGCTTTTCTCAATGGAGTAATTGAGGAAGAAGAATACATAGAACAACCTCAAGGTTTTGAGGTACACCCAAGAGAAACCCATGTATGCAGATTAAAGAAAGCCTTATAAGGACTCAAGCAAGCTCCAAGAGCTTGGTATGCACAGATTGACGGTTACTTGACGAGACTTGGATTTTCCAAGAGCTATGTTGATCCAAACCTTTATTACAAGGTTGTTAATGGTGCACCTGTGATCTCACTACTATATGTTGACGATTTGTTTCTGACAGGTGCAGAGCTTCTCATTATTCAGTGTAAGAGGGAGCTAGCCTTTGAATTCTATATGAAGGATCTTGGTCTCATGCATTATTATTTGGGACTCGAAGTATGGCAGAAGCATGGTGAAATCTTCCTAGGACAAGGGAAGTATGTTGTAAAGATCCTTTAGAAGCTTGGGATAATGGATTTCAAATCCATGGCAAATCCCATGGTAACAAATCTGAAGAAGTTGAGAGACTCTGATTGTGATCTAGTAGACTCGTCCCTGTACCAACAGTTGATTGGCTCATTGATGTATTTGGTTAGTACCCAGACGAACATTTGCTTTGCTGTGAACATGTTAAGTTAGTTACAGGTGGAACCTAGACATGAGCATTGGATAGCTGCAAAGCATATTTTTGAGATATCTTCGTGGGAGGCTAAACTATGGTTTGAAATATGCCTCAAACTGTGATGTACAACTGCATGGATTTACTGATTTAGATGGGGCAGGGACTACAGATGATAGAAAGAGTACTTCTGGTATATGTTTCAGTTTGGGATCTGCTATGATATCATGGGCTAGTAGGAAACAAAAGTCTGTTGCACTCAGCACTACAAAAGTAGAGTATATTGCAGCTTGTGATGCTTGTATGAAAGCAGTATGGCTTCGTAAGCTGGTTTCTGGACTATTTGATTAGGTGCTGGATTCGACTGTGATATATTGTGATATTCAGAGTTGTGTGAAGCTTTCAGAGAACCCTGAGTTCCATGATAGGTCGAAGCACATTGAGATCAAGTACTATTTTTCTTCGTGATAAAGTCCAGAAGGGAGAAGTGGTTCTCCAGTGCATCTCCACCGATGAACAAACAACTGATATTTTGATGAAGCCTCTATCCAAGATAAAGTTTGCATACTTGATGGACAAGATGGGACTCGTGGAGATTGCTCCCTTGGTTGAAAGGGAGGAGATGACTTCCTCGGTTAGGAGGGAGTGCTGATATATGGCATCATAGAAAGTCAGTGTGCCGGTGGACAAACATTCTCTAGGAGGAGAATGGTCCAGGCAGAACAGATTGCTGGTGGACAGACATTCTCCCTGTGGAGAATGGTCCAGGTTGACAGATTGATGACGTATCATGGACTGGTGTTTTCCTAAGGCACAGATTGTGGCCCGATTAGGAAAATGGTTTAGGACTGATATTCTCCCGAGGCACAACTAGTGGCTCGATCAGGTTGAATAGTCCGCCCCCTAAGGACATGGCATCCTGATTAGGGTGGTTGATACGAGAACGATATTTTGTAAGGCACATATGGGTAGAGATTGATCTCTATGGTACATATGGTGGCCCAATTAGAAAATAGTTCGAGATTGACATTCTTGTAGGAATGGTCTTTGTAGCCCATTGCGTGGCTTTCAACATCTGGGAAGATAGTCATTCTTCTAGGACGTATGTCAAGATTAGAAGAATGCCTTGTAGCCCATTGCGGGGCTTTCAACATCTGTTGGGACAACTATTCTTCTAGGACGTATGTCCGGATTAGAAGAATGGTCCCTGTATCACTCTGTTGAGTGAGTGACTTATGTGAGACACTCTGATGAGTGCACTGGGTTTAGCACATGACTTATTCAACATCATGCCTGATTACTCAAATGGAGTATGGCCTCGAGAGATGATGCAAACGATGATATGATTTGATGCCAGGAGACGTTGTACTACATGGTGATAGCTTGTGTAGCTATTAGTTGATTGCAGTGGAGACTGTGTATCTCTAGACAATAGCTATGTACTACTGTGGTGGATGTGTTCCACTGGTAGTGATTGTGTGTCACTATATAGTAGCTGTGAACTACTAAGAGTGGTTGTGTACCATTGGATAGTAGTTGTGTACTACTATGGATCGACACTGTTGTGATCTATTGGATGGCATTGTAGTAACTGTGTACTACTACTAGATTGCCATGGAGACTACCAGTAGTGTTTGTTATCCCTTATCCTAGGGATAACTAAAGAGATTATGTCTCGAGGCCCACAGGTCCTAGACATGGAGTATCGAGAGCCATACGACTTGAGCTTGGCCCTGTAGGGCCCATCTTTTCTTCAGTGCGTCCCATCTATCAGCAGCAACAACATCCATCCTCTGAAGTAGTAGCGGGTCTTGCTCCATGAGGTAATGAGTCTGGGTATCATGGTATGTGTCACTCTAATTTTCGAAGCATTTGAATATGTGCACTGAACTCTCTTTTGTTTCATGACGTTTGCTTGGAAATTATGCTATTTTCGTAACTGGGGGGGGATGACATAGTGCCCTAGTAAGTTGGTTTTCTTAGGGATGAGTTGCCACTAGGTGGGTCTATGAAAGGTCATCGCCCATTCCTTCCATACTTACCACTTTTCATTGTACCTTGCCTTGTGGGAAGAAGGGGCTAAAGGCCCAGAGGGTAAAAGTAGCTGGAAAAAGTTAAAAGCCAAAATGAAACCTTGAGATGTTTCACCCAGGGATTCCCGAGAAAGCAATAAATGGCTTCTCAACAAGAAAAGGGGACCTGTAAAATAAAATAAAAAACTCAAGATCTAGTTGGTGGATAGGAGGTCTCATCATGAGCCGGCCTATTAAGTCCATGGGCATGTAGCGATATGACATTGCCATCCATCTGGTCACCAAACTAGGGTAGTGGCTCTTGGTGGCATAGCCAAGAGAAAGGGGGTCTCATCACGAGCCAACCTTCTCATTTGCGTGAAGTGCTTGTGGGTAACACTGTCACCACTGGTCACCACGCCAAGACAGTGTCCCCCAACTATTCTTTTGAAAAGAAAAAACAATAAGACAAAGAATAAAAGGCAGTGAATGGGCTAGGAAAAAATGGCATCCATGACAAGGTGCAACTTGCCCTCTACAAAGGCACCCACAAGTAAGACCTACATTTCCCTGTTATCACTGTACCGCTTGCCCAAACATTCCCTACACCATTTCATACACTTACATGACCTAGATTTGTCTTCACCTGGGAAACACCCCAAACTTGAGGAGGATTAGCCCAATAGGACATCCTGAGACCCTCTCCAAACCTGGCTTGTTAAACTGCATAACGTCTTTGAGCATTTTTTTGGGTAAAGGGGGGTTTAATGCACATGTTTAGGTAATTTGATTATTAGACGTGATTAACATTGCTATGATCCCTGTGACTTATGAGCCCATGGAGGGCGTACTTGTTGTTGTTGCAGGACCATGGCTGATGGACAGGTACATATGGGGAGATGATTAGCTTGGACCTCCATGGGGCTAAAAGCCCACCAGATGGATGCTGTGACCCCAACCAGGGGCAGAGAAACACCAGAGGCTTGCACCAAAGAAAAAGAGGGACGTTCCACCAGAGACACTTTAGCAGGCCTGGACCTAGGGGGATCTAGCTCTCCCCCTTGAACGTTGGCCTTGGGAGGCCCATGACGTCACCCGTGTGACCCTAGACGTCACCCAACCTCAGATGGACATGATGGAGGCACTTGTGTGCTAGGTGGCATGTATGGCATCATCCGAAGGCCTTGGAAGGCCTAACATTTTGCTCATGGAGCCTGACGTCCCACCTGTGAGTCCCAACGTCACCCTAGGAGGGCATGATGTCACCTCAATTGCACATTTTAGGGTTTTAAATTGTTAATTTTATGTAAAATTGGATTTTTGATGTAAACAAGCCATGTCGGCCTTTTTTGACCTAAATTGTAATTAAAGGTCATGATTATTGTATAAATAAGAGATAAATCTCTTGTATTTTTCATCATCTTTCACTCACACAAGTGTGAGGTCTGAAATTCGGCCCTCTTTAAGGGTACTTGGCTGAAATTAAGTGGTGGGCAACTTCTTGGAGAGGCTATTCTTGATGTATTTTGGCATTTTCATGGTGGAAAGTCTTCAACTAAGATTTTTTTATGCTAGATTATTCTTGATGAAGTAAGTAAATCTGCAATTCTTCATTTATTTTGAATGGTTATGGTAAATTTGCTTGTCCATTTCTAAGATTATGAAATTGCTAGTTTGAAACCCTAGGGGAGAAGCACATGTTATTGTCCTTTTCCTTATAATTTTCCACCTACTTGATTTTGCTAGAAAACATCTCTTTTGAAGAATACACTAGATCCCTATCTTTGTAGCACTTTAGTAGCATTGCTTCATTAGCTTCACATTTTTATTTCAAGCTCGATCTAAGGAAGAAGGAAATTGCTAGGGCCTAGGGTTACCTACTTTCTAGCATTTTTTCCTTCTAGGGTTTAGATACTGAGGCCTTAGGTTACTAACACCTCAATCATCTCACCCATCCCTTTAGATTGTCTAGTATCATTTGTTGTTCTCCTCTAAGAATTGCCGCTGCAAACTTTGACTCCATTACCCTAAAAGGCACTATTTCACTCCTTGCAAGTGATTGATTGACCAAACAAGTCTTAAACCATCTTCCCTAAGACTTTTACTAACTCTTTCTAACTCTTGATTATACTATCTCACTAACTAATTTGCTGCTGTTGCAAAAGATTGCTACAACCATCTATAACAACAACAAATTCATCCTAAAAGCAAGATTAAAAGCTGATTATACATTGCCATTATTTTTTCTGACATCTATTATGATTCTGTCAATTTTAGGCTATTATTTCTTGTCATTCTTGAAGCATTATTGAGGCATAATTGTGTGGCTTTTGCTAAATATACATTGCTGTTATAAATATTTAGATTGCTTCAGTTTTACATCAGCTTGTTTATCTTTCAAGAATTCATGGTTTTATGAAACACTGACATCATATGGTACTTGCAAACAGTATTTCTTTTCTACTTCTTGTCTTGTTCTGGGCAGGTACACTTAAATTATATTTTGCTTCATCTCATTAAAACCTTGGAACTTCTTATATGAGTGACCTGTGAGAGGGGTAGCAATGCTCAACTTGATGACCTAGAAAAATCCAAAAATGTTGTTTAATAGCCTGTTTGGGTTAGTTTAATAAAAAGGCTCCAAAATATAACTTGCCATTTGTTGAAGGTTTGATCCTTTTTGCATTAGTCAGCTACTAAGGCCCCAGTTCTGCTGTAATGGAATCCTCTTTTAATTTGTGTAATTTTGGGTTTTGTAGATTTGTAAGATGATGTAAAACACTTTGTTTTGCATGATGTGAGTGTCATGGCTATAAATTGAAACTGTTGGTCACATGGTATTCATTATTAAATGGGATTAAACATCAAAGCTAGTAATTGACTGTGTCCTGTATGTTTATGTCTTTATCTTTCAAAAGCTGTAATTTTATGAATCCCTGAATCTCAAAATATTGAAAATCTGTTGCACTTGTATACCATTTGATCCCTTACCAATGCTTTTGTTTGCTTTTATCCTTCTTTTTAACTTTGTGCTTGTTGCTGTATTATGATATCATATTGTATTTATATGTTTGACGAATAATGATTGTGTAAGATTTTCCCTCCAATCTTAATGTTATGAATGACCAAGAATATTTTGTTCTGCATTTAGTTATTGTAATGATTTTCTCCAAATTTTCTGATGAATGCTTGCTTTACAGATAACTATGTATACAGTTTCTTATTAGTCTGCTGTCATATTTGTATAGGTCAAAAAGCTCAATACGATCTCTCCTCATAATGATTCTGTTGTAGCTCCTTGTGAGCATGCAGCAGATTGTGGAGGCTGTAAGACACAGAATCTTGCATATCATGCACAGGTCTGGGCAAAGGAACAACAAGTGCGCGATTTAATAATTCATATAGGAAGATTTCCCATTCTAGGACCTGGCTCTGTAGACTACATGAAACCTATTTTACCATGTGATGTTCAATTTTACTACAGGAACAAGGTGCGGTTCATTAACATTGTCTATTTATGGTGTTGGATTTTTTAATTTTCTTTTTAAACTAAAATTTCCAGATTGTTTCAAATTTGCATATATATCCCTTTGTAAGATACCCTATGATTACTATATGTTTGGTATGTAAAGCTTTCTATCCATTAAATTGTTCTTGGTCTTGGTCTTGGAATGTTATCACAGGCATTGTGATGAATTAATAGTCCAAGGGCTTAGCTTAACCAGTTGTCACCAATGTTGCTAGGCATTTGGCTAGATCCATGTTGACAGGTGCTTACTTTGAATTTGCGTGGGTGAGGTGCACTAGTCTAAGCAGATGGGTTTACTAGGAATGCCATCCATGAATGTCGTGAAGCATCTCTTGGATTTCCCCATGAGGTTTTCCTTTGAAAAAAATTGCGTTTATTGGTTTCATTGAGGATATTCATAAACTATAATAATTGTATAGTTAACCGCTTGAAGAGATCATAGGTGATTGAAGGCTAACCTTTCTGTAAAATTTGTAGCCAAGTACATTTCTGGTTTTGGCAGTTTTGATAAATGCTACACATGCAACTTGGCCGATCTTCAGTCTTCTCTACTTAATGCATGGATGTCATTTACTATGCTACGAGGTCCTAGATGGATTCCCTTTGTTGGGCAGGCTAACTTTCTGAATTGAATGTTGCACATCAACGCTCATGATTCATTCTAACTTTGCAGAGAGGTTCTCCATACACTGTTGTTTTGGGGCTGCTTACCTTTGGAACAAATGATTAGACAATCATAATTGTGATTTACTCTTACCCTTAAAATGAAATCTTAGGGAAGCACACTAGCTGTTTTTAATTATGGTTGATAAAGCTATGCGTATGTTATAGCTGCCTTTGCTTAATGCATATTTGGCACTTGCTTTTCTGATGGTTTCATTTTGTAGTATGTTACATTAGACCCAATTCCCCCACCATAGTTAGTTGATTTGGTTCTCAATAAGGCTGAAGATATCGTCTCTCTCTCTTTGTATTTTTTTTTTTATGGCTGGCAGAATCGACAATTAGTTGGGCATGTACTCGCGTTACATGTGGTCGTGTTATCCAACTGCTACCACTATAACCTCTAGGTGTGCCCATGCTGCCCCACGCTGGTCCGGGCATTGGGTTGGCCAAATATCTAAGGGTTGTAGCTTGCCTTGTGGGAAGAAGGGGCTAAAGGCCCAGAGCGTAAAAGTAGCTGGCAAAAGATAAAAGCCAAAAGAATGAAACCTTGAGATGCTTCGCCCAGGGATCCTTGAGAAAGTAATAAAAAGCTTCTCAACAAGAAACAGAGGGACCCATAAAAAAAATAAAACAAGACCTAGTTAGAGGATCGGGGGTCTCATCACGAGCCA
>ML787546.1:453226-464189 GCA_009831015.1 Picea engelmannii | reverse complement strand
GTGAAATGCTTGTGGGTAACATTGCCACCACTGGTCACCACGCCAGGGCAGTGTCCCCTAACTAGCTTCTTGAAAGAAAAAGCAATAAGAATAAAAGATAAAGGGCATGAATGGGCTTGGAAACATTTGCATTCATGACAGGTGCAACTCACCCTCTACAGAGGCACCCACAGGTAAGCCATCGTTTCCCTGCTATCACTACACCCCTTGCCCAGACATCCCTTACCACCTCACCCACTCACATGGCCTAGATTTGACTTCTCCCGGAAACATCCCACATCCAATGAGCATTAGCCCAATAGGACGTCCTAACGTTCCCTCCAAACTTGGCTTGTAGATTAGTATAATGTCTTTGAGCACTTGTCCGGGTAAAAGGGGTTTTATGCACATGTTTAATAACTTGATGGTTAGATGTAATTGACATTGCTATGATCCCTGTGACTTATGAGCCCATGGAGGGCGTATCTTTTGATGTTGCAGGGCCACACCCGATGGACATGTACCCCGATGGATAGGTACACATGGGGAGATGATTAGTTCGGACCTCCGTGGGGTTAAAAGCCCACCGGATGGATGTTGAGACCCTAGTAGGGGGTAGAGACAAATCAAAGGATTGCACCAAAGAGAGAGGAGGATGTTTCACCAGGGTAGCCTGGTAGGCCTAGACCTAGGGGGGTTGTGCCCTTTCCATCATGATGTAGGCCTTGGAAGGCCCATGACGTCATCCAACGTTTTGGGATGTTTTGGAGGCAGTTGTGTGCCAAGTGGCACGTGTGGCAGGTTCCTGAGGCCCAAGAAGGCCTAAAGTTTTTCTTCAGGAGGCCAACGTTGCCCAAAAAGGGCCTAACGTTACCCTAAAAGGGTACGACGTCACCTTAGCAGCTTGATTTAGGGTTTATTTGTGACATTTAATGTAAAAACTGGATATTATTTGTAATTGGCCATGTCGGCCTTTTTGACCTAATTTTGGTCTTTAGTATTGTATAAATAAGGGGAAATTGCCTCTTATTTTTCATCATCTTTCACTCACACTTGGGAGGTCTGAAATTTGCACCCTAATTAGGAAATTTGCGCCCTAATTAGGGTTTATGACTGAAATTTAGTGCACACTTGTTGAAGGAAGGCTAATCTTGGTGTCTTTGGGCATTTTCTTGGTGGAAAGTCTACAACTATGTGATATGCTAGATTATTCTTGGTGAATGTAAGTAAAATTCTGCAATTCTTCTTTCTTTTGAATGGTTATAGTATCTTTACTTTGCATTTTGCTAAGATTATGAAATTGCTAGCTTAAAAACCTAGGAGATTAAGCACATGTTATTGTCGTTATCTCAATTGCTATCCACCTACTAGATTGTGCCAAGGAGCCATTTTTCTTCAAGCCATTGCTAAGGGCCTTGCCATTGCAACACCCTAGTACTGGTTGCTTCATCTTAGCCGCCACTTGCTTCATCTTTGAGTTAAAGAGGGAGGAAAATCTACTAAGGCCTAGGGTTACCTACATCTTAGTAGTCATTTTCCCCTAGGGTTTGGTGGTTGAAGCCTTGGCTTACCATCACTTCATTCATCAACCCCTCTTGTCTTTGGCTCTCCTATTATCATCCTTTTTCTTCAACATTTGCTGCCACTTTATTGACTCCATTTGCCCTAAGAAAGCACTAGTCTAAGTCCTTCATTGAATAATTGATCAACACAACCTTGAAAACCTATCCTTTGAACAACTTACTAACACCTTCTAACCCTAGAATAGCTTGACCTACTAACCTACTTGCTGCTGTTACTAAAGTAAGTTACAGCCATTAAATGCAGCATTAAAAGCTCATAAAGCAATTGTAAAGGCTGAATTATACTTTGTCTCATGTGCTTCTGTCAAATGCTAATGTTATGACTTCAATGGTTAATGGTTTTTAGTAATTTTGAAGCTAGTTTCAAGACATTCTATGTGAAATATTGCTCTATAAACGTTGCTGTTATAAGATTTATGTTTACTTCATCATATTTAGCAAATTGCTTTATTTAAGAAAGTCAATGGTTTTATGAAGTGCTAACCAACAAGTGCTCTTGCAAATATATAGTTTTCTTGTTGCATTGTTTCGGGCAGGTACACTTCTGGCATATTATCTCTTCATTGGTTATTTAAACCGAACTTTCTGGTCGATGGTGACTTGTGAGAGGGGACCTTTTACCTAGCTACTTTCCCTTTGCCTTCTCAAAACCCCAAGTCACCGGGGACGTTTCCCTTGGGCCTACCACCCTAAATAGAAAGAGACATCCTATTGAGGTGACAGTGATAGGATAGTCTTCCGTTATGCCAATTTGCTTTCCTTTTACCTTCTCTACTATCAAAGTACAAATTGTGCGATAACAGGTCTCATTGAGGAGGAGGTTTATATTGAGCATCCACGTGGATTTGAGGTGCATGGGAGTGATTCTCATGTATGCAGACTGAAGAAGGCCTTGTATGGGTTGAAGCAAGCTCCTAGAGCTTGGTACTCCAGGATAGACACATATTTGCAGTAGATGGGTTTCGTGAAGAGTGAAGCGGATCCCAACTTGTACTTCATTGTGGTTGGAGGTGATCCTCTCATTCTTGTGCTATATGTGGATGATCTCTTTATTACAGGGGTCGAGAGACTCATAACTGGTTGCAAGGAGAGCCTTGCTTCAAAATTCGAGATGAAAGACATTGGGCTGATACACTACTTCTTGGGGTTGGAGGGTTGGCAAGAGGATGGACATATCTTTCTGGGACAAGGTAGATATGCAGATGAGATTCTGAGGAGATTTCGGATGGAGGATTGTAGACCCATGTCCACACCTATGACAACCAACTGGAAGAAGCTACATTCTTCTGAGACAAAGTTGGTTGATCCCATGTTGTATCGTCAGTTGATTGGTTCGTTGATGTATCTGGTCAACACAAGACTAGATCTTTGTTTTGTTGTTAACCCTCTTAGTCAGTTTATGGTAGAGCCTCAGAGAGTACATTGGATTGCAGCAAAACATGTGCTTAGGTACCTTAAGGGTACGGTGGATTTTGGCCTGAACTATGAGAGAGGGGATGGAGTTCGGTTGATTGGCTATTCAGATTCAGATTGTGCAGGATGTGTCAGTGACAAGAAGAGTACCTTAGGGTGTTGCTTTGGATTGGGCTCAACAGTGGTGTCTTGGTTCAGTCGGAAGCAAAAGTCAGTGGCTTTGACCTCTGCTGAGGCTGAGTACATGGAAGCCAGTCAGGCTAGTTGTGAGGCCATTTGGCTTCGCAAGTTGCTAGTTGGATTATTTGGTGTGGAGATGAGACCCACGATGATCTATTGTGACAATCAGAGTTGCATTAAACTCTCTGAGAATCCATTTTTCCATGACAGGTCTAAACACATTGAGATTAGATATCACTTCATCCGGGACCATGTTCAGAGAGGAGCAGTTGAGCTACAGTATGTTTCCATCGATGAGCAGATGGCGGACATCCTCACAAAAGCTTTGGGGAAAGGAAAGTTTGTGCCTTTTAGAGTTAAGCTTGTGGTGGTGAGAAACACTTTCCTCGGTAAGAGGGACTGTTAAATTAATTAAATAAAAGTACCAAGGACAAGTGTTTCTCATCGCCTAGGTGCCTAGGGGTGACAAAGTGTCCAAAAGAGGTCTCTAGAAATTAATTTTATGAGAGATAAAATTAAATGTGACTTTTGGAATTTTGTGAGGGAAAACGAAAAGTCATGACTCTTTAGTTTCCTCCACCAAGTCTACTTAGAGACTAAGGCACCCTCATTCATTCATTCCTAGAGTTTGAGAGAGCAAGAGCTTGAGAGAGTCGAGCTGGGAGAGAGATCACATGAGTAGATTGTGGCACAGATTCCAAGGCAGTTTCTGAGCACAGAAATCAAGGCAAAGAACAACAACAATGAGACCGTATTGTATAGATTTTTGAGCACATAAATCGAGGCAAAGTACAGCAGTAATAGTGAGACCGTATTGTATGTATTTCTGGGAACATAAATTGAGTAGTTTTGACACTATTTCTTATGCTGAGTTTATGCACGAAAAACAAGATAAGTGTGTGTATTAATTACTGAAGATGACTGTTGTAAATATCTCTCATTTCTCTGAGTAATAAAATCCTCCCCTCTCACACTGGTTTTCCCCTTTGCGGGTTTCTCCAGGGTTTGAATTTGTAGACCAAATCTCCGTGTTGAATTTTTTGTGTGTGAGATTTATTTCTGGTTAAAGCACTGTAGCAGACTTCTTGTGTTTCAGTTCTGAGCATTTAATTTCATGCTTACTAATTTGCAACAGTAAATGTGCAATGTGGGTTGGGCATTTAACTATGTGTCTCAGTGAGACTTGAAACTGGGTTGGGGTCTGAAAAATTTACAGGCTGTACGGCCTGCAGAAAATCGGTCTGTACGATCTGCTGATGTTCGCCCCTGCCATGTTGTTGTATGGACAGAACTCGGCCTGCTCCTGTGTTGCTGTACGACTTGCTATATGGCTCGCTTACTAAGCCCAATTCGCCCTCTCTCAGCTAGCAAGTCGACCTCTCTCTTAGCCAAGCGCCCTCTTCAGTTTGCTTAATGAGTGTGTTGTGTGTGTCCCTCACCTTCAACCTTCGTTTTATCTCTCTTATTCACTGTTCCTAGAGACTTCTAGAAGCCTCCAGAAATTCACTTTAGTGAATTATTAATCTTTGAAAAAATTACTTTTCAGAAATTTGAGTGAAAAGTCTATAAATGTCATTTAAGTGACTTTTATACTTTTCCTAAGTTAAAACTAAGGATAAAATAAATATGTTGATCTAGGTAATTTAATTATGTCCATCAACTAGCTTTGGACACATAAGCTATGCTGAGACACTCTCTAAGCTACAAAATTAACACTTCCTCTTAGCGAGGAAGGTGTTTTGCACCACCCCCAACTTGTCCTTGAAGAAGACTAACTTACCTTTCATCAAGGCCTTCATGAGAATGTTTGCCACTTGCTTTCCTGCAGGCACATACTGTAGTTTCATTGATCCCTTCTATACACAACCCTTGATGAATCGAAATCCGATCTTTATGTGTTTGGATTTGTCATGAAACACTGGATTCTCAGAAAGCTTGTTGCAACTTTGATTGTCACGGTGAATGACAGTGGCATCCAACTCTTGGCCAAACAAACCAATGAGCAGTTTACGAAGCCAAATGGCCTCACATGTTGCTAAACTAGCTGCCATGTACTCTGCCTCAGCAAGGCTCAATGCCACTGACTTCTACTTCTTGCTAATCCAGGAAACATCTCCTAATCCCAAGCTGAAACAAAAACCTGAAGTACCCTTCCTGTCCACTGTGCTGCCTGCCCAATTTGCATCTGTAAAACCTGTTAGCTTCACCCCATCTCCTTGGATGTAACTCAAACCATAGTCGATCGTGCCATGCAAATATCTCTAAACATTCTTTGCTGCCAGCCAGTGTAACTTCCTCAACTCAACCATGAACTTACTGAGTGTTAACTGCAAAGCATATATCTGGTCTAGTGTTGACTAGATACATCAGAGAGCCAATCAATTGCCTGTAAAGTGTAGGGTCCACTGCCTCTGATCTGGAAGCATCTAGCTTCTTCCAATTGGTCACCATGGGCATAGACATAGGCCTGCAGTCCAACATCTCGAATCTCTTCAGAATCTCCACTGCATAGTTCTCATGTCCAAGGAAAGTCTGACCATTTCGCTGCCACACCTCTAACCCCAGAAAGTAGTGCATCGACCCCAAATCCTTCATCTCATACTCCGAAACAAGATCCCTCTTACACTCTGCAATGAGCCTCTCTAAACCGGTAAGAAACAAGTTGTCCACATACAACACAAGAATGCGCAACTCACCTCTAACTATGATGTAGTAGAGGTTGGAGTCTGCCTCACTCTTGGTGAAGCCCATCCCTTGCATGTAGTTGTTAATCCACGAGTACCACGCCCTGGGAACCTGCTTGAGCCCATACAAGGCTCTCTTCAACCTGCATACATGGGAATCCCACCCATGCACCTCAAAACCCTCCGGTTGCTCAATGTACACCTCCTCCTCAATGATGCCATTAAGGAAGGTCGTCTTTACATCCATCTGGTGGATCTTCCACTCCATCTCTGCTGCAATCGAGATCACGACCTTGATCGAAGTGTATCTTCCCACTAGGGCGAATGTGTCATCATAATCGATTCCCTCCTTCTAAGAGAACCCCTTAGCCACAAAGCAGGCTTTGAACTTCGCCACACTGCCATCCACAATGTGCTTGATCTTATAGATCCATCTAGAGCCAATCACCGATTTCCCCTCTGGTTGGGGCACCACCTCCCATACATCATTCTTCATGATGGAAGCATACTCTTCCACCATGGCATCTCTCCACACATGTTGTTGTGATGCCTCCTCATAGTTGGAAGGCTCGACCTCCAATAGCTCGCTCATCAAAGCCATGTAACTACAAAATCTCTGTGGTGCTCGACTATCCCTGACCGATGTCCTAGTAGCACCCACGTAGTCCTGTGCCTCTCTCAAGGTTTACTCTGCCCATTTGGTCTTCCTTCTCCTAGTAGTAGGAGTGCCCTGTACTAGAGGATCCTCTTGCTCCTGATCTTGATCTGCAACTTGTCATCTGTGCCTGTGCTTGTACCTGTACTGCACCTGTCTCCTATGTCTCTCAGTCTTCTGAGTCTATAGCTCCTGATCCCCAGTTGCTGCTACACCAATATCATGAGCCTTCCTCAAGGCTCTGTCCTCAAACTTCACATCCCTCCTGACCACAGTCTTCCTCAAGGAAGGAATGTAGACTCTGTATGCCTTGGAATTCTCGTTGTAACCAACGAAAGTCCCCTTCTTAGCAGTGGCCTTGAGCTTCGTCCTCCTCTCCGAGGGAACGTGACTATAGACTAGGCATCCAAAAATCCTAAAGTGTCCAATCTCTGGTCTCCTCCCTATGAATACCTCCTCAGGAGTCTTCCTCCCCAACACCTTGTGAGGACTCTTGTTTTGTATGTATACTGCTGTGTTATAGGCTTCCGCCCATAAGAACCTAGGCATATCATGATCATGCAACATGGATTTAGTAGCCCCAACAATAGCCCTGTTCTTCCTTTCCGCCACCTCGTTTTGCTGTGGGTTGTACGAAACAATCAACTCCCTCTTTATCCTGGCACCTGCACATAAATCCTTGAAGGCCTTCGAGGTGTACTTGCCTCCATTGTCGGATCTCAATGTCTTGATCTTCCTGCTCGTCTAGTTCTCCACAAGAGCTTTGAACTGATGGAAGACCTTGTCCTTGGTCTTCATGAAGTAGATCCATGTCTTCCTGGAATGGTCATCGATGAAGGTGACGTAGTACTCATACCCACTCAAGGATGGTGATGACATGGGCCCACATACGTCTGACTGTATCAAATCAAGGATGCCTCATGTCTTGCTGTCACTATTAGGGAAGGTTGTCTTGGTGTACTTCTCCATAGCACACCCCTTGCATACCTCATGATGCTCTATGCTAAAATTTGGAAGTCCTGTCACTATCTCTTTGAGCACTTTGAGTGCTCCATGATGCAAGTGCACCATCCTCCTATGCCACAACTCTGCCATGTCACACACACTACTCACCAATGCTCGAGCTGGCTCGAACTAAAGCGTATACAACTTCTCCTGCCTGACTCCAATCACTTTAGCAACCTTGGAGTCCTTGGGCTTGATGTACACTCCCCTATCTTGAAATGAGACCATACAACCCCTATCCTCCAATGCTGAAATTGATATCATGTTCTTCTTCATACCCCAAACATATAGCACATCCCTCACCACCAGTGGCTTCCTGGACTCCCTATGAAATGTCACTGCCCCGTGGCTTGCTGCCCGACACTTGGCATTGTTTCCCATCTCAATCACGAGGTCCATCTCCTCCTCCTACAAGTTGGAGGAGTACTCCCGCACTCTCGTCATGCGGCTGGAGGCTCCACTGTCAATATATCATATGCTTGAACTGGCTGAACTAGAGAGACATGCAATGAGTGAAAAATAATTCTCGAACCTAGTTGCAAACTCATCAACTTCAGTTGAAGCTGATGTTACCATGTGTGACTTCTTGCTGCCCTTCTTCTTGTTTGGGCACTGACTGGCAAAGTGTCCTGGTTTGTGACAGGCAAAACACTTAATCTTGCTGAAATCTTTCTTCTTTTCAGCCTTTGAGGTCTGACCCCCACTGGGGCCCTTCTTTACTCCGAACTTTCCCTTTCCGGGTAAGGAAAGGTTCTCCTCATCGTCAATCTTAGGCTGGCTGGCCTGTGAAGTGCCAACTCTCAACTCCTCCTGGGTGAGGTCATCCCATAACCTCTCCCAATCAGGGAGTTTCTCCCGAGATACAACTCCTCTAACAAATACATCCCACTGCTTGGTGAAACCATTCAAGGTTGTCCTCACCAACTCAGTTTCATCCACAACCTCCCCAACTACTGTCAGTTCATCTCCGATTTGAGTGAACTTGGTGAGATATGTAGCAACTGACTCAGCCCTGACCATCTTTGTGATTTTGAGTTTCTTCGTGAGCAACATCTTTCTACTTTGGTTATCTGACTGGTACAACTTGACTAGGGCATCCCACATATCCTTTGCTGTCTTCTTTCTAGATAGATGAGAAATGATGTGGCCTTTGACTCCATCAACTATGATCTTTCTTGCCCTCACATCCTTCCTGAGATGAGTTGGTTGTTGTGCTGGGTCTGCTGGCTGTATTGCTTTCCCTTCAACAAACTCACACAATCCTTGTTCTTCCAACACCAAACCAATTCACTCTCTCCATGGACTGAAATTTGAGGCTCCCTCCAACCTATCTTCTAACCTCAAGCCTGCATTGGCCATTCTGTCAGCTGCCCTGACTCACACGCCCTCTCTAGTAATTCAACCCCTTTGCAGATTTACTCCTGGTCTGCACAACAAATAGACTTGGTTCCTTCTGAATTCAGAGGTTGAGCTCTGATACCATGTTAATTTGTTTAAACTCTACAAACAAAAATTAATTGCCAATAATTTTTCTTTACCTAGAAATTAATCTAGCTGATATAACCTCTGAAAATGATGCAAATAATTTACAGTTGAGTTATTTAACTAAAATGCACAACAAAAGTATTTAGAAACCAAGCACATAAAAGATAAGAACAACACAAATTCCCTTGGAAACCCCAGTGTGGGGAAAACCAACAAAGAGGGGCTTTATTGTGGCTAGAGAGGAAAATATTATAGCAACAAAACTCATAAGTTTCTCATAGAAATTTTCTCCAAAACACTCTCCTCTCCTTCCTAGCAAATCGACCTAGCCAGAAGGACTGTACAACCTAGCCAGAAATGGCCTGTGCGACCCAGCTTGAGTACGGCATGTGTGGCCCTCAAAACAACCCAGAAAACTCGGGCTGTAGGCCTCTAAGTATGGCCTGTACGACCTACTGGTGTTCGCCCCTGCCACACTGCTGTACTGCTAGAACTCAACCTGCTCTTGTGTTGTTGTACGACTCACTTACTTAGCCCAGTTCGCCCTCTCTCTTCGTCAACAAGTCGATCTCTCTCTCAACCAAGTGCCCTCAGCCTTCTTTTTATCTCTCTAATTCACTTTTTTCTAGAGACTTCTAGAAGTCTCTAGAAATTCACTTTAGTGAATTATTAATATTTGAAAAAATCACTTTTCATAAATCCGAGTGAAAAGTCGATAAAAGTCATTTAAGTAACTTTTATACTTTTCCTAAGTTAAAACTTAGGATAAAATAAATATGCTGATTTGGGTAATTTAATTATGTCCATCAGGTAGCCTTGGACACATAGGCTAAGCTGAGACACCTTCTGAGCTACAAAATTAACATTCGCTGTTCCAGAGCTAAGGGAGCTTATGTTGCAGTTCAAGCACATGTAGGCTATGAACAAGACAAGGACCAAATTAGGGTCAAGGATTTCTTCCAACAAGCTTAAGAAAGAGTCATTCCTTGTCAAGGGGAACTATCTGGCCAAGATGAATGCCATGAAATTCAATTTTCACGATGTTCAAATTAGGTTTAGTCAACTCAAATTATATTTTATGCTTCATTTTGGTATCTCAGGACAAGAGAGTTACCTTGGCGGCCCTCCATCTTGACATAGAACCATGGGTACCAGTCTATGTTGCAGGAAACGCCCCCCCTGTTTCCGAGGCTGGTACGGTATGGTACAACGAAACGGGTACAGTACGGCCTTGAAACGCCGCCGGCCATATAGTATGACGTTTCTCGAAAGGGAAACGCCGTACGGTACGACCGGTGGCGTTTCGGGGCCGTACCGTGCCCGTACGGCCGGGTTTCCGCGGCTTTTAAAGGGAAATTAGGCAAATAAAGGGGGGCCGTGGGGCCCCCAAACTTCCAGTTAGTTTTAGTTAAGGCCTTTTTTGCCTTCTCCAAATAGAATTAAGATGATTTTCTGTGTTTTTGTTTTAATTAAAAAAAGAAACTTATAGATGCAAACCAAAACCCTAAATCTCCTTCATTTGCTATAAGAAACCACTTACTTCACTCATTCCTCACACTTTCATTAGCAAGAGGAGCTTCCTATAGCAGGAAGAAGGAGATTGTGTGTGGTTTTAGTGAGCAGATTTCTTCTCTATTTCGTGAGTAGATTTATTTTATGTTTGCTTAGCAAGTTAGCAGTTTTTTTTTCTCTTGGTTTGCAATATACAATTTTTTGTTTTGTTTGGTGAACAAAGTTTTCATTTTCTTCTTTTCTTGCAGTATTCATGGCTTCTCAAAGTGCTATTTCGTCTAATCCTAGAGCTGCCGAAGTAAGCAGGCAGCAGGAATACTATCCTCTTTGGAGGCATGTTACCAAGGTCAAGGCTATGGGTGCCGGTGGAGGTTCATGGGAATGGAAGTGCAATTTATGCAAGAAGGATATGACTTTCAAGGGCTCTTACACAAGAGTCAAGGCTCACATTTTGCATGAAGGGAAGG
>ML787546.1:430480-442214 GCA_009831015.1 Picea engelmannii | reverse complement strand
CATCTTCATTCCAATATAAGATCTCCTCTCTACTAACCTCAAGAACCAACCTATCAATTTAAAACATGAGCATTTCCCAAACTTCACACATGCCTTTTGAAAGGAGAAGGCTCTCCTATTTATACAAGAACATAAGAAGCTACTCCATTAATGGAGATCCACTATTCTCTCCCTAGATCCATAAAAATCTCATATAGTTACAACCAAATAGCTAATGATGAGACACATATCCTCTTTGACCTTTATCCAAATCTCCTTCCATATCTTGAAGGGAATTCGAATTTGAGTATTGGAGGTCACATAAGAGTGTCTTGGAAGCTTCCAAATCACCTACACATGTCACCAAACTCATTCTAATTGTTAGGTATAAGTATAAGTATATTATTTTCTAAAGTTTAACCACAAATCCACTTAAGAATTTTAAGAATTAATAAACTTTGGAAAAGCATAGTTATAACCCAATGATGAGATAAATGTAATGATGTGGAGGTGGAATGAAGGTGACATGAAGGTAATATGGAAGTAATGTGAAGGTATTGGTGAATAATGGAGTGAGAATAGGGATTATTTTGAGGCCCAACAATCATGTCTCGAGGCCCATAGGTCCTAGACATGGAGTACCGAGAGCCAGATCGACTTGAGCATGGCCCTGGAGGGCCCATCTTTTTCTTTCTTCAACGCCTCCACTTTGTCAGCAGCAACAACATCCATCACCTCGGCCTGGTCCTACAACAGAAGTGGATCTTACTCCATGAGGTAATAGGTCCGGGTATCATGGTATGTGTCACTCTGATCCTCAAAACCTTTGAATATGTGCATTCGATTCTTTTTTGTTTCTAACGGGTGCTTGGATTTTATACCTATCCACTCGACCATATCTGGGGGGAATGACAGGATGCCCTAGTAAGCTTGTGCCCATAGGTTTTGAGTTTCCACTGGGGGGATTCATGAGAAGCCATCGTTTGCTCCCACCATACTTACCACTTTCCATCTTTCTCTCGCTCATTCATCCCATTACACTGGTTTGGACATTGGGTTGGCCAAATATTTAAGGGTTGTACCTTACCTTGTGGGAAGAAGGGGCTAAAGGCCCAGAGGGTAAAAGTAGCTGGCAAAAGATAGAAGCCAAAGAATGAAACCTCGAGATGCTTCGCCCAGGGATCCCCGAGAAAGCAGTAAAAGGCTTCTCAGCAAGAAACAAAGGGACCCATAAAAATAATAAAACAAGACCTGGTTAGAGGATAGGGGGTCTCATCACGAGCCAGCCTATTATGTCCATGGGCATCTAGCGGTATGACACTACAAGTAGCTGGTAACCATGCCAGGGTAGTGGCTCTTGGTGGCATAGCCAAGAGAAAGGGGGTCTCATCACGAGCCAATCTTCTCATTTCCATGAAATGCTTGTGGGTAACATTGCCACCATTGGTCACCACGCCAGGGTAGTGTACCCTAGCCAGCTTCTTGAAGAAAAAGAAATAAGAAAAAGACAAAAGGCATGAATGGGCTTGGAAACATTTGCATCCATGACAGGTGCAACTCACCCTTTACAGAGGCACCCACAGGTAAGCCATGCATTTCCCTGCTATCACTGCACCCCTTGACCAAACATCCCTTATCCACTTTACCCACTCACATGGCTTAGATTTAATCTCTCCCGGAAACACCCCACATCCAGTGAGCATTAGCCCAATAGGACGCCCTGTCACTTCCTCCAAACTTGGCTTGTAGATTAGTATAATGTCTTTGAGCACTTGTCAGGGTAAGAGGGATTTTATGCACATGTTTAATAAAATTGATGATTAGATGTGATTGACATTGCTATGATCCTTGTGACTTATGAGCTCATGGAGGGCGTATCTGTTGATGTGCAAGACCATACCCGATGGACATGTACCCTTATGGACAGGTACACATGGGGAGATGTTTAGTTCAGACCTCCATGGGGTTGAAAGCCCATCAGATGGATGCTAAGACCCCAGCAGGGGGCAGAGACAAATCAGAGGGTTTGCACCGGAGAAGAGGAGGATGTTCCACCAGAGGTAGCTTAGCAGACCTGTACCCAGGGGGGTTGTGCCCTTTCCACTAGGACGTTGGCCTTGGAAGGCCCATGACGTCACCCAAGACACCTATGACATCATCCAACACTTGTGGAGGTTTTGGGAGGCAGTTATGTGCCAAGTGGCATGTGTGGCAGTTTTCGGAGGTCCAAGGAGGCCAAACGTTTTGCTCCAAGAGGCCAACATTGCCCTAAAGGGCCCTGACGTCACCCTAAAAGGGCATGACGTCACCTTTTATACTTGATTAGGGTTTTAATTATGACATTTAATGTAAAACAGGATTTTGATGTATTTTTGGCCATGTCGGCCTTTTGTGACCTAACATAAAATTAAGGTCATTGGTATGGTATAAGAGAGCTAAAACTCTCTTTTTCTCATCATCTTTCGCTCACTTGTGTGAGGTCTGAAATTTGCAGCCCTCATTAGGGTTTTGGCTGAAATTGTGGTGCACTTGTTGAAGGAGGCTTCGTTTTGGTGATTTTGGCATTTTTCTTGGTGGAAGGTTTATAACTAGGGTTTGGCTTGATGAATACTTGGTAAATGTAAGTGAGTTTCTGCAATCCTTCCTTTACTTGAATGGTTATAGTATTTTACTTGCATTTTGTTAATGAAATTTGTTGGAATAAACCCTAGGAAATAAGCACATGTTGGTGTCCTTATTTTAATTCTCTACTAGATTGTGCCAAGGAGCCGTTTTTCCTGTTGAAGACATTGCTAGGGCCTTGCCATTTCAACACCCTACCTTTTGCTTTTCATCCTAGCCGATTTTACTTTGTTATTGAGCTAAAGAAGGAGGAAAACGTGCTAAGGCCTAGGGTTACCTACATCTTAGTAAACCGTTTTCCGCTAGGGTTGATGTTTGAAGCCTTGCCTTTCCAACACTTCACCATCAAATTCCTCCTGTTTTTGGCCCTACTATTATCATATTGTTCCTTCAACTCTTGCCACTATTTTTGACTCCATTTGCCCTATGAATGCACTGGTCTTAGACTACTTGCTTGAGTGATTTGATCACAACCTTCAAAATCTTTGAACAACTACTAATACATTCTAACCCTAGCTTAGATTAACTTGCTAACCCTGTTGCTGCCGTTATCCATTTGATTTATAGTCATACCTTGCAACAATTATTGTTTCTTCAAGCAATTGAAAGATTGGCTAATGCATAGTAGTCTTTGCTTCTAATGAATGTTGATATTGTGACATTGATGATGAATCATTCTTGTTCATTCTGAAGCTTTTTTAAAAGCATTTATTGTGAAGTAATGTATTGTGACTATTGCTATTGTACATCTTTGATTTGCTTCATCAATGTATTAGTCAATTGCTTTTATCAAGAAATCCCTGATTATATGAAGTACTAACCAACAAGTGACCTTGCAAATATAGTTTCTTGTTGCTTTGTTCCGGGCAGGTACATTTCTGGTTATTATTATCTTTATTGGCTGTTTAGACGGACTTTCTGATCGGTGGTGACTTGTGAGAGGGACATCCTATTAAGGTGACAGTGATAGGAATCAGGATAGTCTCCCGTTACGTCAGTTTGTCTTCATTTACCTTTCCTTTGCATCCAAGTACAAACCGTGCGATAACAAATATCACTGAACTGATTATCGGTTGAAAGAACACTTGTATATTTATATTAAACTTGATTATCAGTTAAATTTTCTTCATTTATATAAATTTTTTCACAATAATGGTTATAATTTTCTATTAAAAGGTGCTGCGACTGAACCATATGGGGTGAAAATACAAAAATGATATAGATGTATCACAATTCAATTTCAAGAGTGTAGTGTTTTCCATCCAAAATTCTTTCCACCTACTTTAACCCAACAAAAAATTCCCTAGCAGATATGCTGCCTCACAAAACTGAGATAATAATACGAAGACCTGACAAAACATAAATGATAATGCTATTTAAAATAAGAAAAACCGAAGATTTTACCCTTTTGGGCCCACTTGGTAGTGCATGTCCATTTTCTGATTGCTTCTGTCAGCTTCCATTTGATCCACAGAATTGCTAATGCCAGAAGGAGATTTTGTCTCCATAACAAAGCGATTGGCTTGCACGTCTACAACACAAGGTTGGGAAAAATTACTAGGCATAGGGTCCTGTTATCTCACAAATCTGTGCTAGCAAACCTATGAAATAACTTTGAGTAATTAGCATATGGTCAGTGCTAATTACTTCTCCATTTGGACTGGTGCCTTCCCAGTCACAAGGGGGCGTCACTAGTGATCGTACACTGTCAATGACCTAACAAATCTGCGTTAATAGCACAAGTGGTCAGGACACAAAATATTTGTCCTCGAGATATGTGCAAGCAGCCAAGGACAAAGATAAACTTTTAGTCAAAATAAGATGAGGGAGATTTGTTAGATTTTAGGGAAAAAATAGAAAACAGTGCTATCTTTTTAATTCTGTGCACTAATGAAAATGTATATCAGCACTTGAAACAATAACCAAAGTAGATTAAACATAGACAGTGAGATCTGAACAAGCAGTAAATAATTCTGAACATAAAACAAAATTTCTGAATGTAAAAATAAGTGCAGATTTCAAATAATAATTCTGAGCTTTACCTTTAGCCAAGCAAGGATGTACCTGACATATGGATGCTGTCCTCTTTAATATGCTCAGAAAATTAGCTTAAAGATCATGGATCAAAACTCAAGGGTTTTGATCTCTACCATGATATTAGGTAGACAGTTTTGCCAAGGAGGACTACATACAGAGCTGAAACAAACACCCAAAACAAACTGTCCAAATTGAACTGTAATTTGCTACAGCAACAAAACCCTTCAAGGTAATGAATGGCACCAACAACAGGGACAGCAAGGAGAAAGCACCAGCAATCAAGGAGGAGGAGCCAAAGGCTACCTAGGAGGCAGTGGCACCCTCAACACACACAGCAGCAGCAAGAATAAGAGTAATAGAGGCCACCTCACCCTTACAACACACAGCAGCAGCACACGGTGGGGGCAAAAAGGGGCCGCAGCACCCACAGTAGCAAGAAGGAGGTCCGCGGCTCTTCAAAACAGTCAGGGGACAGTCCGCTGCACATATAGTCAGCCAAGGGAAGGTCCGTAGCATGCATAGGCAGCCAAAGGGAGATCCATAGTATGCATAGGCGACCAAGGGGAGGTCCCTAGCACCTCTAAACCAACAAACAATACCAGACTGAAGCTCCCAACCAAGAGAAGAAAAGTGTCCAAACAATACCTCAAAACTGAAAGAGAAAGTCCTCTAGGGGAGCCGTACCAAAACCAAGAAAAAACAATCTGAGGTAGCCGCAGCAAAAATCAGACTAAGAAGAATGAGAAGAGTGTGTGTGTAAGAATGAGAGAGGGGTAGGCTTTTATTTATAGCATAGGTGGGTAGGTCAGGGTTTTCTAATTTAACCCTATCTTTAGGATTAAGTCGAACCCTAATAAAAATAAAATAAATAAAAGATAATTAATAATTTAATATTTTTAATTAATAAAAATATTAATTAAAAGTCAATTAAGTCAAAGTGACTAAAGAAGACCAACACCACATTAAACAAGAAGGGGAACGAGGTTCAAGCAAGATGAGGATACATGACAGAGTCAAAGGGGTCTTCATCAATGGCAAACTGTCCACATAAGTCTCATGATGGCTTATAAACTTTTATCATCAATGCATAAGAGGAAACATCCATGATGTGGTCATGTCCATCTTCGTGGCTGCTCCTAGGTCTCATGAACCATCCCGGGAGAGAGGAAGAAGATCGCACATCATCACATCTTGGTACACAACCAAGAACTACCTGGTCCAAGACCAGGGTACCCCAGAACACATCTGGGGACCCTAGAACACATCTAGGGTCTTTCATCCACCAAGGTACAAGACCAAGGATCAACCCAAGCGTTTAAGCAAGGATTCCTTGGAACACATCCAGGGGCGGACTTACATCATCAACCACCAAGGAACACATCCAAGGATTAATCCAAGCGCCAAGCAAGGATTCCCTGGAACACATCCAGGGGCCCTAGAACACATCTAGGGACTTACTGCTTGGTCCTTGACCAAGAACCCCAGAAATATACTGGGGGCCCTCACTAGGGTCTTTTGCCATGACTCTAACTGCTTGGTCCCAAACCAAGAAACCCCAGGAGTGCACTGGGGGCCCTAGATCTCAGCTAGGGTCTTAGCTATCCTCTGGAGAATGACTCTTGCAGCTGCACTAATTTCAACAAGATTTAATTTCATTAACCAACTACAACTATGAACAAGAAAAAAATAAACGAATATGTACCTTAAGTGAATATAGAATCAGAATAAGAGCACTAAGGCCAACCCACACCACTGTAATAAAACACAATTATTCAACCACGAGATTCAAAGAGCTGTAAAAACACAGCATAATTGAACCCTATCTGTATATTGATTAAAAGTTTGTTTGCATCATACACGACTCTGGCTGCATAACAAGTAGTGGACTCAGTGAGGGGCAGCAATGAAAGAAGACTAGAAATGAAGGAATGAAGAGGCTATAGTGTAGACTGTTTGCTGGAATTTTTTCTCTTCTGTTCAAGTCCTCTCCACACTGTCTTTATATAGGAGCAAGAGGTCAAAGAATAAGTGCGCCCTAGCTGTGCATGAATAGAAACTGAAGATCTTCCCTCCATGCTTGCTGGATATCAGACAGTCATTTGCTAAATAAAACTGCTGTCAACAGTGAACTCAACCTGCTGTCAAATCATACCAAAATAAACAAATAAAAGGCTGTCTTAGGGCGAATTCTGTGCATGGATATGCTGGCAGATGGCTGATAAAACATGGACCTGCTCACAATCTCTCACTAAACTGCCACCTGTGAAGAGAAACCTCTAAAAAAAAACCTCAGCGCTGAATCTATGCAAGTTTATAGGGTCAAAACTGCTGTTATCTGATTGTCAGCTCAGCAGTTTGCCAGTAAACTCTCACTACAGGAGTGCTACAGCCGCATATATGGTTGCCCTAACAGCCAACCTTGAATTTCCTCTTTAAAAAACAGACTTGCATGCACTTTTCGTCCTCAAAATCCATGCCACCAAGAATAAAACAGCCATCGACTTCCTTTGAATGATTGTGGCTCATGCAAACTGTCAGCTAAAATTCTACTTAAAAAGAGGGAGGTCGGCTTAGGTTTTCTGATTATAGCAAATGCAAGTAGGCTTTTAGTTGACCAAAGATAGCACAAGTCGAACTAGGGTTTTAGTTGGCCAAAGATAGCACAAATACCAAGGTGAATTAGGGTTTCCTAAATTGGTAAAGAATCATCCACTGGTAAATTTAGAGCTTATTCCATGAGAAGGGGCTATGGATTAGGCTGGACAAACTTAGAAAAATACCTAATATACCAATGGAGGTTGAACTAGGTTTTGGACGTTGACATACCTAGCACAAATTTGACCTAGAGTTTGCCGCAAGTGAACCTTGCCTATGGCTGCCACGTGTCACACTGAGAGCACTTCCATTTACTCAATTCAAAACCAATTCATTACTGCACACTGGAACCACGAGATTATATTTCGTACCTGCCACAAATAGAATTGCTAAATATAGCCATGTCGAAAATAGCAGCCCGACTCCTAAAAAATACGAAAGACAAAAAATGAAGGAAATTGCTACAAGACTGCTGCCAGCAATAGCACATCTGAAAGTAGGCACTGCTAAAAATAGCAGCATTTTACATGTCAATAAAAATAGTCTCATTAGACTCACCTTTCTGCAAGGAACCCATATATATGCTTAGAATCGACATGCGAGCCTTGAAATCCTAACTACTAAAAATAGTAGTGTCATGAAAATGCTCACATGTCGCTCACAAAAGATTATCATCTAATGCATCGTGAGCTCACTGTTGACCACCTATTTCAACTAGGGGGTCAACACCATGTGCCATGAAGCTATGTCCCTGATGGTGCAACTAAGTTTGAAGACTTACTGGTTCTACAAGACATTTTTGGCCTCGACACGTCTTTTTGTAATTGGAATTTCCGCTCCCTTGCGTGGGATAATAATGTAATGGCTCTGCATGGATCATATTGTAGGTTAGTTACCTAGGACTTTATCATTAGGGAAGTCCTTTCGTCGAGTGTTTTTTTTTCCCTAGGTAATTAATTTGGCTTAACCAACCTTTTTAATTACCCTTGAGTTTTTCACTCCCACAATAATCCTTCAAAGTGGTGAAAGGCGTTCTAATGATCGAGCCCAATGGGTGACTAGGGTCTAGGAATATTGTAAATGACCATGCAAGACATCTCCTAGAGTCTTGTGGAATTTCGTCGAGTCTAAGGTATTTTTTTTTAATTCTTTAAAATTACTCAATTAATGGTAATTTTAATTATTTTGATGTAAAAATACAAAAACTAGGTCCTTGGGATTTTTGATAGGGGTATTTGTACTCAAAAGAAATGGAATGAGACCCCCTACACCCTTGGACCAAGTTTCAGCTCAATTGGACAAGTTTTGCTAGGTCATTGTCCATGAGGAGTCTAAGTTAGTCTTGAATCAACAATTTAATTACTTAATTGACAAAGTCAAAATGTCATTTTTTTGTAAAAAATAAGCAAAAAGGTTTGAGAGAGAGTGGGAAAGGTTTCCTAACCTTTTTCCTAAGTTGGAAAAGTAATTTTCCACTTAAAAAACCCCTCCTTTGCTTAGCCAACAACTTAAAGTGGTGTTCCCTTGTTTATTGACATGTGAGAATTATAAAGTTTAAGTGAAAAAATCCACCTAAACCCTAATTTCGCCCCCCCTTGGTGTCTAATCTCATGTTTGACCATAGGAAAAAGGTGTTTTCCCCCTTTACACCTCACCCCTCAAACTCTAACTCACTACCAAAACCCTAAAAGTGACTCTTCCTTGAATTTGTCTATTTTTCTTGGATGTGTGACACTTGGAGAGCATCCAAGAGGGGTCACTCTTGGCTCCCAAGTATAGAAGAAAGCCTCCCCTCCTTCATTTGACACATTTATTCTCAGTGCATTGTTACCATGCCAAAATCTCTCCTCTCCCACTCTTTGTTCTTGCTCTCTTTTGCTCTTGTTCTTCTCTCAAGTTTGTGGCAAGTATTTGCTCAAGCTTGTTATTGAATAAATAAAATCTTTGGAGGACATATGGTGTTGGGAGTCTTCTTGGTGCTATACTTTTCATAAGGTGATCTTGTTCCTTTGTATTCTTCTTTTTACATGCATAGCTTTGAGATCTGTAGTAAGAATATTAAGCAAAGTATTTTGCTTGTGTAGGTTTATGATAGTATTGTCATAGATTTAGTGAGCATCTATTTAGTTATTTCAAAGTATTTTGATTTAATATCTTGATCTACTTACTTCCTATTGTTTCTTGTAGCTTAACATTGAAAATTTGCAAGGTTGCCTAGGGTTTTTGGTGAAGATTTTAGATCTGAAAATCTTCCATTTCATCCACATTTACCCTCTAAATATTTCTGTTTATTAGTGCTGTTCATTTCCATAATATTTTGGCATACTAACATGTTAGGATAGGTCATTTATATGCTTATAACTTGCTGAAATTTACATAGAAAATTTCTGGTTTTAATAACAAAAATTTTCACAAGTTTTTGTCACATTTTGCAGCATTTTCAGCAAGCTTTTGCTTGCTGATTTTTTGCAGGTTCGTGACATAAATGAGGATCTACAACTCATTTAGGGCACCTACAAGTCAAAGAATAACCTCCTAAGTTGGGGTAACATATTCCCAACACTTCTTCTTCTTTTCTCCATTGTAAGCAAGCTCCAAGAGAGTCTCTAGGGCTTGCATTTATCTAAAAGTTTTAAATTTCTGCAATTTCTATTTCCTAGTTTGCCTACACCTTGCATAGTGGTTTGGCCTAGCCACCCATACAAAATCGTAAGGCTATTTTCTAAGTTTTATTTTCAGCATTGCAATTTATTTTCTAGTTTCCCCACTTGTCCTTAAAAAAATGTTGTGTTGCTAGGATTGGTTTCTTTCCAAGTTCTTTTCTTTCCAAGCTTTTATTTTCTTTACCCACTTTGGCACAAAACCGATAGGCTTTTTCCTCCACCTTGTGCACTTGTTGTGGTTGCAAGTAGTTTAAATTTATTTTCAAGTCTTTATTTCTTTATTGTTTGCCTACACCTAACAAAGTGTTTGGCCTAGCCAACCATGCTAAATCGTAAGGCTAGGTAATTAGTTGATGGTTATTTTGCTTCTAGTTTCAAGTTTCATGTGATTATCTTTAGATCTTAGAAGCTCATTTTTTTAGTTGCTTAAGCCCATGGAGGCATAGTGTATTTACTTGTCATTTCCTTTCAAGCATATTTACTTTCCTTTCAGGTTCTTGCAATTTACTTTCAAGCACTTGCAAGTTATTTCATTCAAGCACTTGCAAGTTATTTCATTCAAGCACTTAATTAATCTTTAAGGTTCAATTTATCCTAGATCCATAGTGGTTTCAATCAAACTAGTTTAATTAGAGCATCTACTACTGTCCAAACTTAGCCATAAAAAAGGGACTTGTGGAGTCGGCAGGGGGTGCTAGATTAGGGATGGTCTCACGACACTAGGTGTCCCCCTTATTGAGCACCCTTGTTTCCCAGATTGACCTGTGGAGCTAGGGCAAGGACTTGTTTTCCTTACTTACTGAGCACACAATAGTCCTTTTGGAATAAGCAGGGAGAGTTTTAGGGAAGTCACACAGTTTAGGATTCACTTTCACTTAATCAACTTAATTAATCCTAAAATTTATCCTCAAGTAACCTTGGTTTAATTTCACAATCTACTTTTACGGTTCATGCTCTTTATTTTTAGCAACACTTTCATTGCAAGTTATCTTAAAGGCAATCTTTTTGAGCATTTGTGGATGGTTAACTAGTGAACTAGAAGTTGCGCATCACTTGCCCGTGGAGGCCTCTTTACATGCTTTATCTACTTCCTCCTTGAGTTGCACACTTTTAGCACGTGGAGGCTCTTTTGTTGGTTCTTCATCTCATTAAGTTGTGCATTGGAGCCATTGGGTAACCCCCTTGAAGTTGCGCACCTCTTGGAGCACTTCATTGTTTGGGTTTGTTGAGTTGTTGTGTTGAGTTGTGGATGCTATCTTGAGATATCTCCCTTTTCTTTCCTTCAAAATCAAATCATTGGGAGTTAGTTCATTCATTTGCTTTAATCTTAGATCTAGTAAGTGCTTGCTTGCTTGTTTCATTTGTTGTATAGTTGTATATGGTTGTATCATCTACTAATTCTTTGCATTCTTATTTTGTTTGTATATAGTTCAATTGTAAGTTTGTAGAGTAATTCTTTGTATCTAATTGTAGAGTTTGTAAAGTTATTCTTTATATTTTGTTGTAACTTTAGTTGACCCCTTTGCCCAACCTTAGGCACTAGTCTTAGTTGTCCTAGGGAAAGGTTTGCATTTCATTGAAGGTTGCATTTGCATTGCTTGCCTCTCATATAGGCTAGTTTTCCCCCTCAACCTTTAACTAATTAAAATTCATTCCTAGAACACATTTAATAACTCACATAGTAACTAGGGTCTACCCCCCTTGACTTCCCTAGGAGTAAGCCTAGACGAAAGGAGTTCAAGTCGAGGTGACAATGGGCTTGAACTTAGACATTGTGTCTCTAAGGACACACTAAGTGGATTGAGACTTAGTCCACGTTTGCAAGTGTGTATTGGGAC
>ML787546.1:409484-422073 GCA_009831015.1 Picea engelmannii | reverse complement strand
GTCTACAAGACCATGTAGTTCTTGCCCATGCCATGTGAGATGGATGGATAATGATGATATGTAATGACCCCAAGCCATTATGCCAGGAACATCACGGTTTTGGGTGTCTTTAAAATCTTTTTCTAGTTGTGGTATTTCCTCAAACACTTGGCCGACCTACTTGTTTAGATGTGTTTACTTGCTGGATAATAATCTGATGCATGTGACAAGATAATACCATACTTGAAACAAAAGGAAGACATCTCTGCTGAACAAAAGGCCTTGGCATTATCTGTCACTATCTTCGATGGGACCCCGAATCTAGTTATTACTCTGTCTTCTAGGAAATCCATCACTACCTTTTCAATTGCTGACTTTGTAGGAATGGCTTCAACCCACTTTATAAAGTAATCTGTTGCTGTGATAACCCATGAATAACCATTACTCGAATTATCATTAAACTTCCTGATGAAGTCCAAACCCCACTGCTGAAAAGGTGCTTCAACCACAACTAGTTGCAAAGGGAGTGCTGCTAACTTCTGCTTTCCTGTGAAAAGTTGACATGGCTCACATTTCCGAACAAACTGATGAACATCTGAAAATATGGTGGAGCAACAAAATGTCCACCACAAAACCCTCCATGGAATTCATCCATTAGTTTCTTTGACTCAACGTCATCCACACATCTAAGGATAATTCCAACAGGATTTTTCCATCCTAATCCATCTCTAGTGAGGACATACTTAGAAGATTTTAACCTCAAAGCCCTTTTCTTGTGACCCACTAGATGGCTTGGACAAGTTAGATTCTTAAGATGAAAGATAGTGTCTTTGTACCACTCAACTTGTTCAAGTTTCAATAAGTTAGGATGCCATTCTTCATTATTAATTTGGTAGACCATATCCAAGGCCTTTTCATTACTTTCAGTCAACATTTTAGCTAGGCCTTGACCCTTAATCAACTTTGTAGGTTTGATCTCCAAATCATACTCTTGGATCTTAGCAATCCATCTACCCCTTGAGCCTAATCCTTCCACTTGAGATAAAACATCTTTAACCGCAAAATTATGAACATAACCAATCACTTTGGAATATCCGATGAAGACTCTGAAATGTTTGAGTGACTTGACTAAGGCATAAGCATGTTTCTCAAACATGGGATACTTTAATTCTGAATTTTGCAAAGCCCTACTCATATATGCAATGGGTTGATCATGGCCTTGATCATTTTTTTGAAGTAACACACCAACAATAGTGTCTTTAGAAGCAAAGGAGAAAATATGAAAGTCCTTATTATAGTCAGGGCTAATAAGGACAGGAGCTTCACATATTGCAGTCTTTATACTTTCAAAAGCTCTTTTACTTTCATCATTCCATTCAAATTTTACATCTTTCTTAAGTAGCTTATATATAGGTTTCATGATTTTAGCATAATTGGGAATGAACCTATGGACAAAATTGGTTTGTCCTAAGAAGGATTGGAGAGCTTTCTTTGACATAGGCAAAGGGACCTTACTAATGGCTTCAACTCTCTCTGGGTCTAACTTGACCCCATCTTTTGTGATTATGTGGCCCAGTAATTTACCTCCAGTCACCCCAAAGACTGACGTAGAAGGATTTAGAGAAATTCCAAACTCTCTACATCTGTCCAAAACTTGCCTGAGGTGGTTAATGTGAGTTTTCCCATCCTTAGAAAAGACTGTCAAATCATCTTGATATATTTCAATCAATTTACCAATCAACCCTTGAAAGGCATAATCCATAGCTCTCTGAAAGTAGCTCCAACATTTGATAAACCAAATGGCATTCTGAGATATTCAAAAGTTCCCCATGGAGTAGTAAAAGTTGTCTTATGCCTATCCTCTGCTTTAAGTCTGATCTGATTATAACCCGAGAAACCATTAAGCATGGAAATCATTCTTGATCCTGTAACCCATTGAAGCAAAGTTTCCATCTTGGGAAGGGAGTAGTTGTCTTTTGTGCAAGCAATGTTTAAATTCCTGAAGTCAATACATATCCGGATCTTTCCATTCTTCTTCCTAGCAACAACCAACTTTGAGCACTATGAAGAATGTCTAGTTTGAGCAATGATGTCGACTTCTAACATTTTCTGTAACTCCTGTTGGACCAAAGGAGCTAACTTGGGGTTTAACTGTCTCAACTTCTGTCTAAAGGGCTTAGTTTCTTCCTTGAGAGGAATCACATGTTGAATCACATCTTCCCTATAGACCTTGAGTTCATCATAACTGAAAGCCAAAACATCCCTATACTCTTTTAATAACTCAACAATTTCAATCCTTTCTTCTATAGGGGTAGTCTTGCCTATCTTTACCATCCTAGGCTCTTCATTTGTTCCAATATTAATCTCCAAGTGGTCACATAGCTTTTTCTTTGATTCTTCTTTTTGTTTGTGACGATCTTGTCTATCAAAGTCTCTTCTAAGGACACAACTCGCCTAGGGGGTGCTTTCACCTTATCATCATTTCCTGTATAATTACAACACTCCTCTTTAATGCTGATGTCAAATTTTGAAAATTCATGCATGTGAGTCAAAAATTTAATCACCTGTTTGTCATCATCAAAAACCTGCCAATGATCAACATTATTAGGAACTGAGGGCCGAAAAATCACTTCCACCGAAATATTCTCATCAATCAAACCATCTGGAAGTTGAAGTGTGGAAGCTGCTACTGCAAGCTCGTCTGCATTTGAATTCTGTTATCTAGGAATAACAATTAAGTTGAAAGCATCTAGATCATTGATTAAGTCCCAAATTGCATTCCTATACCCTTTTAATCTTTTCGACTTGCAAACAAATTTATTCTTCAACTGTTGTATGACCAAGTCTGAATCCCCTTTAATATTTAGACATTTCACACCTCTATCCTTACAAAGTTCCAAACCAAGGAGCAAAGCCTCATACTCAGCCACATTGTTGGTTGCATCAAACTCCAATCTATAAGCAAATTTCAACATTTCACCATTTGGAGTTTGAAGCACAATTCCAACACCTTTTCCTGCTCTAGAAAAAACACCATCAAAATTCAAGTATCGCTCTTTGTCTAACTCATTATCTTGAATTGTTTCTTCAAAAGGCACAATAGAATTAGACAAGATGGGATAATTACCAAGATCCTCATCAGTCCACGTTAACTCATTTTTGGGATTTTTGGAATCTTCAACATGATACTTTCTATATACTTCCCTATTCAACTTAAAAGTGTTTCCATTTGGGGTAGGGAGAGTAGCATAAGATAAATCCATTTGTAGACTACCACCCAAATCCGCAATTGCCTTTCTATTCAACAACATTCCCCAAACATCCGGAACATCAATCACCACAATATCCATCTCAAACATGATATCCGGAAATACTGCTAAGTGTACTTGTAAACCTTTAATCAATCCATGCACTTCAATCGTTTGACTATCCAAGGCACAAATGTTATGGTAAGGTTTTGAAGCTTAACTGTTCCATCACCTTCTTAGTAATAACATTTGAGCTTGCTCCCGAATCTAGCATGCAATTGTGTAAAACTTTGTTGTTCACAAGTAAAGAAAGGTAGAAAGGCAAATTCTTTTCATTTTTCCGATCCCAATTCTGTAGAATCACTAGAGCATCCTGGTAAGCCACGACTGCTTGTTTCTCAACAACACTCTTAGGAGGTTCATCTATGGCTTTAAGTAGCTTCTCCCTTTGTGAAGGGATCTTCATAATTTCTGATACTGGCACTAACATTTTTACATTATTCAACCATCCACCTAAGTCAATATTCAATTCAGCATTAATAGGCACATTAGACTTAGGAGGAGATACCCTGGGAGTACTAGTTTGACCTTTATCTTGACTTTTATTTCCACTCCTTTGGTATGTAATGCCTCTAAACTTAGCCATTTTTGCAACCTGTTGGGGTGTGGGCTTGGGCCCATACTTTTCTGTAGCTTTATCAACATTACCATTCATGAAGTTTCCACTACTTCCATAAAAACCCGTCCAATCATACATGCCACCGTAGTATCTTTCACCACACATGTTTACTTGTTCATTTCCTTGGTTTCCATAATCATTTTCACACTCTTCAAGGAACACTAAACAAGTTGACTCCTCATGAAACTCACCACAAGGCCTACAATAAGGTATAGAGCGATGTTCTACCAAGTTGGTGGATTCAAAAGGATTAGGTGGCCTTTGATCATTTTGAGGAGGTCTTCTTGGCCACTTGTCATTTGGCTTGTGTTGTTGTCTATTATTTTGGGATCTCTCCATTGTGATCAACCTATTTTGCAAAGCATTGATTTGATTGGTATGGTTCACTTCCATTTGCTTAATTAACTGAGTCAATTCTTTAATATCATTACTTGATGATCCTTGACCCTCATCTTTCTTCTTCTTTTCATCACTAACCTTTGAAGAAGAACCTCTACTGAAACCAGGAATGTTGGACTTCCTAGCCTCAAGTATATTCTGCTCAATTCTCATAGCTGTAGATTGTGCTGCTTCCAAAGTTTGAGGATCCTTATCCCTTAAGGCATACCTCATTTCTCCTTCAAATGCCTCAATATAATAAATCAGGATTGCAAGGTCTGAAGGCTTGACATCATTATGAAGGCTTTTTACCACATGATTAAGCTTAGTGTTAAATTCTAACACCGTTTCATTTTCTTTCTTATGGCTAGTGGTAAGAGCAGCAGGTTGAAACCTATGTTCCTTTTGATCACCCCATCTCTTCTTAAATTCATCAATAATTGAATTAAGGGTGTTGAACTTATTTGCAGAAAAATCTGAGAACCAATCGACAGCATCTCCTTCTAAAGAAAAGGCAAACAAGGTCATCTTCACATCTTCTTCGTGGTGACCTCGACAATACTTATCCACACACCTGTGAAAGCTTGAGATGTGAGAGTTGGCATTTATAGCATTGTTCCCATGGAAGATAGGCAACTTGTTAATGGATTTCTCGAGAACATCGTGAGGGGCACCTTGGATTGCTGCAAAGTTCAAAGGACTCAAAAAGGTACTCATTGTTACGTTAGGAGTATTGGTGGGATTATTAACAATTGGTTGATTATTAGTTTGGAACAGGAATTGGATATCAGTGAGTGCTTCTTCCCCAAGACTTTCAAGTAGTCTCCTAGGAGCAAGGCGGTTTAGTCTCCTCCTATAAACCTTTTCGGGTTCGGGAAAATTATAAACCACTCCTTGTGAAGTGCTCCTAGTAGTATACTTGCTAGATTTTTTCAATGGAGTCACCACTTGGAAATGAATCACACAAAGCTAACCAATACAAGTTCAAAGAATTTTAAGGCCTAAAGATTTATTATTTAGTTCTTAAAGAATCAATTAAAGTCGTTTTGACCAAGGATAAATGACTTTTCCCCGGCAACAGTGCCAAAGATGTTGCCGTCCTTATACACACTTGCAGACGTGAGCTAAGTCCGACTCACTTAGTGTGTCCTTGGAGGCACAATGCCTAGGTTCACAACCCACGCTGTCACTTTGACCGGACCCTCTTCCGTCTAGGCTCACTTCTAGGGAAGCCAAGGGGGGTAGTCCCTAGTTTCTAGATAAGATTTAGAGTTTAAGTTCTAGGAGTTGGTTTTAATTTCTTAAGGTTAGAGGGAGTCTATCCTATGATGCTAAGGCAACAATGCAAGATGCAAGGGTTAGCATGTGAAGCAAGCCTTTCCCTAAGTCAACTAAGACTAGTGCATAAGGTTGGGCTAGGGGTCAACTAGATGTTAGGGTGTTTCGTTACAATATGATTACAAGATTTACAAAAGAATAATCAATCCCAATGTATTATATACAAGTACTTACAAGTAAAGAATACTAAGATACAATGGTACAATGAAAGCAAGCTAACCACTTTTAAATGCATGTGCAGGATACAAGAGGATTAAAGCATTATCATCATCAACACATTGAGTCCATCATCAACATTCACAAAGATACTTGAGGAGATCTAGAGATTAAAGCACATGTACTTTTAGATGACAAGATTATCAACACTCTTAGTTATTAAACCCACAAAGTATTATTAGATGATTAAGCCTAAGGTTTAATGAGTTAAGGGTTTCTTAAGATTGTAAAGTTTTATTATCCTTATTAAGTGTTTCACCAAAGCCTCCTCCCCCGATTGCCAAATGGCTGCTGGATGCTCAAGATAGTGAAGCAACGAGGCCCACCTTAGCTGTCACAGTTAGCCCAAAGAATTGAGTTTTTATGGAAATGACACTCCTTCGTGCCGTGAGACTGTCCCCAGCCTATCACCTTCTATTGCCCTCCTCAATCCCCATTTTAGATGGTGAAGATGGTGGTCTAAGGTATCCTATTAAGTCTATTAAGTTAATATATCAATTAGGTAGACTTTTAGGTGTATTTTAGAGTGTTTTAACAAATTTAAGGTGCCTTAAATAAGTGATGTATTGCCAAGGCCGAAACTCACTTCAACTTATATGTGTGTTACTTAAGCTTATAAAGTAAAGAGCATTAACACATGTAGAGCACTAAAAGATGGCTGAAATAAGATTTAGTTTATCACATGCACTAGATCACTAACATGTATAGCTTACTATGTATGAAACCAAATCACAAGGGCAAGAACAACTTGCCAACAAGAGATGAAAGATTATCACACTTATCTTATGTTTGTTAAGAGCATTAAGATCTAAGCACCAAGTGTGAAAAGGAAAATGAAGATCTAAGCATATGCCTACACTATCAACTTATCCAATGAGTATTAATCAAGTGTGTTGGCAAATGGCCTTAAGATGTTAAAGCATGTAAAGCAAAACCATTCACTAAACTATTGACGCATTAAGCATTTAAAGCATTAGATTTAAGCATGTAAGAAAGAGATAGATCTAGATGTGGCTTAAGCATGCAAGAAATCTAAATAAGTTGATTATGCCCAATAGGCTTAAACTAAGGACTATGTGTGAGATCTAGATCTAGAACATTTTAAACCATTAAGCATGTAGGATCAATAACACATATTAAAACCCTAGCCTCACCATTTGGGGTATTCCTCTCCCAAAAGATAGGCAATTATTTAAACTTTTTTAACTTAGGAATATCTTGAAAAAGGAGAGAGAAAGATAATCAAGAAGGACAAGCTAAAGGAAGAAGCAAGCAACACAACAAAAACAAACCGCTAACCCCACATCCTAGGTTTGGGAGATGCCCAACATCCACCAAACCCCACGTCCTAGCTCAATAAGTGCTCAAAAGCTCAAAATGAAGCAATATCTACACTTGACCTAAGCTACCCAAGGCTCACACGTGGGAGGAGGCCGTACCACTCCTTCTCCCAAACCAATGAGCCACTAAATCAACAAGAAAAGAAGATCTATGCACAAGAAGCCCTAAAAATTGAAAGAGAAGGTTGAGAAATAGCTACCAACTTGTAGGAGGGTCTTGGAGTGTTGTGTGGACGTTTTTGGGTAGCCTAATCCCCTCAACCAGATCTGAAACCTGCAAAAAAACCAACAAGGTATACTTGCTGGAAATGCTACACACAACAATACAAGTGAAGAAAAACTTTTGCTTTTTAGGGCAACATTTTTCTTAAAGAAATTTGATGAAAAATTTATATTTTGATGACCATTAAACTATGTTAAGCTAGCTGAAAATATGTATGGAATGAGAGCATATAGAGAATGAGCAATAGACAGAGAAAGGGAGGAGTTTATGTGAGTCTCAAAGGAGGACTCTTCCTTGAGGCATTCCCAATGAAACCCTTGAAGCCAAACTTGCAAGATCTAACACAATGACATGCATACAATAGATAATATGGAGGATTAAGCTAATAAGATGAAATACTTGCACCCTATCTAGCTCATCAACATATATAGATCTACAAGACTACTCTTTGTTAGATCTGCTCAAATAAAATACTTACCTAAGATCCACCTATGCCATTATCATAGCAAATCAAAACTAGTTTACCTCATGTGTTGAAAGAACAAAAATACTTGTTGCACTCCCAAAATTCCTCCAAAGCTTCTCCTTTATTATTACTCAAGAAAATGGATCTCGTAGAAATACTTGCTCCAAAACCCTAAGAGCCAAAGAATGGAAGAGAGAGAGAGAGAGAGAGAGAGTGGAAAATCAAGTAGCATAACAATAGCTCAAGATATGGTGAGTTGGGAGTGAGGAAATGGATCTATTTATACTTGGAAAGGCAAACCTACCTCTCTTGGATCAATGCCAAGTGTCCACCACCAAGCATAAGAGGAGATCCTAAGCCTAGGGCGCACCATCTAGGGTTTAGATCATAGATCTAGGGTGTAGATTGGTGTGAGAAATGTTGGGATCAAGCAAAAGGTAGTGGGAGGCTATGGGATACGTGCGAAGGGAAAGGAGAGAGTTAAATAATTTTTTAAAAAATTATTTAGGAATTTTCCAAGTGAGGGGGGGCGTAACTCCTAGGAGGGCGCACCACTTGGGGGAAAGGGAAGAAAGGGAGGCAATAAATGCAAGAAAAGGGAGTGGAGATGAGTTAAGGAGGGATGTGGGAGGTGAGGGAGAGCACACCACCCAATCCACCCAAGAGGGAGGCCCATCAACCAAGGAAAACCCAAGGTGCCACGTCCCATCCTCAAGGAGGGCGTAACTTCCTTAGGAGGGCGTCACTTTTTGAGTGAGGTGAGAGGGTGAGAGGGGTGGAAAGGTTAGGAGGGGTTGGGATGGGTAGGTTTAGTCTAGGAAACCTCTCTCTAACTTTATTCCATCTTCTATCATCCTTTTAACTCATTATTACAATTTTACATTTTTGCCATGCTTGGACTCTAGCAATTAAAATTGTTGTTTTTGACTAATTGACACTTCGGGTGGACAAACCCATAGCAAAAGTTGTCCGACTAAGCTGAAACTTGGTCAATGGATGTGGGGGGTGCTATTCCATTTCTTTTGAGCACAAATACCCCTATCAAAAGTCCAAGGACCTAGTTTTTACAATTTGTGCCAAAAAATAATCAATTAATTAAATAATTAAACCTCTACCAAAAGTGTCCAATCACGCCAAGAACTATGCCAAATGATAGATCGAGCAACTGTAAGCACAACCCAAGTGCTCAAATTTCCAAAGCCACTCTCCAATCCTATGGATCTGACTCTTCTCAAGGAATGGTGCACCCCCTGGATGCCTGAAACCTTAATAATTCGACCTCTCTTCTAGAGACCTCCAACAACTCCACCAATCCACTAGAATGATAGATCGGGGCACGACAATGAAAACCCAAGTGCTCAACTGGCCAAAATACTTGCTAGATCATTAGATCTAGCTACCGTCCAAATAATGGTGCGCCCTCCTCTTAGGGAAATCGTCCCTCTCTCAATGCCAATCAATCCTCCATAAGAACACCTCCAAAAACATCCAATAATGGCGCTATGGTACTTGCAAAGGAAACCCAATACTTGGTATTCCCGAAATCTCTTCTCCTCAGGTAGAATGAATCCTCCCTCAATGGATGGTGCGCCCCTCTTGCTGGAAACCCTCAACTGGTGCGCCCTCTGATCTGCACATGTAACTGATGTGGAATCCTCCTACAACTGAGTAGATCTGGAACTAGAATGGTGTGGGAGTGTATTGCATCTCCGAGACCAAGCTTGGGACTAGCTAGGTGGAATCTTTCACCACCGAATCATCCTCTATGGTTTGTTAAGTCAAAACCCTCAAAACCCCCAATGCTGGGCTTACTAGCTAAAAGCCAGATATCAAAATATGATCCTACATGAATCCATGAGAAGAGGCCCTTGCCTTTCCTTTATACTTTTTGGCTCACCTTGCCCCTCTAAAGTGACTTTCATTTTATTAATATTTAATTAATTAATTAACCTTTTTACCTCTGAAAAACACCTTATCTCTCCTTGTGGCTTCCCTGGCCACTGAAAGTCACTTCTCACTATCCCATCCTGTAGTGTTGCTCCTCCCGATTCCAATGAGCTATTACACTGAGAGGTTCCTCCAAGTAATGCGCCCAAAATGACCTCTTCAGTGAATTTAATTTACTTATAGCCCAAAATAGTCAAAATCATGGAAATCGTCGGAATGCAACGGAACCAAAGCCAACCTGTGCGGAATGGCTCATAATGATGAAATATGATGAGAAATGCAAGCTGGACCCAACAATGCCTCTCAATAACCCCTGTACTCGCTATAACATCCATCTGGCTACTCTGGTCATCATAAACCTCTGCACTGTGATGATGTCCCAAAGTGGGGACATTACATGATAGTAGCCATGGGTAAGCACGTCATGCAGGTGTAGCCCATGCCGATGATGGTGACACACACTACGAGGTGTAGCTCTAGTGTTCTCTAGCGGGATGTGGCCCCTAGACGAGATTGACAGGTCCACATGGGTGTAGCCATGTGTGACCTAATGATGCTACCAGTAGCATGGTGTGCGTAACCATGACGAGAGGATCATGGCATAGCGAGCAAGGCTATGAAGACCAGAAGGGAACATCATGGTTAAATACGTCCCTAGATAAGAGGGAGTGTTGATGTTTTGGTAGTTGCGGGAGGTATTAACCTCCATTGATAAACCTTTGACTAGAATAGAATATTTTAGAAGCAAGAGAAAACCTAAACAAATGTGTGAAAACCCTGGAAGACAAGTCGGCTCAGCAGAATAAGTAATATTGAAATATTATATGCAGAAAAGGATAGGTCGACCTTGCTTGAAGAGACACCTGTTCACCTGGCCAAATTAGTATAAATAGAAGGCGCTTTAGCTCATTTGGAAAAACACACACTCACTCAGTTGGTGCACATATCTTAGAAGTGTAGTAGCAGCAGAAGTAGTGCGCAAGTCTGGAAGATGAGCAACAACAACTGCAGTGGTGCAACACACTCTTGTTCATCCTTTCTGATACTCTTACTTGTGCGCTACGTTGGAGAAGGTGCACTCTCTTGGTTTATCTGTTGGTTCTAGTGTGGCTTCCTGGAATCATTCTATCCAACAAAGGTTAAGGTGCTCGGGGGTGGCTTTGTGCCTTTGGTTGGGTGAATATGGTGTAGCATTGTCTATGGTGAAACGAGCACAATATTCTAACAGGTTGGACGTATGAGAAGGTACATCCGCACATGTGGGAAACAACAGATTCATACAGTGACACGTGTGGTACAGAATAGGTCCGTACAACCACACGTGTGACAACTGTATAGTTGGAAAAGGTGGGCCACACGTGTGAGGGACAAAACAGGGCCAAACATGTGAATTTTCTGGGCAGGTAATAGTTCGTACAGGATGACGTCAGCAGAGCGTTCAATTCGTACGATTGACGTCAGTAGGCCATACAGGTGACACCAACAGATTTTGTCCTTAGATTTGGTAAATTTCTGAGTTGTTGAGAGGGATGATTTTGCCCCCTTGTTTTAAAAACCGGTGAACCGGAACCGGAACCAGCCGGTTTTACCGGTTTGATGGTCAACCAGTTCAAATCGGCTAATAATATGACCAAATCGGTCGGGTTATGACCAAACTGTCCGGTTTGGTCATAAACCGTCCAGTTTGGTCATAAACCGACCGGTTTTGTCCCGAAAACCTAAAACTCCCTAAAACCTAAAACCTAAGTAACAGAGAAGTACTTGGCTTATGCTTTCTCGTGCAAGTTGGAGTTGTAAGGTGTTTTGGTGTGCATCTGAGGGTTATTTTGCCTTACTAATGCTATTTAAAGAGGTCCCTAGCCCCTCCATTTCACCCATCCTAGTAATTAATGGTAATGTTAAATTCTTAAAGTAAAAGTGACATTCTCCTTTATCTTTCATTTTCATCCTTTTGCTTAAATTTTTAACATTACCATTAATTGTTTCAGGATGTTTGAGAGTGGTTCCAACCTCATTGGACTTCATATGGAGAAAGTAGAATTTTAGGTCCCATTCAAAATTCAACAGACTTAAAGAGTTTTTAGGATTTCAAGATTGGCAAGATTGCAATGTTTCCACTAGATTCTATCATGTATGAGGGTATGGAACTGACATTTAATCAAGAGAACCGAGCCCTTTATGTACCTCGATGTTGGTGGCATTGATTGTTGAACTCTTTTGTCATAACCCCAGTAAAAATGTACCCTTCACTCAAGTATAAACTCTTCTATTGAACTCTTCTCTTTGTCATCGTGTTAGGTGACTTAGTAGTGTATGTGCACACCAACCTCTGTCTTATATACATGCAGAGAGAAGAGTGGTTGAAGGGAAAGACAAAGATGTGGGATGTGTTTTCTGATGATATGGGTTTGAACAATAGTGTTGAGTTGGCATTAGCCAACTTGGATCTTAATGAACTAGTGCTGGAGCCGGTCACTTTTGATGATGGTGATCCTCTTTAGGGGTGGGTACCTCTTTAAATAGCACTAGTAAGGCAAAATAACCCTCAGTTGCACACCAAAACACCTCATTCCCCCTTGGAAGCGCGAGGGCCTTCCGCGAAAGCGCATGTGAAGTGCGAGGGCCTTCCGCGAAAGCGCATGTGAAGCACCCTCCGAAGCGCGCTTCCAAATTTCTGTAGCGCGCTTCGGAGGGGGACGCTTCAGAAATGGCAGGAAGCGTGCTTCATAAATTTTGAAGCACGCTTTAGCCCGAGCTTCCTGGACGAACTCGTCC
>ML787546.1:399237-409464 GCA_009831015.1 Picea engelmannii | reverse complement strand
GGGGGGGGGGGGGAGCTTCCGGTAACACTGGAAGATACTCTTTCTTTCTTTCATCTTCACGCATAAGGTACTCTTTCTTATCTTCACACAGAATATGTCTTATCTTCACACAGAAGATATTCTATGAGTTTTGCCATTCCTTTTATGTTCTCCCTTCTCTTGTAGTCATCTATCTCACCCATCCATTGGGGAGGACTACTACCATAGCTCCACTCCTAGTCATCCCACATGAACTAGAGAAGCTAAGATGCTAGCCTGGGCAAGACTAGACTCCCTTTCCATGATCCATGCATGATCACGACACAAACCTCAAGAGCCAACTAACCATTCCACATGGTCAAGGTTTGTGTTCCAGGTTACTCAATCCTTGGCTAGAGGAGAGTATTTGCATGTTGCCTCTTGGAGAAACATCCACACTCCTCTCTACGAGGGTGGTCTCACCCCTCTCTACGAGGGTATTCTAGCATGTCCCTAGAGTATCCAAAACTCAACACTTGGACAGAGGCCAATCTTGGCAAATTTCTCATTTCCATTCTCTACGAAGGTCTCTTCCTTCTCTACGAAGGTTTCTTCTCTTTCTCCTTCTCTACGAAGGTCTACTTGTGGGATTGCTCATTCCTTTTCTTGTGGTCCAAAATCTTTCCATGGTATAATACCATGCTACCCATCTGCTGGGCACCATCCAATTACTGGATAACTTTCATCTTGATCAAAATATCTGGGCACCATCCATCTGCTTTCCTAACTGCACCAAATCACGATCCTCCATTTCGAACTCGGAGACATAACTCCCTCTTGCACCAAACTAAGAGCTTCTAATCATCATCCTTGAAGTTTTCTTCTGTAATATCCTGGGTGCCTTCTTGAGTTCGAACATTTCTTTCTTTCTAACTTCATACTGGATCAACATGCTCCCTCTGTATCTATAAGAATGGTACTGGAGAAACCTGCATCTCATCAACTATATCTGAGTATCCATCTTTGTCTTCATCTTGAACATTTTTGTTCTGCATCTTTAGGAGCCTCCTGCTGCTATATAAATACTGGATACTGTCTGGTCTTTACTGACTGTCACCATATCACAAGTCCTTCTCCTGCTGTCTAACTTCTGCAAGTCAAGGCATAAGTTCTTTCTTCCGAGACCTGTAAACTTACTTACAATATGCTTTCTGAGATATGTCACTTAGTCAATCAGTCAGTAACAATAAGCAGTAATCAAATAAAACTATATCATGATTTCTATCAGAGTAGTACACATCTTTTCTTAAGCAAAACTTGTTCAACCATGTACACATCTGAAACCCTAATCATGAATAAGACTTTTGAACTCTTTTTCACTCTAGCTATGAAATTACCAAATTTTCCCTTACTATCATAGCTAAACACATACCTTTGTCACTCTCATGAGTGATCATACCTGAAATAAATATTTTATCTCTTTCTTTATCCTCTTCTTTGATACTTCCTTCTTAAATCTGCATAGACATTATCTTTTRTTTTTGTGTGGGGAGGCTCCGCGCACTCCACCATTTGCTATCTTTCTTCAGATCAACTATCTTCAACTTAAAATACATATTTCTCAATTCCACTTCCTCTGCCATATGTGCTTGATGCTTTCTTTTCCCTTTTCCTTGAGGACAGTCATAGGAAAAGTGTCCCAACTTTTGGCAGTTGTAGCATTTGATCTTTGAAACATCTTTCTTCTTATCCGAAACTCTTACAGAGTTAGCTTCTAGTTGTTCTTTGAATTGTGATATTCTGGAGAAATTTTCTTGAATTGTTTCTCCTTTCTGCATCGTTGTATTCTTGAGTTGAGTTCTTAGATTCATCTTCCGATTGATGTTCCTTCTTCCTTCATATAATCGGGTTAGGGCATCACACATTTCTTTTGGAGTCTTCTTTGAGGCCACTTGAGGAATCAAGTGATCTTTGATAGAATCTGCAATGATTCTTTTGGCCCTAACTGTGTCTTTTTGGTGTTTTGCTTTAATTGCAACATCGGTGGGTTCTGGTACATTCTCTTTAATGAATCTTGCTAGATCATTCTCTGCAAGAATGAGTGCAATCCTATACTTCTAGGCATGAAAGTTTTCCACACCTTCTAGCTTGTCAACAAGCTTAGTGCTTGCAGACATTTTTTATCTGGAGCTAGAAAAATGACCAAAAAAATGAAAATGCTCAGAATTGAATTTTGAAGTTACCAGGAGGTGCACTTGGTTGACGCGAGTAGCCTGGTGTGGTTAGATTTCAGAAAATCCAAAATTTTCCCCTTCAAACTTGACCATCATATTTTTGGACTGGTGCTTCTGGTTTTCTGGTACTTTTGGTTTTCTGGTACTTCTGGTTTCCTGGTACTTCTAGTTTTCTGGTACTTCTGGTACTGGTGAAGACTAGGGTTTCACTTTTCGGGAGTTCTATCCACTGAAAAGGTGCGCTGAAGGTGCCAATGCATTCCTTAGGCTAGGGTGCACTTTTCTAGATGATCTTTGGGCTGAAATTCCTCTTTAATAAAAGCCCTAATTTTCTTGTACGACAACAATAACGTTTTTCTTTTTCCTGTGAAAGATGCTCTCTTCAGCTTAGCTCTGATACGATGTTAAAGTTTAAGCTATTATTAGGTTACTTTTCAATTCACTAGATAACCATAGCATAGATAGGATCACTGAGAGAAACACAATCACAAGATACACAATATTTATCTTGGGAAACCCTCATGGGGAAGAAAACCCAACAAAACTTCCTTAATATAGATAGCCAATACAATGCCAAGACAATAAACCAAACATTAGAGAATATCTTCTTCAAAGCAATGCGCCTCTCTCTCTTCCTTCTTCTGACAACTGGTAACTGCAGCTTCCTTCAATACTTGCGCACTAGATGAGTGAGCTGAGTGAGTGAACAAATGAGTGGCTGGCTTCCTTTATTTATACAAACTGGCAAGCATTGAAAGGAGGTGTCTCTTCACTGGCAGGGCCGACTTGTCTTTCTGGGTGGTTAGAACCACTTTAATTTGCCCGGGGGCCGACTTCTTAATTTGCATATTACAATTAGGGTTTGACCAATCCGCAAAAGGGGATTTGGTCAATTGCAATACCCGACATGATCAATCCACAAAAGGGGATTGATCTAATGAATAATAAATATATTTTATCTTTTACTTTATCCACAAAAGGGGATAAGAATATTCTTTGCAGTTACACAGTATTTTAACACATGCAAGGTGGATCTAAGCTAGAACTTAAAAAAACTACTCTAAAATGTAGTTTATTTTATCAACAAGTTAGGTGATGTGAGTTCTTTTTATCTTTTTTAGGAGTTAGAAAAATTTAAGGAAAAATCTGAAAGTAATCATAGCAAGAGAAAAGACATCGACACCGGTCCTCCTACGGGGACAAGGCAAGGCAATGTGTTGCCTATGCCGCTTTATTGAAATCATTACAAATCTTCTTCTTTGTGAGAATGCACATTGATCCTTTATGGTTCAGGACCAATGGCTTACAAGTTTTCAACAAATTTTCTCAAGGCAAGAAGGTGCCCAATTGCTTCAAAGGTTTCTGAGTAAGGTTAAATCTTCAAAAATTTGCCAGAATCTCCTCTTGTACCTGTTACTTCTGCGTAAAAACAACAAACAATTAGTCCTACAAGATCCAAAAACACTTTCAAAGTGTTTTGGAAAACCCATAAAAAATTGGAAAAAATCTATATAAAAATTATGGCAAACCAACAGAAAAGGAACTAAGGAGAGGAAGCTAAAAAGCTAACCTCCTTAGGATCTTTCTTTGCTGATATTAAATCAACAAAGCAATGATACTTACAACTTGCCAAATATTCAGTTAATGACTGATTCGGATGAACAAACTGATTAACATACTGAATACAATAAACACAGAGATATGGAGAATAACACAAATATCCAGTGAACAATATCTTCTATTAAATAATGAAATAGGCTGAAACTGTAAAACCGCAGAACTGAAACTTGATCGAATGGTGGTAGCTTTTTCTGAGAAGAGATGTGGCTGCTACCCACATCCGTCTGAGCAAAATGGATTACAATGAGGCTCCATAGGCCTTTTTGATATTACTCATGAATGCCAAAACCCCAGACATCCAAAAACCTAACCCTAGAAGGTGAAACGCCAAAAGTTATGTGGGCCCTATAGGTAAGTTGGTGTAATTTGGTACCTCAACTTCCTAGGGCCGTAACTTTTGCATACGACCTCCATTTTAGGCGCGTAATAGCCTGTTGGAAAGGTCTTTAAGAGAACTACACATTCCGTTGTCAAACTCTGACTCTGTCTACAGTTTGACTGTAGCGAGCCAAAAAAACAACGTTTAGGGCCCCAAAACGGCCTCGAAAGTAATAGAAGATGTGCTGACATGAAAACACACAAAATAAGCTAGTTAGATTAGGCGAGAGGCCACCTGTATCCACCTGGAGGATGTGTGAGGCTTCTGATAGCCCCAGAAGTGTAGAACCCACAATTACAAAGCAGTACAGAAGAACGTGCTGAAAAAAACCGGACACGAGGAGCTAGTTGGAATAGGTGGGTGGCCACCAATATCCATCTGGATCAATCCTCCCCCCTTAGGAAGCAGTGGTCTCCATTGCGTTGAGTTCCCCCATCAGGTGAGGAAACTTCTGTTGGATTTGGCCCCGGCTGAGCCACTTGCCTTGGTGTAGGAGTTGCCCTGCCTTGACAACCCGATAAAGCTGGATCCGCTGCTGGCGAGTGCCCTTGACCTGTGTGTCCACGATCTGATCAGGGGATGCTTGTTCCATGCAGTCAGGGTTGAGCTATGTTGGTGTCAGCTGTTCTACAATCTCAGAAGTGTCCAATAATTGTGGAAAATATGGCCGAAGGAGGTCCACATTGAATACTGGATGCAGACCAAGGAAGGGTGGAGTGTTGAGCTCAAAAGCATTGCTACCCACAGCCTTGGTGATAGTATAAGGTCCATAACGAAGTGGGCGAAGCTTTCGATGGGGCTCGGTGAGACACTCCTTCTGCAAATGTAACCAGACTTTGTCGCCAAACTGAAACTGGTGTGGTACCCGGTGTTGATCATGGCGTTGCTTGTACTTAGCATTGGATTTCTGCGAAATCTCTTAGACTTGTTGGCGGATGTGTTGAATCCGCTCAATGAATCTGGTGGCTTTGTCGATCGCAGACTGATCAGGGGAAGAGTCTGTCTGTGCGGTGGCAAGAGGGAGTGCAACATCAATGGGTCCCAAGGGTTGGAATCCCAGACCCACCTGAAATGGGCTATGGTCGGTGGAACTATGAAGAGCCCTGTTATAACTGTGTTGGACATAGGGGAGACTCTCGTCCCATGTATGTGGATGCTTAGAGTTGTACATGCGTAGGATGTGCACAATCATTTGGTTGACGACCTCTGTTTGGCCATCGGTTTGAGGGTGGAAAGCAGTGGATTTGGTGAGCTTGGTGTCCAACAGAGACTAGAGACTTGACCAAAAGGTGTTGAGGAACCTGCTGTCGCGGTTGGAGATGATGGTCTGTGGTATCCCAAAGTGGACCCACACTCGTTTGAAGAAGAGCTTGGCAGTATTTGCCGCTGTGACATTCTTCTTACAGGTTGTGAGGATGGCCATCTTCGAAAACCGATCAACAACCACAAACACATAGTCATTTCCTTGCTTGGTGGACACCAAGCTAGACATGTAATCCATTGAGATGGATTCCCAAGGCTTCTCGGGAATTGGAAGAGGGGTATATAAGCCTTGCTTCTTGATGGCTGGCTTGACAATGGCACAGACAGTGCAAGATCTGATATACTCGCTGACGTCTTGTCGAAGTTTTGGCCAATAAAAATGTTTATGAAGAATGGCCACAGTTTTCTCTACGCCAAAATGTTGTGCCACCCGATTGTAGTGGGCTTCCCAAATTAGCTTTGCACGCTCGCTTGTAGGAACACAGACATGGCCCAGGTGGCATAAGAGTCCGTCCTGAATGTGAAAATTAGTGACAGTTGCGCATGTACCCAAGAGCTGATATGTGGTGGCGAAGTCTAGATCTTGCTGATAAAGTTGGGGCCACTCAGAGGCTTCATGTCCATAGGAATGGAGCATAGTGGTGAGTGCAGCCACAGGGGGTCGACTGAGGCAGTCAACGACACGATTGGAGATACCTGTCTTATACTTGATGCTGAGATGAAACTGCTGCAGGTAGGTGGACCACTTCTGATGGCAGTCGTTTTACAATTTGCCCTATGTCTGTATGAGCTGCAGAGGCTTGTGATCACTGTGTATGATCGTCTCTTTCCCCAGAATGTAATGTTTCCATTGACGACAGGCTTGTACAATGGAATACATTTACTTGTGATAGGTGGGGTATTTCCGGACAATATCGAAGAATGTCTCACTATGGTATGCCACCAGATGCCCGTGCTGAGTGAGAACTGCGACCACAACATAGTCAGATGCATCAGTGTCAATCTCGAATAGTTGTTGCAGATCGGTCAAGGAGAGTACCGAAGCTGAGCACAAGCGATGCTTCAGATCATCAAATGCTCGTTGTTGCTCCTTCCCTGACACGAACTTGGCCTTACCACCGCCCTTGGTGACCTGGCCGAGGGCCCATGCAATATGGGAGAATCCCAACACGAACCGTCGGTAGAAGTTGGCTAGCCCCAGAAAGCTCCGAAGCTTGATTAGTGTGGTTGGGGTTGGCCAGTCACGGATGATTTGGATCTTAGCTGGATCAACATGCACCCCATGCTCATCAACAATGTAGCCCAAGTATTGGACCCTGTTCATGCCAAAAGAGCATTTTTCCAAGTTGGCATACAACTTGTGCTGCCACAGAGTGCTCAAAACTTGTTGAATATGCCGCATGTGCTCTTCCCACGTTCTGCTGAAGATGAGGATGTCATCCAAATATACCACCACAAAGGAGTTGGTGAAGGGTCTCAATACATCATCCATCAACCTTATGAAAGTGGCTGGTGCATTTGTTAAGCCAAAAGGCATGACTAGCCATTCGTAGAGACCTTCCTTAGACTTGAAGGCTGTCTTCCATACATCAGTTGGTTCGATGGGAACCTGGTGGTAGCCAGACTTTAGATCAATCTTGCTGAAGAACTTTGCCCCCTTGAGTTGGTCAAGAAGGTCATCAATCCTGGGAATGGGGTAGCGGTTCCTGACTGTGATTTTGTTTAAGGCTCTGTAATCAATCTAGAGTCGCCAAGTCCTGACCTTCTTCTGCACCAGTACAATCGGGCTTCCGCAAGGGGAGGAGCTGGGTCTGATGTGCTCCTTTTGAAGAAGCTCTTGGATCTGACGCTTGATTTTGTCATTCTCCATCAACGAGCGTCGATAGACTGGTCCATTAGGTAGAGGTGCGTCGGGGGTCAGATCAATTGGATGCTTGACTTGGCAATGTGTCGGTACCCCTGTAGGTGAGGAGAAGATGTCTCTGTATTCTTCCACGATCCCGTCCACTTGCTTCTGCTGTGAAGAGAGGCGCTGTGTAGAGGCCACGGATGTGGCAACGACCTTCTGCTTACTATGAGCACGGATCACAAAGAAGACGAAGTTCCCGGTCTGTGAAATGACCTTACTGCATTGCTTAGCAGAGATTAAAGAAACAAAAGTAGGCGACGCTACCTTTGGGATCCTGTACAATTGTCTACCCAAAGTAATAATAACACTACGGGGTCTAGACTCATACACAACATGACGTTTCCACAAATATGGTTGTCCTAAAAGAACATCACAAACTTCAAGGGGAGCAATATCACACAGTACCTCATCTTTGAAATGCTTGATGCCGTAAGGCAGGCGACACTGTTGGCTGACACGGAGTTCTCTTCCTTAGCGAAGCCAGCCGATGGTGTAGGGCTGTGGGTGCGGTGTCATTGGTAGGTCCAGCCGCTTGACGACCTCTGCTGAAATCAGGTTCTTCTGACTATCGCTATCGACAATGAAATGAATCGGAGCCCCCTTGACCCACATTTGCGAGTGAAAGAGGCGTTCCCCTTCCTCTGGTTCTTCTGGTTCGCTCGGACGGACTTTGGTGGTAGCGACAGTGGCACTGGGTTCAATATCGATAATCTGCTTCCCTCCTTCAGGATTTGACTCGGAATCAGAATCGACCTCTGACTCGGAAGCCTTCAGCTCGACCACGAGGGACTGCTTGGAGCGGTATTCTTCAGTGTTGTGCCGAGGACTTTTATGGTACTCACACCATTTTCCCGTGTCCTTCTTCATCTTCTCATTGCCCTTCTTGTGTTGCGGCTTGGACTAGTTGTCCTGAGGGCGACCATCTCGACTTGGTCCCTTGCTGTGTGGGTTGGGGCTGCCTTTGCCCTGCTTTGGTTGTGAGGGGTTTGCATATCCAAACTCTCGTCGTTTCTGCTTAAATTTCTGCTTGATCTTGACAGTGTATCTATAAGTTGTGCCCAAAGAGGCGATGTCTAGGAACTGCATTTTTGTCTGAATGTATCTATGCAAACAACCGCGGTATTTGAGCACCATATGACGCTCAAAGTCTTTGATACCCAATTTGGTGCATAGGGTATGGAAAATATTGGTGAAATTTGGTACTGTCTCGTCCCTTTCTTGACATAGGGTGGTCCATCTGGTGTACTGGTCCTCGTAGCTTTCAATAGGGTAGTACTGTTCTTTAATGGCGTTCCGGAAGGAATCCCATGTAGGGGTTGTTAGAATATAATGGATGTGCTCGTTTAACCATAATAGACAATATCACTATTGTCACCCAACCATAGGTCGAAGCCACCCTCGAGCACCTTAACCTTGACAGAGAATCATTCCGGAAGCAAACCCTAGACTGGATAGCCAAACAAATGTGGCGCACCTTTCTCCAAGGATAGCGCACCAAGCAAGAGTAACAAGAGCTGATCAGAGAGTCCAAACCATAACCAAGAGATAGTCCAAGCCAAAACCGAAATTTGCTAGTTGCAGTGGCTGCAACAACAACTCTCCTCCAAACTTGTGCACAAACTGTCCAACTGCAGTGCGCACAAGTGCTGCTTCTGCAGTTCTGAGAATACTAGCCAGAATGAAGACTGGCCTCCTGTATTTATACTATTTCTGGCAGACTGCCTGGGCCGACTTCTTATTCTGGGTACTAATTCTCTAGTATATAACATTTCCTTTAGCCGACTTCTTGTCTTGGAGGCTAATAACCTAATACAAGTCATTCTCTTGAGCCGACTTGTCTTCTAGGGTTATTAACCAATTAATTAGGGTTTCTTCTTGCTTCCTGGAATATTCTATTCTCGTCGGGTTTACACGTGGAGGTAAATACCTTCCGCAGCTACCATAATATCAACACTCCCTCCTAGCTAGGGAGGTATTGAAGGTAATGGTCTTGAGCACAAACATACCATTCACCCGGTAGTATCAACATAGTCGTATAGACTATCTCATGATTAGATCATGAGCACCATCATCACTATCAATGTCATTAGCTGCATCATTTCTCGAAACCATACTCCATCTGAGTAATTAGACATGATACTGGATAAGTCACTCACTCCACAGAGTGACACAAGAGCCATTCTTCTAATCTGGGCATATGTCCTAGAAGAATGAATCTCCTGGACCATTTTCTGTCTAGGAAATCTCTGTCCATTGATCATCCATCTAACTGATAATCATTTCCAACACTACTGATAGTTTTCAAGACAATCGGAACAATGTCATTCAATAGAACGCAACTGTGTCTATCCATAGTAGTACACAACTACAATCCAGTGGTACACTGCCACACCAAGTAGCACACAAATACTTGATCAGTGATAGATAGTCACAATCAGTGGAACACATCCACCACAGTAGTATACATCTACTGTCCGAAGACATACAATCTCCATAACAATCATATCATCTGATATCAACCTGCACAGAAAACATTGTTATGATATAAACCGAATCATCTGGGCCATTCTTCCACTCACATCTGTGAGATCTGGAAGAGCATCTGCCCTCAGAAGGTAAACCATCGATGATGAGCTATCTGGACTATTCTTCTCAAGCAAGGAAGAATATCTGTCTCGATTTCTGAGCCTGGACCATTCACCTATCTGGGCCATTCCTCTAGCACTTAAACAAAGTGCAACCTAGAGAGAATGAGTCTGCCCTAGGGAATGCCTGTCCCTGATTGCTGAACTTGGACCATTCACCTATCTGGGCCATTCCTCCGGCACTAAACAAAGTGCAACCTGGAGAGAATGAATCTGCCC
>ML787546.1:330026-350357 GCA_009831015.1 Picea engelmannii | reverse complement strand
AATATATATATATATATATATATATATATATATATATATATATATATAATGTTTTTAGGTATTCCGTAGATACCAAAACCCTAATCCCTTAATTCGGGATTAATTTAGAAAACCGCTAAAAATAGCAAAATCTGCTAAAAATAGCAAAAACCGCCCAAAATAAAATTTCGGGGCGCTGCCCCGAACGCTGCGCATAACCAGGGGGGGTATACTTGGCCCCCCTCGGGACCCCCCTAGGAAGCGCCCGACGCACACATCACACAGAACACTACTAGAGGGATCGTCAGACGCAGTTGTCGAACCTGACGTGCCCACACACACACATGCAAAGAATATAACATATACCCAACATTAGTGACCTATCCACTTTTGCATCATGGATATTTTATGTTTTGTTGCCTTATCTCTAGGTTTGTGAGAGATAAAGACATTATTTTATGTTTTTAGGGGTTTTGACGGATGAGAATGATTCTTGATCTCTCATATAAATAGGAGAAGCACTTCTCACTTGTAAATCATTGCTAGAACTTGTGGAGAACATTACTTGTCTACTGTGACTTCTATATTTTTGCTATGGATGGATAACTAGAGGACGTTTTTGAGGATGATGTTTTGTGGATGACTTTGCAACTTCTATGGATTTTGATGTCTAGGTTTTATGGATGAAAACTATTTTTTGAGTAAGGGGTCTCTCTAAATCTTGTTGGACTTTGTTTATGAATGATTATTAAGTGTAGTTGTATTTCTCTATTGGTGGTGGTGCATTCTTTTCATATTGATCTTGGACAAACTCTTCATTTAAACCCTGAGAAGATTACTAGTGGAGTATCTTCGCTTGAATTGTCTTGAAGTTTGTAAAGTACTAGGTGCATTTTCTAGGGTTTGTAGTGGACAACCTTAGATATCACCCTAGATCTACTTACATCCTCTCAAGGGAGGCCTTAGTTGACCCAATATGCCCCCCAAAAATTAGTAGGCACTAGTCTTCTCCCATATAGTCAATTTAAAATTCAAAACTTTATTTTTTATCAATGTTTAAGGGTGAATTTAGGGTTTTGTTTAACTTACATTTAATTTGTAGTGATAAAAAACCTAGATGTCTAGGGTTTCCACACATATTTTTCACCTAAAATTCTAGGGTTTTTTTCATATTTTTGATTTAAAATCCTTGGGTTTTCTTGCATGTTTGACCTAAAATAATTTTTTTGCATAAAAATTGCCTTGCTGATTTATATTGTTGCATAATTATGGCTAGACATCTTGTTTTAGTCAATTGTTATATGCCTTGTAATTTTCAGATTTTAAAAGTTAATCAAACCCTAGATTCATTCATTATTTTGCCCTATTTTCTACCAGTTTATAAATCGTTTTGAGGGCTAAATTGTATTGCAGTAACTTGTTTACTGCTGTAATTTCCTATCATTTATGCAACTTTTACGACAACCATTGGTAATTTTCAGATTTGGGTGGTTTGGGGATTGTTTTGCATGAGATTGTTACTTGAAAAAGCCTCTAAATCAGCCTTAGAACACTTTTAACAAAAAATGAAATTTACTTTGAGTAACCACCTTATCCTTGACTTGATTGATACATCTCTTTGGTGGTCAATTGTGTAGATACTTAGGAGGCCTTAGACTTGATTATGGTTTTGCCTCAAGAGTCCTAAGTCCCTACTATGGAAAGCCATCCTTGTGTTGGATACACCCTTTACTAAAAAGAGGGAAGTTGTTCCTAAGGTGATAGTGGTAACACTTCCAATGCTCTACTTGTCTTGGCACCTTCTGAAGGCTTTGCACTAAGGTGCTAGATTCTGTGGTAACAAGGCCAAAACATATCTGAAGAAGATGTCAAAGTTATTTGGTGTTGGTGGCCAAATACGACATATTATCTAACTCTATAACCATCCAAGTACAAAAGTATTTATGAAGTGCAACTACTCCATGGATTCCCAAAAGTGATCATGAGCAACAAAGATCAAGTTAATAGGGAACTTCTTGTAGGACACTCATGATTGAAGGGAACCACATTAGATATGAGCTTTGCCTATCACCCTTAGAGAAAGGGACAAACATAAGTCGTACTTCACTATTGTGTGACCAATAAATGATCGCAATGGATGGAATGCCTCTTATTCACTGAATGGTGCTGTAATACCACATTCCATACATCAATCAAGATGACTGCCTTTGAGGCCATTTATGGATATCTACCAATGTTGGGAGTTATCTACAGGTATGCCTAAAAGTGCAGGGCTACCCATATTGCACTTAATAAACACTCAATATAGTCAAGGAAAAACTCTATCTGCCACAAAATATTATGAAGCGATAGGTTGATGAGAGACACTGGGAGAGGGCAACAACATTGTTTCTTATGCTCCAAAGGATAACTCATCCCCGTTTCTCATTCTGTGTTCATTTCTTGTTGTGTTTATGAATTTAGTATAGTACATTATATGTTTTATTTTATATTATTTATCTTTGGTTTGCATGTGCTTAATTTTGACAAAAAGTTCATTTTCTCACACATTTTTAAGGGTTGATGTACGATAATATCATATAAAACCATTTTATACAGTTTTCTTGTGTGCTAATAGTAAATACCTACCTTATGAGGGGGGGCAAAATTTAAACTATACTTTTTATTTAGAATGCGTAGGCTTGTCTTTCATAAATGATTTTTTAGAGAGGTTTGACCTTTTGAACTTTGCATTTCTGGCCCACATAGGCCTGGAAACATAAATTGTTGGTTGGCTTATTAGCCAAGTTCGAACATGAAAACTGAAATAATAGTGGATTCTAGGATGCTATAATGCTTTTGCTTCTCCTAAAAAGCAATTGAATATTTAATTTTATTCAAGAGTTATATTTGCAAGTAAGCTTTTGTAGTATTATATGCTTCAAGCTTTCAAGTAGTGTATGCATCTTTAAGGATAAGTTGTTATAATGGATGCAATTTAAATTAGGTACCATGTTACTTGTTTCTTCTTTTCTCTACAGAGATCAAAAAGGATTGCCAACACTGATGGTCAATTTTGTAACATCATCTTACAAGCCAGAGTTGCTTCAACCTATTGTGTGGAAAATTATTGATAATATTCCAGAAGTGGTATGAAACCTAAATCTTTCCAACTGTCATTTAGGAAATAAAATATTGTTATCTACCTGTGGGGGAAATAATCAGATAGCATTTATGGAGTGCTTGTACCTACATAAGTTTTATTCATTGTTTGCTTTTTAACAATTATTACTAATATTGCTTAAGTTGAATGTATTTTGTAGTTATAATGCCTTGTTCCTAAGAAGTAAAACTAGTTAAATTRCAATATTTTCTTTATTGTTTGCTTTTGAATGTTGAATTTTCACTATGCTAGGCTCAAGCATGAGGTTTAATTCATTTTTAGCATTTACTTGAACCATAGACAAATGCAACTACACCATTAACAATTGTTGCAATAACCAAGATCACAAGAAGAAATACCATGCACAAGAACACAAGAAATATCCTAGGAAACCCTTCTCAACAAGGGAAGAAAACCCAACAATCCTTTGCTATATYCTCAAGAGAAAGACCTCCCACACCATAGACCTAGCACACAAAAGTGTGCTCTCAAAAACCAAGAAGGCTAGCGCCCAAGAGAGGTGCGCACTTCAGCCCTAGAATATGTACTTGCTGAAATTTCCAAAATCACATGTGTGTTTTTTTTGTTTCCTCGATGGGGAAATCACCTTTATTTATATTAGACTGAACACATCAAAGGTGGTGTCTATTGGCACAACAGGGCCGACCTTAATAACTCAGAATATAATTAATAATTACCATATTAATTGTCTTTTACATTAATTATCTTTCACTTTATGGTGGGGCCGACCTGTACCCTTTACATCACAATTAGGGTTACATGTAAATCTAACTGTTAGACAATATAGCAAGGGATCTCACACACCCACTAGTGCTCAACCACTAGGGGCATGTCCACCTGTGCTCAGCCACAGGGACGTCCAACTCAACAGATCTCTATCTCACTGAGTCTCACAGGAGAATCATCTGGATGCACACTCACTAGTGCTCAACCACTAGGATCACGTCCACCTGTGCTCAACCACTAGGATCACGTCCACTTGTGCTCAACTAGATCTCTATCTCATTGAGTCTCACAGGAGAGTCATCTGGAGTACCACATCGTCTCAACTCTCTACACAGAGCAGAATAGTAAACCCATCACATGGTCTCCTTCACCCCTCACAGGGGTACACATCGTTTCATCTCAAATGATACACACATCTCATGGGCATCTTCCCCTCACAGGGGCACACAACGTTCCATCTCCATCTCAGAGAGGAACGACACACCCATCTCATGGGCACACCCAACTCATGGGCTCTCTCACAGGTCGACTCACTCAGTCTGTGTCCTGGAGGATGTCTCACGCAAATGTAATCATTAACATTAAACACGTTTATTACTATAACTACTTATGCCAACTATATCTTTAATTTATAATGCTTTATTCCTAGAAAGTAAAAGTAGTTACAAAGGCCTTTAGGGTTTGAAACTTCTATTATTTTGTAGCACTAATGTTTTGTAAGTTAACCAATCATTTGAATTGTTATCCCCTCGCATTTAACTAGCCGAGATTTTTTCCACGTCACAGATAACAATTCCGATGATGACATTCAGGGTTCTCCGTAAATAATTTCCCACAGTTGCCTCCCACTTTATGCTCATCTCGCTCACATCAGATGATATGGTGCATGACACACGAGGTACCTTGTCTTAATGCTTCATATCAAGTGTTAATGCTTAATGTTTTTGACAAGAAAATAATGACCATGGTTTGAATCAGATGATGGATCGGGATGTTTTGAATTTATACCTTTTTCCTTGTTTCACCTTGGTGGTCATCATCATCTCCTAATTAGGTGATGTTACTCTTGGCCAAATTTGTACTACCGGGGGCCTTGGTCATCATCATCTCCTAATCATGTGTTGTTACTCTTGGCCAAAGTTGTACTTGTTGATTTGTCATAAGCTAGGTTAAGCATGAAGTTCATTCCATTTTAGCATTTCACTTAACCATAAACAATAATGTTGCAACAACCAAGATCACAAGAAGAAACACCATGCACAAGAACACAAGAAGTATACTGGGAAACCCTTCTCAACAAGGGAAGAAAACCCAGCCAAATCCTTTGCTATATTCTTCAAGAGAAAGACTTTCACCACCAAGATAAACCCTAGCACACAAGAGGGTGCTCAAACCCTAGAACTCTAGCGCCCAAGAGAGGTGCTCACTTTTCCCAAGAGAATGTACTTGCTGAAATTTCCAAACTTGTGTGAAGGATATGATTCCACAATGGGGAATCTTCCTTTACTTATATTAGACTTGTCCTATCAACAAAAGTGTCTATTGGCTCAACAGGGCCGACCTCTCTAAGTCACATTATAATTATTATTATATTAATATTAACTAGATTAATTATCTTTTACCTATTAATCACATTAAGGTGGGCCGACTTGTACCCTTTACATAACAATTAGGGTTACATGCAGGTCTGACTCTTGAACAATATATATCAAAGGATCTGATACACCCACTAGTGCTCATCCACTAGAGGCACATCCATAGGGATGTCATATCTCTGGTTCACTGCATTACACAGAAGAACCAGTTCTTCACATGTTCACCTGTGCTCGTCCACATGCACGTCCACTCTACAGATCTTCTTTCCCACTGCCTCACACAGAAGAATCATCTGGAGTCTTCTCGTCAACTTTGTTGCTCAGAGGAGGCTAATACATCATCTTCATTTCTGTTCACATGACGATGCACCCAACACTTTGGGATTTCACACGTTCACCTTGTGCTTAGCCACAAGCACATCTAACTCAACAGATCACCTTTCCCACTGGATAATCATCTGGAGTTCTTCTCAACTCTCTGAATGGAGGAGGTCATCTCTACGTTCCTAGCTCTGTCTTAGGCAGGAACCACATACCCTTCTTAGGGGCTTCCTCTCAGGTTTGTAAGTTGAGAGAAAGACTCACATAGCTGCAATGATCCACATCTCACAGGTTTGTAAGCTGGAGAATGTCTCACATAGCTGCAATCATCAACAGTACTACCGGGGGCCTTGATAGGGGTAATGTGTCCATATCCCAATCCTTATGTAACATGCTCCATATTTCCCATTTTTTTTATCTTTTCTTTTGGATTGGTTGTCAGATGTCGCCCATAAAGGTTCATGCTTCATAATCCCATGAGAAGAAGGATCTAGAATGATCGAGGTTGATGCAGCTTGATATAAAAAATTTGGAAAGAACAAATGCTAAACTCAAAATGCAAAGCAAAACAAAGAAGAAAGATAAGAAAAGTCAAGAACCAAGAAAGAATAAAGAAGCATGAGCTCTATCCCCTTGCTAAGAGGTGATCACCCCAAGTCCTATGCAATGAATGCATACCTAACAAAAGGGACTTAGCAAATGAAAGTCGAGAACGAAAAAATGTTGAAGCAATAAAGAAAAAGGTAAATAGGGGTTTGGAAAGACAAAATGTCGAGGAGAGGGAAACTCACTGCTTAAGCGCTCCCTCATACAAAGGCACTCGTGAGATGACTATCATACATAACTTTTCATGACTATGCCACCACCCATGAAGTAAACCCCAAACAATACAATATGCCATTACACATACTCCTTGATGGGTTTCTTGGGAAATACTCATTTTGATGGGTACTGGCACACCTAATAGGGGTTAATTATGATCCTCCCATACCTAAACTTGGAAAATTGTATAAGTTTATGAGCTAATGTGAAGTTTGAAGAGGATCTAATGGATTTTACATTGATACGACTTACTTTCTTTGTTTCATTTGACTAGTGTACATGCCTTCGGGTTTGATGGATACATTTGACCACATGAGCCCCTCCTTGAACAATGTACTTCACATGGCTATTCACTTAGATAGAGCCTTGGTCCTTTGGAGGAAGTTGAGGGGCTATTTGCACATTTGATGGAGGTCGACCCATGTTGCACCTTTACATGACGATTTGACACCTCTTGATGAGACGTTGCACCTTTTGGGGCATGATATGACACTTGGTGATGAAACATTGCAACCCTTAAAGGCAATGTTTCTCTTTTGGAGCCCCTACACTTGATTTGTGAGTGAGTCGTCCACTTCTTGAGGTCACACATGTCACACATGTGAGATGGAGCTTGCATTTATGAGGGACATCTTGTCTCATGAGCACATTTACTTCATTGTTGAGGCATCGTTGGGGGTCTGTTAACCCTTGGATTTTCACCCTTGAAAATCATGAGGGTTAAGAGCTAGCATAGTCGATTTTGGTAGGCATTTAGAGATTTACCCAGATTGAGTACTTGTGTGAGCTAGAGGTTGGTTCCCATTAGAGACAGGTACATGACTGGTGTTGTGGTTGTTTTTACTTTAGAGATAGAGCTAGCACCGTATCACATGGATGTGAGAGAGATTGCTATTTTTAGCAGTTGCCCTACTTTTTAGGAGACAATGACCAGAGACTCATATGACAGTTTAGAGCATACAATATTGGTCCTTGCATGATTCTAAGCCCGATGACACTTTGTCTGGGAATCATGCAGGTATTTTCTATTTTTAGCAGGTTGATCTCCAAGCCTCAGATCATGATTCTAAGCGTACAATATTGATCCTTGAGATATTTTGATTCTGTTGGACCTTTTATGGGATGACTTGTCAGTGTTTCTATTTTTAGCAGGTGGAGCAATGGGTCTCGCATATCAATTCTGATTGTGTATTTCGAATCCTCACGAAAAATCGATCCAGTTAGTATGATATCATTGACATGCGATGAGATTCTATTTTTAGCAAAGTCTATTTTTAGACATCTGACACATGTTGGTGTTCTGCAAGTCATCTTGGATATTTTTGGTGGTTTCCTATTTTTTAGGGATGGACCCCTATTTTTAGCAGTTTCTATTTATAGTAGGGGTGGTTGCCTCCAAAGGTGACAAGTGGCAAGGTCAAATTTCAACAAATGGCAGTGATGTAGTGTAACATGTGGTAGTTGGGTGGCTTAATTAATGAAGGGGCACACTTTCCAAGGAATGCAACAATTAATTGAAAAATAGTTAATGAGGGAGGCATGTGGATGAGGTGGCACATTACATGGGTGAGACTAGGCTAATTAAAGCTCAATTTACTTATCATTCAGTTCATTTATTATTATTTCACTTTTCATGCATTAATTATCCTTTAATTTCACACATGCACCTTGGCTCCTATTAATTAGGGCGCATTCCTCTACCATCATACGCATATTCCCTAAGTCTCATTTAATGCACCCCCATTTCCCTATTTTTAGGGCACTGTCCTAAATAAGCCACCATTTTTCCTAATTTCTAGCCTCCACCTTTTTCTCTCCCTATTTCCTAGCACATAGTCTTAAATGAATCTCCATTTTTCCTAATTTCTAGCTCTCCCCAAATTCTAGCACATTGTTTTAATGTGCCTCCATTTTCCCTATTATTTAGCATCCTTTCTCCCTATTTCTTAGCCTAACTCCTTTCTCTCCCTATTTTCTAGGGCATTGTCCTAATGAGCCTCCCTTTTCCCTATTTTTTAGCATTAATGCGCCGCCATTGTCCCCTATTTTCTAGTGCATTCATTCTTTAATGTGCCTTCCTTTATAAATTCCTATTTTTTAGCATAATTATCCCTATTTCTCCTATCCATTGTGTGAGTGATTTGTCTCATGCGTTAATCCTTTTATTACTTAACTTCGCTTCTCCATCCATTTATTCACTTTCCAATATTCTTTATCCCTTTTTCCCTCATGCAACTCACACGTGTCTCTCCCATGCATTTTTATCTCTCATGCGTGAGTCTCTCACTCATTTATCTTATGCGCCTTCTCCTTATCGTCTTGTGCATTGGCTATTATTACTTTATTATTATTTTACACATGCGTCTCAGTCACCTATTATCTCACCCATGCCCCTTCTATTTTTTCCGTGGGAAGTGTGCCTTCTCTCTTATTTATTGAGGCTCTTCATTATTCATGGTCGGATTTTTGCAGCAGGAACATACACATACTCTCTCTCTTTTCTCATTCTCTTCTAGACTAGCTACTTTCTCTTTGAGCAGGGATAATCATTGTACTGGTTTTGGACTTCTCTATTGTGGTGCAATCAACGCTTTGGCAAGCCTTTAATAAAGAAGTGATGTGTTTTTGTCGAACTTTCCTTCTTGTCGGTATTATGTTCTTACCCTTGCAAATTGATTAGTAGCTCATTACCATTTCTTGTGATATTTATCTATCTTTTAAGTGGTTTTTTTCTTTGTTTCTTTCATCTCTCTCACGCTAACACTGTAGGATCCCTCCAAGCGACTTTAATCTATCATTTCCTAACGTCTTGGTGATGTGTTTACACACTGTCCAAGACAATTTTGCTGCTGTTTTTTTGTGTGTTTTTGCAGAAAATCAACTAACAAATCAACAGGCTGGTACCTAGGGACTCCCCACTGAGGTTTGTATACACTAGTCCGAATGGAGAGGAGGTTTGAACATGACAATTTGGGGCATTATCTCCTAGGATTAGCCTCTTTTCCATCGCTGATTTGTTAATTATCAGATCTAATTGGAGGGCGAGAAAGTGTGCTAATAGGGTCTTAGTGACCTATCCTTTCTTGTATCATGGATATTTTATGTCTTGTTGCATTATCTCTAGGGTTTGTGATAGATAAAGGAATTATTCTATGTTTTTAAGGCTTTTGATGGATGAGAAGGGTGCTTGATCTCTCATATAAATAAGGAAAGCACTTCTCACTCGTAAATAATTGCTACTTGTGGAGAATCATTACTATTTGTCTACTTTTACTCATTTCCTATTAGCTATGGATGGATAACCAAAGCACTTACTTGAGGAGATGTGTTTTCGATGACTTTGCAACTTCGGTGGATTTTCATGTCTAGGGTTTATAGTTGAAGATGATTTCTTGAGGAAGCGGTCTCTCTAAATCTTGTTGGATTTTGTTTATGAATGATTATTAAGTGTAATTGTGCTTATCTAGTGGTGGTGGTGCATACTCTTCATATGTTCTTGGACAAATCCCTTCTTTTAAACCCTTGGAAGATTACTAGTGGAGTATCTTTCCTTGAATTGTCTTGAAGTTTGTAAGGTACTAGGTGGATTTTTTAGGGTTTGTAGTGGGAAACCCTAGATATCACCATAGATCTACTTACATCCTCTCAAGGAAGGTCTTAGTTGACCCCATATGCCCCCCAAAAAATTAGTAGGCACTAGTATTCTCCCATCTAAAATTCAAAACTTCAATTTTTATCAATGTTTTAGGGTAAATTTAGGCTTCTGTTTAGCTTACATTTGATTTTCAGCCATCAAAAACTCTAGACGTCTAGGGTTTTCATGCATATTTTGACCTAAAATTATAGGGTTTTGTTGCATATTATTGCCTTAAAATCCTAGGGTTTTCCTGCATGTTTGACCTAAATCATTTTATCGCATAAAATTTGCCTTGCTGATTTATGTTGTTGCATAATTAGGGTTAGACGTCTTGTTTTAGTTGGTTGTTATAAGCCTTGTAGTTTTTAGATTTTGAAAGTTAATTAAACCCTAGATTTGTTCATTAGTTTAGCCCTATTTTCTATTGGTTTTTAACTCATTTTGAGGGCTAAATTGTATTGATGTTGTTATTTTAGCCCTATTTACTTAGATCATTTTTGGTAAAGTTACTTAGCAATCTAGGGTTTCATAGCTTGATTATTCTTGGTGAAGTAAGTAGATCTGCAATTGTCATTTCATCTTGAATGGTTATGATCAATTTGCTTATTCACGTTAAAGATTATGAAATTGCTTGCTTGACAAACCCTAGGCGTAAAGAACTTAAGATGCTACTTCTTTTCTCTACATTTGTTAGACTTTGCTAAGGTGCTTAACTTGAAAAACTTCTAAAGCCCTAAAGTGCTAGCAAGCCTTGATCAATTGTTGTTGCATCTAAATATTTCTTTCAATTATCTAAGGAGGAGGAAACCGTTGGGGCTTGTTATCCCCTAGCCTAGGGATAACTAAGGAGATTATGTCTCGAGGCCCACATGTCCTAGAAATGGAGTGTCGAGAGCCAGATCGACTTGAGCATGGCCCTGGAGGACCCATCCTTTCATTCTTCAGCGCCTCCACTTTGTTAGCAGCAACAACATCAACATCCCCATCACATCGGCCTAGTCTTGCTCCATGAGGTAATGAGTCCGGGTATCATGATATGTGTCACTCTGATCCTCAAAACCTTTGAATATGTGCATTTAATTCTTTTTGCTTATAACGTGTGCTTGGACCTTATGCTTTTCCACTTGACCACACCTGGGGAGAATGACAGGATGCCCTAGTAAGCTGGTACCCATAGGGTTTGAGTTGCCACTGGAGGGATTCATGAAAGCCCATCGTCCGCTCCCACCATACTTACCACTTTTCATTTTTCTCCCACTCACCCACCCCATTACACTGGTCCGGGCATTGGGTTGGCCAAATATCTAAAGGTTGTACCTTGCCTTGTGGGAAGAAGGGGCTAAAGGCCCAGAGGGTAAAAGTAGTTGGCAAAAGACAAAATCCAAAATAATGAAACCTTGAGATGCTTCGCCCAGGGATCCCCGAGAAAGCAATAAAAAGCTTCTCAACAAGAAATAGAGGGACCCATAAAAAATAATAAATCAAGACCTAGTTGGAGGATAGGGGGTCTCATCACGAGCCAGCCTATTAGGTCCATGGGCATGTAGCGATATGACACTACCGACAGCTGGTCACCACGCCAGGGTAGTGGCTCTTGGTGGCATAGCCAAGAGAAAGCGGGTCTCATCACGAGCCATCCTTCTCATTTTCGTGAAATGCTTGTGGGTAACATTGCCACCACTATTCACCATGCCAGGGCAATGTCCCCTAACTAGCCTCTTGAAAGAAAAACAATAGGAATAAAAGATAAAAGGCATGAATGGGCTTGGAAACATTTGCATCCATGACAAGGTGCAGCTCACCCTCTTCAGAGGCACCCACAGGTAAGCTATACATTTCCCTGTTATCAATGCACCCATTGCCCAGACATCCCTTATTACCTCATCCTCTCACATGGCCTGGATTTGAATTCTCCTGGGAACATCCCACATCCAATGAGCATTAGCCCAATAGGACGTCCTAGCATCCCCTCCAAACTTGGCCTGTAGAATAACATAACATCTTTGAGCACTTGTTCGGGTAAAAGGTGTTTCATGCACATGTTTACATAACTTGATGATTAGATGTGATTGACATTGCTATGATCCCTATGACTTATGAGCCCATGGAGGGCGTATTTGTTGATGTTGCAGGGCCACACCCGATGGACAGGTACATATGGGGAGATGATTAGTTCGGACCTCCATAAGGCTAAAATCCCACCTGATGGATGCTGAGACCCCAACCAGGGGCAGAGACAGATCAGGGGATTGCACCAGAGACAGAGGATGACGTTTCACTAGGGATAGCCTGGCAGGCCTAGACCCAGGTTGGGTTGTGCCCTTTCCACCATGATGTAGGCCTTGGAAGGCCCATGACGTCACCCAGGTCACCCATGATGTCACCCAATGTTTTGGATGTTTTGGAGGTAGTTGTGTGCCAAGTGGCACGTGTGGCAGGTTCCCGAGGCCCAAGGAGGCCTAACGTTTTGCTCCAGGAGGCCAACATTGCCCAAAAAGGGCCTAACGTCACCCTAAACGGGCATGATATGAAATCTGAAATTCGACTTGTTGCCATGGTGGGGTGCTGCCTATTTTACTTGGGGCTATGGAGGCTCCTCCTAGACCTATCGAAAAGGTATCTTACAAAGCAATCACATTACAACCATGTTAGCATTAGTGTTCAAAGTAAGCCATTACCCAGTTCCACGGGCAGATTTAGTTCCATCGCAGCAACCACTGTTGATCTATTCCCAAAAATTATCTGATCTATACCCACCCAACCAAGATCAGTTCCTTTCTTTCCCGTGTATTTACTTTCAACTGTTTCTATCATTACCCCATTCTTGCATACCCCTCATTAAACTTCAACCACATTACCATTACCTCAACTTATCCCTTTTCACTTGCCCTGCTTTATGTTACACTCACCATTACAACTTATTTTAGGGTTTAATTATGACATTTAATGTAAAAATTGGATATTATGTGTAACAGGCCATGTCGGCCTTTTTGACCTAATTCCGGTCTTTGTAATTGTATAAATATGGGGAAAATCACTCTTATTATTCATCATCTTTCACTCACACTTATTATTCATCATCTTTCATTCACACTTGTGAGGACTAAAATTTGCGCCCTATCTAGGGTTTCTTGGCTGAAATTTTAGGCACACTTGTAGAGGAAGGCTAAATTTGGAGTATTTTGGCAAGTTTCTTGGTGGATGTGTTCAACTAGGGATTTCTTGATGATTTTTGATGTATGTAAGTGATATTTTTGCAATTCTTCTTAATTGAATGGTTATAGTCTTATTTATCTTCCATTTACATTTAAGATTATGAAATTGCTTGATTAAACCCTAGGAAGACTAGCACATGTTATTGTCCTAGCTTTAAAAGCCTTCACCTACTAGATCTTGTCAAAAGGCCATTTTTCTTGAAGCATTTGCTAGGGCCTTGCCATTGCAACACCCTAGTCTTACTTGCTTCATCTTAGCCAATTTTGCTTCATCATTAAGTTAAAGAGGGAGGAAATCTACTAAGGCCTAGGGTTACCTACACCTTAGTAGCTAGTTTCCCCTAGGGTTTGATAATTGGAGCCTTGGGTTACCAACACTCCAATTGATCAATCTCTCGTCTTTGACTCCCTTATTATCATTATTTATCCTCAACATTTGCTGCCACATCATTGACTCCATTTTCCCTAAAGCACTAGTCTAAGTCCTCTTTTGAGTAATTGATCAGAACAACCATCAAAACCTATTCTTTGAGCTTCCTACTAACCATCTCTAACCCTAGAATAGCCTAACCTACTAACAATATTGCTGTTGTTACTAAAGTAAGCTACAACCATTAATTGCAGCATTAAAAACTTCTAAAAGCAATTGAAAACGCTTATACATTGTCTTGTTTGCTTCTAACAAATGCTAGCTTTATGATTTCAATGATTGATGATTCTTAGTCATTTTGAAGCCATTTAAAGGCATTTAATGTGAAGTATTGCCTCGTTAATATTGCTGTTATAATTTTTTGTTTACTTCATCATTATCAGCCAATCGCTTTTATTGAGAAAGTCTATGGTTTTATGAAGTGCTAACCAACAAGTGTACCTGCAAATATATGTAGTTTCTTGTTGCTTTGTTTTGGGCACGTACACTTTGACATATTATCGTTTATTGGTTATAAAACCAGGACTTTCTGATCGGTGGTGACTTATGAGAGGGGATCTTTATCTAGCCATTTTGACTTTGCCTTCTCAAACCCCCAGGTCATCGGGGACGTCTCCCCTGGGCCTACCACCATAAATAGAAAGAGACATCCTATTGAGGTGACAATGATAGGATAGTCTCCAATTACGCCAATTTGCTCTCCTTTAACCTTTCCTTTGATCAAAGTACAAATTGTGCGATAACAGGGCCTCAAAGTGCCTACTCTCTAGTAGCTCACCTCCCTAAAGATTGAATCTTAGAAGACTTAAGGTGCTACTCTTCTAAGATTCATCCTTTACTTGGATAAATATAATCATTTTGTTGCTTACTCCAAATGAATGTTGCGGAACTTTTGACTCCATAACCCTTCAAAGACACTAATCCTTACACTTCTTTTGTTGAGAGATCAAACCAACACTTAAACCTTAACCTTTCTAGCTTTCACTAACTAAAACTAACACTAACCTAGCCTAGACAACTAATTTACTTGCTGCTGTTATAAATCACTGCTACAACCATCTTAAAGAAGCAAATTTTCTGCATAATCTACATTGAATGCTAGCTAAACACTTCTAAAATTGCCTATGACATTTGATTATCATTCTGCCTAGTAAATGCTCTCTTTTCATTGTCTTTTCAAACAATTTTAAGGCATATTTCTTGCAGCTGTTATAAATTACTTCTTGCTGTTGTAAACTGTCATGTAGCTGCAATTTTATATCAGCTAGCATACATTTCAAAGGTTTATTGTCTTATTGAAACACTAATATCATTTTGTGCTTGAAACTGCCATATGTTTTGCTTGTTGTCTTGTTTTGGGTAGGTACACTTCATCCATTACATTTGCTTCATCTCTTAAGACATAAAGACCTTTTGACTTGAGTGACCAATGAGATGGGGGTATCTTTGCATACTTGCTTTAGTTTCATCATCCGTTTAGGTCACTAGGGACGTCTCCCTTGGGGTAGTATTAACGTACTCCTAAACAGAAAGGGGTTTCTTATTAAGGTGACAGTGATAGGTCACCCCCTTGTTACGCCAATCTTGTTTCACTTGCCTTGGGCTTTGGGCAAGTATAGATTGTGTGATAACATTTTTGGCACCGTTGTCGGGGAACATCGAGTCAATTTTCCTCGAACGACACTTTTTCGGTAAGCCTTTATCCAAAGCCTTTTTTTCACAAAGTTTACTTGGCAACTCCATTGAGGGTGATCTCCTCATCCGTTTAATAATCTCGAGAAAATTGTTTGGCGACTCAATTGATGACGACCCGTAGAGGGCGTCAGTACACACCTTATTATCCTGTGGTTCTTATTGTTTCCATGGCCCCTCCTAAATGGGCCCCTGAAGAACTCTTCAACCCTTTGGACTTGGCCAATATCAAAGGGGGGTTACATTATATCCCTAAAGATGTCAATTCATGGATACCCAAATTTTCCGCAGAAGCTGGTGCTTCTGGTAACACACATTGGACCAAATTTTGTGAGGGCTTTGACTTCCATTAGTTTGGGGAAGAACATCTTAACACATTCATGAAACTTTTCTTTGCCTCACTTACTAGAGATGCTAGAAAATGGAGCAATAACCTTCCAAGCAAAAGCCTCACATCCTGTGAAGATTTAGAACAAGTATTCCTACAAAGATGGGGCATGATGGAAGATATGGCCTCCCTTTATTCCCAATATCTCAAAATTTGCAAATAAAATGACGAAACTGTTAGGGAATTTAATGACAGATTTAATACCTTACTTGGTCAAATTGATTCCAACCTTTTACTAGAGAGTGCTATTCTTGGACAATACCTAAATTCTTTCGAAGGAAACTTCCAATCCCTCCTCAGGAACCGATTCCCTACAAACCTCAAGGAAGCACAAGATGGTGCTTGTCAGATTGAAGAAAATCTCAAATGGAGTAATCCCATCTCCCAGGTCAATCTTCTTCACGACCAAGATGATATCTTATGGTTAAAAGAGAAAAACATGGAAGAACAAGAACATGATTTCACATAAATACTGGAGGTAAACGATGAGATTATGTTGGATACTCTCCCTAAGGGAACCGATACTTGGAAGAAGGGATTTTCAAACATGAAAGAGGCTTGGATTTTTTGAAAACAATATGAGCCCCATGAGGATCTAGGTGCCCCTGGAAATATTTTTGAAGATTGGGAGGGTGAGAAAGAAGACATGAATGTTTACCTTCACAAATTGAGGAAGATGATTTCGAAGACTCCCCGATCATTTTTCATGTTGGAAGCATTGGGACAAGATACGGTGAACCCACACCTTTTTATGTTACACTCCAGATAAATGATTTACTTCTCCATAATTGCGTTTTTGACCCAGATACTTCCAGAAACATTATGAATCAAAGGGTCATGCACCAACTCGGACTTAGTATATCACAACCATATAATGATACACGAGATGGTTTTACACGTGGTCTTATAAAAGACTTGGTGGTTGCATTCCATACTTGCCCTGATGTCTCTCTCAAGATTGATGTAATAGTAATAGACACATCAAGTAGTTGCAAAATCTTTCTCTGCAAAGACTTGGTAGAAAAACTAGGCGAAAGCTTCCAAGACCAAGGATCTAAGGCCATTATACCCGGATGCCTCATTGAAGCTTACAAAGAACCCACCGATCAACTCCTCTGTGTAAACAATGGAGTAGAGAGTTGGTTTGTTCAAGGAGGAGACTCCAAAGATGAACTTTGCAAAACGCCTGAAGGAATATGGACCGTAGAATTTTATGGTGCTCACTCAAGTTTTGGCTCAGGGGAAGGCATCGTCCTAACTGCCCCTTCTAAAGAAACCTTCTACTACTCCTATAGGCTTGAATATCATTGCACAAACAATGTTGCCGAATATGAGGCTTTAATCATAGGTCTTAATTTGGCCATTGATAGGGGTATAAGGCACTTGAGGGTCATTGGTGATTCAGACCTAATAGTTTCACAACTTTTACTAAACTTTGCCACGAAGAATGAAAGACTCAAATGGTATTGAGACTTTGCAAGGTTTGTCGCAAAAGCTTTTGAAGTGGTGTCAATTGAAGCAGTCCCCAGAGAGGAAAATTATGTAGCAGATACCCTAGCTATCTTAGCATCCACCTTGCAACCTTGTGAAGGCCCCCTCCAAAATTTTTGCAAAATGGAGGTTCTATTTTGACCATCAATCCCTGATAACTTAGAGCATTGGGAAGTTTTTGAAGATGACAATCAAATCCTTAGATTCATGAAAAATAGAAGAGAGTTCACTGATTCACAAGTAAATTTCCTGGCTGAGTCCATGGACCTTGAGGTGGTAAATTTGCAAAATAATACTCTATCGAAAGGGTGCATTCCTTTAGAACAACTCTTTGATAGACATGATGTTTACAAAGGAAAAAACCCCAAACAACAAACAGATAAGGTCTTGGAATTCAATATTAGGACCGAGATAGACCCAAGAATGGTAAAGATAGGGAAGGCACCACTGCAGAGGAGAGAAATGAAATACTTGACCTCATTAGAGAGTTTAAGGATGCCTTTGCTTGGACTTATGATGACTTGAAGGCTTATAGGAGTGATGTCATCCAACATGCTATACCCTTAACAAAAGGAGCTTAACCTTTTTGGCAAAAACTAAGGCATAATAATCCTGTTATCGCTCAATTTGTACTTATTCCAAAGGAAAAAGTTAAGGGAAGACAAATTGGCGTAACAGGAGGTTATCCTATCACTGTCACCTCAACAGGATACCTCTTTCTATTTAGGGTTGATGGCCCAGGGGAGACATCCCCAGTGACCTGGGGGTTCGAGAAGGCAAAGGCTAAAGTATCTATAAAAATATCCCTTCTCACAAGTCACACTGATCAGAAAGTCTCAGGGTTTTAACCAACGAAATAATGAAGTATTCAAAATGTACCTGCCCAAAACAAAGCAACAAGAAAATATATCTTTTGCAAGTACAACTTCTTGTTAGTACTTCATAAAACGATGGACTTTATCAATAAAAGCAATAGTTGATATATGATGAAGCCAACAAACTTTTATAGCAGCAATGTTTATGAGATAATTGCTTCACAATAAGTGCCTTGTAATGGCTTCACAATGACCAAGAATAATTACTCAACAATAGGAAAGTACTAGCATTTGTCGGAAGCAAATCAGGCAGTGTATAAATCAACTTTATAATAGCTTTTAGGTGCTTTTAATGCTGCAATAGATGGTTGTAGCTTACTTTAGTAACAACAACAAATAGGTTAGTAGATTAGACTATTCTAAGGTTAGGAGTAGTTAGTAGAGAGCTTAAGGTAAGGTTTTGATAGTAGTTTTTGTCAATCACTCAATTGTAAGGCTTACATCAGTGCTTTTAGGGAAAATGGAATCTTTTAGGCAACGACAAATCTTGAAGGAACAAATGATAATATGAGAACTAGAGACAAGAGGGTCAATAATTGAAGTGTTGGTAGCCCAAGGCTTTAATCACCAAACCCTAGGGGGAAAATGGCTACTAGGAAGTAGGTAACCCTAGGCCCTAGTATTTTTCCTCCTTTAACTCAAGGATGAAGTAGATGACGGCTAGATGAAGCAAAAGGTGCTAGGGTGTTGCAATGGCAAGGCCCTTAGCAAAAAGCTTCAAGGAAATCAGTTTTCTAGCATAATCTAGTAGGTGAAGGTTGTTAAGGCAAGAACAATAACATGTGCTTTGGCCTCCTAGGGTTTTAAGCTAGCAATTTCATAATCTTAGAATAAATACAAGATAAATGCAACCATAACCATTCAATGAAGAAGAATTGCAGAAAAATTTACTTACATTCACCAAGAATTATCTAGCAAATAACCTAGTTGAACACCTCCACCAAGAAAAATGCCAAAATACTTCAAAATTAGCCTCCTTCAAGGAGTGCACACTAAATTTCAGCCAAGTAACCCTAATTAGGGTGCAAATTTGAGACCTCACTAAGTGTGAGTGAAAGATGATTAAATAATTCAAGGGAAAATCTCTTATTTATACAGTTACAATGACCTGAATTAGGTCAAAAAGGTCGACATGGCCAATTTACATGTAATATCCAGTTTTTACATAAAATGACAAATTAAAACCCTAAATCAAGTAGAAAAGGTGACGTCATGCCCTTTTAGGGTGACGTTAGGCCTTTTTGGTGAAACGTTGGCCTCCAGGAGCAAGTCGTTAGGCCTCCCAAGGCCTATGGATCAAGTCACATGTGCCACTTGGCACACAACTACCTCCAAAGTGTCCATCAAACGTTGGGTGATGTCAAGGGTTACAGAAGTGACGTCATGGTCCTTCCAAGGCCAACATCATAGTGGGAGGGCAAGACCCCCTGGGTCCAGGCTTTCCAGGTTGTCTCTGGTGGACCGTTCTCCTCTCTCTCTGGTGCAGTGTTGCCAAAGCGTGGGAGCGAAGCGAGAGCGGGAGTGGGAAGCGGGAGCGTGGGAGCGCATTTTTCAAAAAATGGTCTGGAGCGAAGCGTCTCCAGAGCATTTATATATATATATATATATATATATATATATATATATATATATTCAAAAGAAAACATGTAGAATGCCAAACTNATATATATATATATATATATATATATATATATATATATATATATATTCAAAAGAAAACATGTAGAATGCCAAACTAGATGCAAAATTTATGAAACATGTATGTTTGTGATACTTCCTGTTATCCCCGATATCTAGGGATAACTAGGAGATCATGTCTCGAGGCCCACATGGTTCTAGACATGAAGTACCGAGAGCAGGAGCGACTTGAGCATGGCCCTGGAGGGCCCATCTTTCTTCTTCTCAGCCAGCTTTGTCCTGTCAGTAGTACCAGCTTCCATCACTACCGGCTTGGGCTTGCATCGGAGAGGACTCTTGCTCCATGAGGTAATTGGTCC
>ML787546.1:299574-315399 GCA_009831015.1 Picea engelmannii | reverse complement strand
AAGATTTTCCAGACGGAAAACAGTTCAGAAGCTTTACTCCTCTTGTATCACTCTATGGTGAGAGTGACTTATCCAGCATCATATCTAATTACTCAGATGAAGTATGGTTTCGAGAGTTGATGCAACTGATGGTGATGGTGATGCTCATGATCTAGTCATGAAGTAGTCTAGATGACTATATTGATGCTACTGGGTAAATGGTATGTTTTTGTGCTCAAGTCCATTACCTGTAAATGGTATGTTTTTGATGCTAGCTAGGAGGGAGTGTTAATATTATGGTAGCTGTGGGAGGTATTTACCTCCACGTGTGAACCTGACGAGAATAGAAGACTCTGGGAAGCAAGAGAAACCCTAATAAGTTGGCTAATAACCTTAGAAGCCTTGTCGGCTCAAGAAGATAATTTATATTAGGCTATTAGCCTCCAAGAGAAGAAGTCGGCTAGAAATAATAATAATATACTGAACAGACACATATCCAGAAGGAGAAGTCGGCCCCAACAAAACTGACAGGACTACTATAAATACAGGGCGCCAGTTCTCATTTGACAGCATCTCAGAATTGCAGTTCCCAGTTTGGTGCGTACTACAGTTGCAGTCTTGTGCGCAGGTTTGGAGGAGAGTTGCTGGTGCAGCTGTAGCAACAACAAGTTCTCAGTATTGGCTTGAATATCTCTTGGCTAGGGTTTGGACTATTTGATCAGCTTTTTGTGATGTGCTATCCTTAGGGAATGATGCGCTACCCTTTGTTTGTCTATCTAGCCTAGGGTTTGCTTGCGGAGGAATTCTCAGTCAAGGTTAAGGTGCTCGGAGGGAGGCTTCGACCTATGGTTGGGTGACGAAGGTATCGTCAATGGTAAAACGAGCACACCATCTTCTATATTCTAACAATTGTGACTCAGATCTGCGATTGTAACACCTTAACAGAGCACTTAGCAATTATAGTTCATTAATATTCAGTCTTAGTTTACAGCACAACTAAACCCTAATAATAGATCAATGCAGTATTCACATAGATTCAATAGATTCAAGCACTAAGCATACCAACATAGATCAGATCTGGCATTCATTCACATTATTCAGCACTAAGCTACCATATTAGATTCTTCTAAGCATATACTAGTGCACTAAGCATTCAACCACATAAGCAAGAGAGCAACCATAAAACACAAAGCAACCACAACATAGGATATACGTGGTTCACCCCCACCCTGGCGCTACGTCCACCAACTCTTCTTCTTTATTATCTTCTTCAGATCTTCTTACATGCACATAGCCACAAGACCAACTCCGCATAGGACAGGAGATCTGTGCGCACCTCGCCAGATCCTCCTTCCCCGAGCTTGGTACAACACATAGCCTTCTTACAATTACTTGCACTTAGCTCTGCAAGTTCTCAACACACAATATGCATGAAGCATCCACAACTGTTCGCACTTAGCTCATCAACCACATTACACATCTAGGTCTCTCTTCGATCACATAGATCGAACTAACTACTTCCTACATTGCCTAGCTTTCTATTTATACATTACAAAAAGGGCCTAAACATGGGTAAACCCATGGGCCGACATCCCCATACCCGTTACATAAGCCCAAAACCCAAAAAGCCCTAAACAGGGGCTGAGATCCCGCGATCTCTGCTTCGACTTGTGCTCCGCCTTCGACAGCCTGTCGAAGTCCCAAAAGTAGGTCAAACATGACCAAGGATCCTTAAAACTTGGTCAAGGGCCAACATCTATGCTAGATGGATTTTCTGGATACAATCAAGTGTTACTCAAAAGAGAGGATCAACTCAAAACAACATTTACTACACCATGGGGAACATTCATGTACTTAAGAATGTCGTTTGGCCTTTTGAATGCGGGTTCAACTTTTCAAAGAGCAATGGACTTTGCCTTTAGGAATCTGATCCAAAAGATTATAGAAATTTACCAAGATGATCTCACAGTCGTGTCAAAAGAAAGGAAAGATCATATCTCACACCTTAGAATTGTCTTTGAAAGGTGTAGAAAATATGATATTTCCTTGAACCCTAAAATGTATATTTTTGGGATAGACAAGGGAAAGTTATTGGGGCATGTAGTTTAAGAAGGGGGAATCTCTGTTGACCCGGAGAGAATCTAGTCTATCAAGAGTGTATGTTTCCCTGCTAATAAAAAGGCCCTTCAATCCTTCTTTGGGAGGATAAATTTCATTCGAAGATTTGTTCCAAATTTTGCTGAGAGAATAAACCCATGAGTGCCTTGCTTAAGAAAGATGTTGTGTTCAGATGGGATGACAAAGGTCTTCGATCTTTTGGATATAAAGAATGCTATTTCCCAAGCCCTTGTTTTGGTTAGCCTTGATTACTCACAGAAGTCCTAGACCAAAATTCATTCAAAATATTACAACAGTGAGTAGGTATTTATAACAACCATTAGGAGGGACATTATAGTGGTATCAGAGCGGTGTATCATCCCGAACTGCTGGTTTGAAAATCATGGAGTCATTTTAGGAGCGACATGAGAAGATATGTTGAGGCTTATATATTATGGCTGGGAAGATTTTCTCTTCCGCTCCCCAAGATTGAGTCTGGCAGAGAGCTTGCAGACTTTGACTTCCCTGATGTACACTTGCAGGATGCGATCCTTGATAGTGGGGACGATTCTTCTAGGCATTACATCTTGGGGTTCCAGGAGTGGAGGATACAATCTATGCATGAGGGTCAGATATTTATGATCAGAGTGGCGTAGCGTCAGCATGATGGGTTCTTTTTGAGGATATCTTGGGACACTGGGATTTCATGGGTTGATAGTTTGGCAATTGGTAAAGATGGGAGAGTCAGTTGTTACCCACTACAAATTTATTTATCCACCAGTAAATTCTACATATTGTAAGCCTTAGCAGCACCACATTGCTCATCATTCCCCTCAAGGAGATTGCCCAACCATCCACACCAAGCCCCAAATTCTTATGCAAATTGGAGAAATACTTAACAGTTTGCCCTGAAAAAATCAAGGCTACATTGGATTCTAGGCCAAACAAGGGGTAGAACTGCTTTGCTCCATCCACTGTTGTAATCTGATTGGCGAATCCTCAAAAGATCACTGAAACCATGAGGTTGTCGCAAAGCTCTACCATGACATAGAGTAAACAGAAGGACCATATCCAAAGAATGCTAATGCGACCTAGAAAGCTAGGCTCCAAAAATTGTAGCAAGGAATCTGCCAATGTTGTGGGATGGATGACATTATTTAGTGGGTACAACAGGAAAGTATATTTCCAAATGCCCCAAAGAAGGCAATGAAGGGAAATATACAGGAATATAAAAGAGCCTTCTTTGATAAAGCATTTGAAAGCTTGGTGTAAACAATCATGAACTCAATGGCCATCGACAAATTAACCCATGTCTTGAGAAATGGAATGATCTTAGTATTGCTTCCCTTGACAATCACTACCAGCACATCCTATTGTCAAATTCTTCCTTCAATTTTCTTTGCTCTTCAAATATCATATAGAGAGAAACATTCTTATGTTACTACACATGAGCCAATGGAGAGTTCTCCTTGGTGGCAATAGTCACCTCATGTTTATCCAAAATGTGCTAGAAAAAGCTCAAATAATGTCCATAAATCCTTGAAGGGTTCGTCGTTTGAGCAGGGAGGATTGTTTGTTGTTCCTTAGCGCAAGCAGTCTGCGAACATTTCTTCTCGTCGTTCGTCCGCGAACTGGATCCATTACTACTCGTCCATGTCCACAGTCAATTTCTCTGTGGATCCATTACTACTTGTTCGCGTTCACAGTTAATTTCGAGTAGTCACTTGCAGGTTCGCGCAAAGGGTTCGTCCACGTACAGGGTTTGTACAACATGTGTTCGAGCAGTCGCTTTGCAAGCAAATGGAGGAGGAAGGGCTTGATCGTCTCTATCCCAGGATTTCTTTGAAGTGTTCAAATAGAACGGGGTTTGAGTAGCATCCATCCGCGAATTGGATAGTGCATCTTCCACAATTTCAATTGAGGACTCCACATCGTCTCTGTCGTTTGAGGACAAATTTACAGTCAAGACACCAAAATGGATCACCAATTGTAGCAGTAGTGACGTACGAATCTATAACCCCATGGACATTGCCATGGAGCGTGACTTTTCATACTGGACATCTCAGGTCAAAAATTTGTTGCGGAGGATGGAATCCCTCAAGAATGAAAGCAAACAATTCCATTCAAAAGTCATCGACAACAAACAATTGGTTTCCGAAATGAAAAAATAGGAAACTATCCATTTACAAAACCCAAGTGTGGACTCCCTCGTGCTCCAAACTGAAATCTTGAAAAAAAAATATGTAAGAAGAGATGAGATCACAACAAACCCTTTTTAAAGAGGAGGTGAAGATGCAGCAAAAAACACTTAATTCTTGGGTTGATGTGGTCCAAAAAAGGGAGCAACCTCCCCCGCTCATCGTGGTTGAAGGGGTGTTGCAAGCAAAATTGAATGAGGAATGCCTCTGCCAATCCCAAGAGCTTAATATTAGGGTGCATGGGATCCCTCCTCCCGAGGCCACATAGGACATGTTATCCACTGAGTTGCACTAGCTGGACTAGTAATTGAGCTGCCAAAGACTGAGCAATCAAATGCTCAGAATTCAGTGTTCAGAAGTTCAGCCGGTTTGTTCGATGAACTTTTTTCGCATTTCCATTCGTTCGGGGGAATTGTAATAAATGAACATAGTATGAAAAGTTGTTAAAGACTTGGTCACCCAAGACCTGAGCACGAGTATGTACTCTAGAGTGTTTTTTTTCACTTGTTAATTATTTCTTGCCTGAGAAATTAGGTGGGTTATAATTTCTAAGTTTTTTCACTCAAATCATCTCCAAAGCTGGAGTATGTGTTGGTGGTTAGGCCTTGGCATGGAATTCCAATGTCTAGTGTCTAAATGTATATATATTCATGCTAGGTCATCTCTATTGAGTCATATGGAAATTGCGCTAAGTCCCCCCTAAGATTTTTTAAAGTTTTCAATCAATAAAAAATTTCTCGCAAACGGGTAATTTTAATTGTAAAAGTAAAAAAAGTCATAAAAGTGGCATTAGTTGTTGTCGTATGCCATGTTTGTGCTCGTTTTCTAAGCCAGAGCACCCCCTAAACCCTTAACCCCCGTTTGTTGAGGCAAAAAAGTGATTTTAATCACTCAAAATCGATTTTTGCTCTCAAAAGGGTAAAAAAGACATAAAAAATCAAATAAAATCATGCTATTATTTAGGAAACATGTCGGGGACATGTTTCCTCATTTATGGAGTCCCAAACTTAGGTGGCGGATTCTCTCTTGGTGAAGGCGACTTAGAGGAGTCAAAGGAGGGTGGAGATCCCAAGATAGGGACTCGACCTCACTTGTCATATGTGGCGCACTTGCAAGAGGGGTGGTCAATCCCAAGGGATGACTTGCCTCCCTCTCTACCAACCTTGTAGAGGTGGCTTCTCAACACGAGTTTGAAGATGAGTGGTGGCAAAGCCACTCCACTCCTCACTCCACAACTCTCCACTCATCCTCACTTTGGCTCATGCGCACATCACTTAGCTCATGCGCCCTCTCCTTGGAGTTATCACCCAAAAGGCTATATAATGAAGTCGACCCCCCATTGGATGGTTAATGGGTGTTGGACTTAGCTTGTAATCATTGATGTAAATCTGTTGATATCGGAATAAAAGCATAAAGACTTTGGAGGTCTAGTCTTTGTGTTGGATCTACATGTGGAATGATGCTATGGTAATGGATTGAGGTGATCATGTTTCAATTTTTGATCGAGGAAATTTCAAAGGATGATATCTCAATGTGAGGGAAACCATATGAAGGGAGTGTGTGAAGTCAAACGAGAACTTTGAGGTCTAGGTTCTCCAAGTGTTGGATCTCCAACACCTTAATTGAACTTGTTGGTGAAGCCTTTGGGGTTTCGGCAAGTTCTCCGCATATTTTCAACCAAAGAGATGCCACACATTAGTTTAGTTGGTTCTCAAGCACTTTCAGTTTCAGGCACAATAAAATTTAGCTCATTAACTGAACTCTAAAATTTTCATAGGAAATATCACAAAGCAAGTGTTTCACTCAACTGCCCACGATCTCATTAAGGCACTGGTCTCTTTATTTACATATCTTTGCTACATGAGCAGTAATTTATTTTCATTCATGGTATTTATAATTGTCTAGTAAGCTTATGGTTGATTACTTGCAAATATTTGTATCCTTTTGCAAGTATTGTTTATATTGGATATCTATTTCATCAAGCTTGTCTTATGAATGAATGTCATATGCTTTGCTTTGATATAAATGTCTTTATTTGCAATAAACTCCCAGATTTACCTTTTTTTGGTACTTCGACTAGCTTTCAAGCCTTAGTATTTTTGATAGGGACTACCCCCCTTGGCTTCGTTAGTAGTTGGCATAGACAGAGGAGTCGAGGATCATGTGACACCATCTTGACTCGAGACTTGACCCCAAGGACACACTAAGTGGATTGAAGATTTCTTCCACGTTACCCAAGTGTGTATAAAGGTGGCAACAAGACCTCCTATAGATAGGCACCTCTTTCCTTCACGACATCTTGGAGCTAAAGGACCTCACCCTTGAGCACGCATGGATGGGCCCCAACTCCACATTCTTCCTCCATTTCCGAACACTAGAGGACTGCCTCAGAGCTCTCTGGGCTAAGTGAAAACTCTCTTCGCTCCCACCCACATAGAGAATCTTTCTTGATGTTGACCTCACCAAATCTCGGTAGGCAGAACTCAAGATGTCTAGAGATCGGGTCACAACGGTGCGGAAAGAAGGTAAGTGGGCAGCTATTCGAAACCTCAAAGTTGTCATCCGTGATTCGCCCCCCTCGAGATACTCCCATCCTTGGGCCAAATGACGGTCTAGTTCGGCTTGAAGATTATCTCCATTGGTTGCTACAATTGTAATGGTGCGTTTTGGTCTTCAACGGGTACGCTTCGAGTTGTAGTTGAGTCCTGCGATCTCCTTTTCTTCACAGAGACGCACAAGAGCCCCATGCAGACGCCACCCCCAATCCATGGGTATAATTGGGCACAGTCTTGTCGACAGGAGACCAAATCCGACAGTGTTAGAGGGTCTTGGGGGGGGCTCGCTCGTCTTATACAAGATTCCCTCCAGAACATGGTTACTATGTTGTCTTCAGAGGAACATACTAGATTTCTGTGGGTTCGATTTGTTGATGTTATAGTAGCTGTGGTAGGTATTAACCTCTATGTGTAACCTTTGACGAGACTAGAATATTCCGGGAAGCAAGAGAAACCCTAATTAGTTGGTTAATAACCCTAGAAGACAAGTCAACTCAAGAGAATAATTTATATTAAGTTATTAGCCTCCAAGAGAAGAAGTTGACCCAGTTAAGTGACTTAGAGGACTATAAATAGAGGGCGCTTGAGCTCATTTGCACTCACTCACTCTCACAACTGCATAAGGACTAGTGGTGCACATGACTGGAGGAGAGTTGCAGTTGCTGCAGTGGTGACTTGGTCTTTGGTTATGGTTTGGACTTTCTGCTTGGTACGCTAGCTTTGGAGAGAGGTATGCTACCTTGGTTGGCTATTGGTTCTAGTGATTGCTTCCAGAATTATTATGTCTGTCAAGGTTAAGGTGCTCGGGGGTGGCCTTTGTGCCTATGGTTGGGTGACAATATAGTAATATTGTCTATGGTGAAACGAGCACACCTATTATTTTAAGAGGTTATCAGGGAGTGTTTGGTTAGATGGATGGGTCTTCCAGTGGAGGATGCTACATGGGAGGGAGAGCATATTTTGCAGCACCCAAGATTGATGTTGCTTGAGGAMAAGCAATCTCGGGAAGGGAGGACTGTGATGTCCYGTTCCCAAGAGTAGGCCAACAGGGAGTGACTTAATAGTCTATGTGTTCCTGTAGACTATAGTCAAGCACAAATAGGGAACAAAGGGAGAAATAAGGGTGATTTGGTGGCTAAAYGATGAATTAAGCCAAAAAGCATAGGAAAAGTCACTTAAGCCTAAGTCAATGAAGAATTAGAACGAAAAGGTGCTAAAGGGGGACTTAATTAATTAATTACTCTCCTTAGGAGAAAAAGTGCCTAGCTTAAGTGATGTCAATGGTGAATTAGATCGAGAAGAGTATAAAGGGAGGAATTCGACCTAATTCCTCATTATGTTATGATTTGATGTTGAGGTATTTGCAGAGGAGGAGGAAATCGACCCCCTTGTTGTTTTGTGGATTTCTGGAGGAAACCACCACCATTGATTGATTTTGATGTTGAAAGACACACGCTAGCCTATCGGAGATACCATCCAGGTATTTCACCGTGCATTACAGTGTCCAGTTCAGTTATTGCACAGCTCAGCCAGTGAGGGCACAAGTGTTTGAGAGAGGGTTGGTGCGACCGCTTGAGACAGTTCAGATTTGGCTGATTCCTTCTGACCCATTAGAGAGCTAGGCAGAGTGCACCTATTGAGCCACTTGTCGTCAGTTTTTGACGGTGGAATCTTCCGGAAAGAGGAAAACAATCATTTAGAGCACAACTATGGAGGAAGCACATTTGGGGTTCGAGGGGACATTCCGGGGCAGATCTGAGGAATCCTTTCGGACCCATTTCAGAGGAGACCAGGACGATCGTTTTGAGATATACATCGTTACATTCCGCCGGTGGAATCACTAGGGCACACTCATTGATCCCACAAGGTGCGCAAACCCCTAGGGGGTGACATCTGGAGCGTCAGAGATCGGATCTTCAGTCCGACAGTCATCAGGGTCAGTCTAGAGACCAGGGCGCATCTTTTGAGACAGTTTCCAGCTCATTCCGACAGGTATCGCCATCAGGGCGAGTTTTTTGGATTCTACAACAGTTACTGTGAGCTGCCAGACTGCTTTTCGCTGATCTATCTGTGCATGTGCAGATCGACACCCATTCTTTTGATCACGGGTATTTCTTATCATTTATTTTGTATTCCAGTGATGATCCATGAGATCTAACTAGCGATTATTATATCTGCTTCCAGTTATCATTGTATTTTCTGTTTTTTCAACATTATTTATATATCAGTGAGTTGCGTTATCCATATTTCGCATGCATTGTCTTATATTGCTAAAACACATAATAAACTGGAACCCACATGCAAAAATCACCAAGCATGTTCACACAGTAACTCAAACACAGTCAGAAACCCCCAGAGTATCAGATTTAGTAGCAAAAACCGTAGTTCAGAGGTAGATATCCAGATCAACTGGATCAGGGATATTTCAGGATTAGCAAATGTTAGTAAAAGCTTCAAGGATAAAGGTTTGAGTGTTTGTTTGATCAATCATCCACTATAATGAGTAGACTAGTGCCTTTTAGGGTTTTTGGAGTCACAATAGCAGCGACAAAACTTGGAGCAAAATAACAATGATATTACTATGTCAAAGGAGAAGGGATGAATGGAGGAGGTGTTGGCTACCCAAGGCCGCAAGCATCCAAGTCATAGGGAGAAATTTGCTAGAAAGTAAGGGATGTTAGGCCCTAGCTAATTTTTCCTTCCTAAGACTATTGAAAGAAAATAATGCAATAGGAAAGTAGAGTAACACTACTAGAGAGCTAGCACTTTAGGGCTCTAGTAGCTACTTCTTAAACAAGGTGCACTTCAAAAATTTAAACAAGTGGAAAACTATAGAGAGAAAGAAGTAACTTATGTTTCTCTCCTAGGGTTTAAGCAAGCAATTTCATAATCTTTAACATGAACCAAATAAAATTTACCACAAGCATTTATTACATAAACAAATTGCAGATTTTCTACTTACTTCACCAAGAATAATCAAGCCAAACTCTAGTTGAAGATCTTCCACAATGAGAAATAGCCAAAATACACCAAAAATGGCCTCTCCAAGAAGTTGCGCACTAGTTAGTTCAACCAATAACCCTTAAAGAGGGCCGAATTTCAGACCACACCACTTGTGTGATGAGCGGTGATGAAAAAATGAGAGCATTTTCTTTCTATTTATACAGTATCACCGACCTTTAATTAAAATTAGGTCATAAAAAGGCTAACCTTGCCAAATTACGTAAATGAAAGTAATTAACCCCTGAAATTATTTCCAAGGGTGACGTCATGCCCTTCTAGGGTGACGTTGAGCCCTTAGGGTGAAACGTTGGGCTCCAAAAGCAGGACGTTTGGCCTCCAAAGGCCTTGTTCTTGGCTGCTTGGTACGACCTGCAATGGCCTCCTCCTTGCTGCCCTGTGCAACCAACTCAACTCTGCCCCTCTTGCTCTTCATCTCAAGGTATCTTGTGTCCTCAGCCTCCTTTTTGTTGAATTTTCAATTTCTAGATCTGATAATTATTTCCTTATGATTTCAAACATAATTTTATGCCACTGTTATCATAGAATAATTACACATTGAAAATCTTAACCAAAAAATAACTGCAGCGGAAACAACAAAATCATAGAAAGATAGCCATGCACAGTAGACAGAAGATTTATTACCCTAGGAAACCTAACCTTGGGAGAAAACCCAACAACTTTTTCTTAAGAAGAAATCAATCCAAGTTCATCACCATTTACATGAAGAAACCCAACACAAAATAATTACGCACTTGTATGAGGAAGAACCCTAAAAGACAATGCACTTGAAAAGAATTGTTAAGATACTCCAGAAAAATAACACACGTTGAAGATAGTGCAATTGGCAACTGCGCACTGCAACTGGAAACTGGGAATTGCGCACTGCAACAAACAATCGGGTACTACGCATTGCAACTGTCAACTGGGAACTGCGCACTGCAACTGTCAACTGGGAATTGTGCACTTGTTGAGAAGAGTTATATTGTGTGACAAGTGAAATGATCCAACCTTTATTTATACAACTCAAGTCACCTTCAATTTCCTTGTGGTGTCGACTTCTTCTTTTGTCTTCAATTTCTTCTTTAATGCTTTCTGGGGTTTCTTCAATGGTTTGTCTTATCGTCTTGGCATTTCTTCTTCATTAGAAAAGTTGTCCATGAGCCTTATTGATGTATCATCTCCTCACATGCATGTCTAATTAATATGAGGCTCTAATGTTGAGTAGATTCACCGAGAAGCCCCTCATCACAAGAGGTCTCTTGAGCTTACATCTTCAACATTAAATGAGACTTGTAAACAAGTCAAACTTGCCCTATAAAAAATAGGTCACTCCACCTTGGAGTAGGCAATGTGAGAGCATCTCGAGTCTTTATCACTCCTTGTCAAATCAGCATGACTACTAGGAGAAAGACTACAACTGGGCCATTCACCACTAGCCAAATCAGCATGGCCCCATGAGTGAATGTATCATTCTCCCTTGGTCAAATAAGCATGACTACTAGGAGAAAGACTACAGCTGGGCCATTCACCACTAGCCAAATCAGCATGGCCCCGTGAGTGAATGTATCATTGTCCCTTGGTCAAATCAGCATGACCAATCTGGGAGAATGGTTTCCCAATGTTGCTAACTGGAGAAACATCAACATCTTGGGCCATTCACCACTAGCCAAATCAACATGGCTCTGTGAGTGAATGTATCATCCTCCGTTGGTCAAATCTGTTGAATTATTGTAACTTAGAAGAATATTCTACTTATATTTGATTCATTATTGTATAGATCAAATCCCCTTTTGTGGATTGGTCAACATGTATTTGTATGGTGGTATTTGTAAAGTCGGCCCTTAGTAATTATAAAGTGGTTTTAGCCACTTCTAGGAGAAGTCAGCTCCACCAAGTGAAGAGTCACAACCCTAGCACCACCTCACAACTTGTATTTATATGTGAGGATGGTGTCTCATTTGAACACACTCACCACACTAGCTTTGCAACTATGAAGAAGTGTGCAAGGCTTGGAGGAACTGCTACTGCAGCTATGTGTGACGTCAAGGAAGGTTCTTGGTCTGTGTCTTGGTATTTCTTGGTTAAGTGGTGGGCTACTCTTCCTAGTGAAGGAGTAGAGGAGGATCTTTTGTTCGGTCTATCTATATTGAGGAATTTTTGTTGGGTTTTCTTCCCCATGAGGGTTTCCCAGGATAATCTGTGTCTCTATTGTTTCTCTTTTAGTGATCTTATTTATGTAGCTAATGTGCTAAATGATTATAATAATAAAGAAGAACCGTAACTACTAGCTGTATAAGTAAAACTTTAACATGGAATCAGAGCAGGCCTAAAAGAGACCAACTCACAACCCAATTTTTAGTATTGTAGCTACTGCAGAATTAGGGTTTTTGTATAAACCCTAAGTGTAGCGTTTTCCCTGTTTAAGGAAGACGTTGGGGGAAGTAACCACATCTAGGAGTTCACCCTAGGAGGCCGCATCTAGTCACTGGATTCGAATTCCAAAAATTTAAGTTTGAGAAAATAGGGTTTCCTCATAAAACCCTAAGTTGCAGTTGCAGTTGCAATATCAATTACAGTTGCAGTGCCAGTTCCTTCGTGCCAGTTGCAATGAAAGTTTTGTGAAGTGTTGGGACTGATTTTTATTGTCCTAGTGCACCTTACCCTAGCAAATCTCCATCTAACTTTAAGTTACAAGTTGAAGCACCTTTGAAGTTTTAAAGGTTTTTCATTTATTGCCGCTACTGCCGGATGGTGCCACTACCCGTCATTACTGTCAGAGGTATGTACTTACATATGTTTAAATTGTATCATTATTTTTAAAGGGTATTTGCAGGAGAAAGGATCTTTTGTCTAAACAATAATCATAGATTCCGAGGGATCTCAGATCCAACGCATTCAGAGGAACCATGCACCCTGGGTTTGATTACTTTGATATGCCTCTACTTGTTATGGAATTATTGTAATCTTATGAATATCCAGGTTGCATTTTGATCTGTTGAAGTTATCATACTAACCATTGGTCAAAATTAAAGTCAAAGTATTAGATTAATTAAAAGTTGAGATTATAGAGTTTATTCCCTAACTCAGATTTATGTAGTACAAAGGACAGGTTGAAGAAAATACTTGTCATCTTGAGTGAAGGAGACTCGGAAGAAAAGAAACACATTCTTCCTTAAGGAAAAGACTCCAGGTTCCAGGTTTGATTGATTAAATTGATAAGATTCAAATTTACACATATCAAGTTTGATAACTGCTAAACACTATAGTTGTGATAATAATCTTTGAAAAGTTTTATTATTGAATACTTGGTAGCATGTGAGCACTATTGAGATAAATGTTTACTGTAATCATTTACTAGATGTAACTAACATCTCCTTTAGGAGAAACTTCTTGTTTTGTTTCTAGGTTACCATGGAGGAATGATTGATCACAACACTAGAAGAGTGTTTCTCTCATTCCTTATTATTGTATTTCTTACTTTTTACCCTTGTTTCAAGCAGGTCACAAGTGATAGCTCTAAAGGAGCTACTATGACGATTGTTCTTGCTATTGTTTTATTATTATTATAAAGAGTATTATTCTTGTTTGTTGTTTCTCCCTTGTTGTTCTTGTTCCGGGCAGGTCACATGTGATAACCATGAGGAAGCTATAGTGACGGTTGCAAGAGGCAACATATTAGATGAGAGATGGAGCAGACTATACAAGTTGTATACATCCATGCACCAAAGAAGATTAAGAAGAAGCTAGTTTTGAGATACAAAGTATATCATATGGAGATTGATTCTAAGGAGCAGAAGGCTCCAAAGATGACCAAACATTAGAATAGAACTCACAATAGACTTGGTCAATGGATAATGAAGCCACCTTGACAGGAAGCAAAATTCGTTTGAAGTCTGACTCAACTTTTCATATTAAGACTTGGTATTCAACACCAAGTGTATCCTGCAGAGACTATGGAGTTTTGGTAGACTCAGAAGAAATCAAGGCTCAGAGTAAGCCTGATCTAAAAAAGGATTAGATGGGAAAAGGAGACATCTTCCAGGACTGGCAGACATATGCCATGAGTTGAGAAGACTAGAACGTTGCTTCAAATATCTCTAGGAGACATGAAATCTCCTGAGAAGATTTCCTTGTTTCAATGACAGAGGAGGAAGCCAGTCAGAAGGATTGGGATATGGATTTTTCCTTAAGACCAGAAGGGAAGTTAGTGGTGACTTCCAAGATTGATCTAACAGATCAAGCATGCTGCAGATAATAGTATAAAGATGTACAAAGCTTGATTTGTGTCCAGAAGATTCTCCTAGCAAGAGGGAGAAGACTATGACGAGACACTTGCTCCAGTAATCGAATAAATAGTTCCAGTGTTCGTGAAGACAGTCAAAATAACCATGATTCCGATACAATATAAGATTCAGAGGGAGTAGTCCCTGTATTTGAGATTGAGTTATCTCCATGAAAGAAGAAAAGCTACCTTCAGTATCAACCACTCTCAGTTTCAGATGAAGCTTTTGCCATGATAGAATAAAGGAGCTACTCTCAGTGTTCAACAACTACAGTGAGAATAGAGCAGTCATTCTCAGCTTTAGAAATAACAGTTGCAGGTGCAAAGCCCCAGTTCTAGAAGGAACAGTTGCAGAAAAAGTAGAGGACATACTCTCAGGCAATGAGACAAATAGTGCTTTGGAGAAAGCACATAGAACCAACACATGATTATGCAGATTGAGTTACAACTGAGCAAGTGTACTTGATTAGTACAATGTGATGTGAAAAGTTGGTTTCAAAGTACAAGATAGAAAAACTCATGTCTGCAGCTTGAAGCAAGCTCTGTATGGGTTGAAACAAGCTCCGAGAGCTTGGTATGGCAGAATTGATAGTTTCCTGACAAGCTTGGGCATTACCAAGAGTAAAGCTGATTCTAATCTTTACTTCAAGGTTATGAATGATGAGCCGGTTGTATTGCTACTATATGTGGATGACTTATTCTTGACAGGAGAAGAAAAGCTCATCACAGATGGAAAAGCAGAAAGTTGTCTAGTATTTCTCTTAGTATGATAGAAGAAGAGTACATTGTAGCATGTTCTGCCAGTTGTGAAGCCATATGGCTTCGAAAGTTGTTGACAGGTTTGTTCGATCTGGAGATAGAAGCTACCATGATTCTATGTGATAACCAGAGTTGCATAAAGATGACATGGAACCCAGTGTTCCATGATAAGACGAAGCACATAGAGATCTGGTATCACTACATTAGTGACATGTTGCAGAAGGAAGCTGTAAAGCTCCAATATGTTGGCACAAATGAGAAGGCTACAGATTTGTTGACTAAGCCTATGTCTCGTGTGAAGTTTGAGTACTTCTGAGACAAGCTTGGTGTAGTCCGAAAGGACATCCCTCGAAAGGGGGGGTGTTGCTGATGATACTATGGTATCCTGACCAACAACAGATAGCTCAGTTAGGATTTTATATCCTAGGGGATTGATCATCCTTGGGCAGATCCCGAAGGTCCGGTAAGGATGGTCTGTCAGAGTACATGTGCATGTATATGCCAGCTATGGTCAGTAGTGATAGCTCAGTTAGGATTTTATATCCTAGGGAATCTTATGATTCTTGGCCAGATCTCGAAGGTCCGGTAAGGACGGTCTGTCGAAGTGGTAGCTTGTTAGGATTTTATATCCTAGGGAATCTTATGATTCCTGGGCAGATCCTGAAGGTCCGGTAAGGACGGTCTGTCAGAGTACCACAGATGTTGTTGTTGATGCACCCGTCTCATTCTATTGCCACATATAGATGTTGATGTTCCAGCTTTGTATTGTTGATGTTGTTGTTCCAGCTTCATGTTGTTGATGTTCCATCTTTATGATGTTGATGATGTTGATGTTTCAGCTTCATGTTGATGATGATGATGATGATGTTATTCCGTCTTCGTGTTGTTGATGTTGATGTTCCAGCTTCATGTTGTTGATGATGATGATGTTATTCCAGCTTCGTGCTGTTGA
>ML787546.1:237904-248952 GCA_009831015.1 Picea engelmannii | reverse complement strand
GCCGGTTTCTGCCCTTGACTCAAGCTATTTTAACCTTTCCTACAAACCGTGCGATAACACATCCTATTACCCCTTATGTTAACATGAGTGGTAAATAGTCTTGTGCAGATTGGTGGTGTGATTCTAGCCTTCAAAAGGTTGGAATGTTGGTGGAGGTTGCTTTAGAGGTATATTTTTTTCTTCACAAATCTTCATCATGGTGGTCATCTAGTCACTTTCACTTAGTGTTGCATGGTTGTCCTCTAACATGACGATGCATGTGCCTAGTTACATTCATATTCATGTTATTTCCATAGTTTTACCTAGGCAACTTGTTCATGGTCACCTAGTCATTTTCACTTAGTGTTGCATGGTTGTCCTCTAACATGGTGATGCATGTACCTAGTTACATTCATATCCATGTTATTTCCATAGTTTTACCTAGGCAAATTATTTATTGCAAGCATATTATAACTTTTTGTCTAGGTAAAATCCATTTCCGACATACATTTTCACCACTTCTCACCATTTTACCTAGGTGATTTATGTATCACATCACATCTTGACATTTTCCCTTTGTAAAACCCTTGATTACACCTTCATTCCACTTCATGACATTTTCCATTTTTTTCACCACTTTTCACCATTTTACCTAGGTAATTTATGTATCACATCACATCTTAACATTTCTCTTTGTAAAACCCTTGATTACACCTTCATTCCACTTCATGACATTTTCCATTTTCCATTGAGTGCCTAAGTATTGATCTATTAACACTTTATTTTTCTAATTTTCCATTGAGACATTTTCCCTAAATTTCACTTTCTAATTGGTTACTAGATTAGACATGAAACTAGGCACTCCCCCTTTTGACGTGTATTGAAGTGAAATACTAATCTATTAATACTTAAATGTTATAAATCTTCATTGAGTCCTAATTCCTAAGTTTTATTCCTGAATTCAGTAACATAACCTTATGTCCATGGGGTATACAACTTAAGTTAGTACTTGAACCTTTGGCACATATGTTGAGGTAAAATCACATTACAAAAAGTCAATTTGCCCTAGTTTGATAATATCTTTGTTCACATGTAATAACCTTTTCATGAGACATCATTATCGTTTGACCTAAGTTTTGAGGATTTATTTGGTCTTCATGTTTGAATTTGCCCTATTTTGATAATATCTCTGTTCACATGTAATAACCTTTTCATGAGACATCGTTATCCTTTGACCTAAGTTTTGAGGATTTATTTGCTCTTCATGTTTGACTAGGAGATTTTTATCCATGTGTTGGGTTTTAGCCTTCCACCTCATCCATCCAACTCATTCACCCTATCCACTCATACAAACATCCCTAGGTGGTGCACTCCACTATGAAGACTTATCCACTTCTTGCATGACCTTGTTCACACCTTACACACATGTGAAGTGACTAGTGATGGTTTGACTCTGTCAAAGGGCACCCATTTGCACAAGTGTTAAGGGTGCCCGTTCTAGGATGAGAATTTAAAGGTTGGTTTGGTCAAAGTAGACACAAATGCACATTCTTCCATGGTGTACTCATTCTCTCTCTTCTAGGGCAAATCCATGCATGGTGAAGGTTTAAATGTGAACACAACACAATTCTATGTGTTTATTTCAATCAAAGTGGTCCACGTACCAAGGGCACACTTGCTAAAGGATTATTTCATAGTTTTCTTGGTCAAAGGGCTTGTAGAAAGAGCACTCTAGCATTACACTTGGCATTGGCATACATTTCTAGAAGAGCGCCCTCATAAATGTGGCTTTACACATGGAAAACCAATCCTTTTCTTGGAAATTTGCCCGACCAAATAATATTATTATTTGGAGGTGGTTATTTCTAGGAAAGTGCCCTCATCATGGAGTTTTACACTTGGCATTCATGCACACTTATTGAAAATTTGCCCTTCCTATTTGGTCAAGCCTTTTATCATTATTTTACACGACAAGGACAAATGGCACCTAGATTTTGCTTTTGCATGAAGATGATGGAAGGAGGAGATGTGGCACTAAAACCATTTAGAACATTGTATCCACACTTTTTTCTATGGGCTCTTGATCAAATTCGCCCCCCCCAATCAGTAATATTTTCTTAGGAAAATATTATTTTATTGGAGAGTGGAGTTGAGCTAAAACCTATATAAAGGTTTGTTCTCTCCATTTTGTAAATGTATTGGATTAGTTGGAGTGTAATGGGGAAAAACTTGTCTCACCTTTACAAAGATATTGTGTAATTTGTTGATATTATGGTAGTTGTGGGAGGTATTTACCTCCACGTGTAACCTTGACGAGAGTAGAATATTTAGGGAAGCAAGAAGTAACCCTAAAACATTGAACATAAACCTAGAAGACAAGTCGGCTCAAGGAAATAATTAATATTAAGTATTTAGTCTCCATAATGAGAAGTCGGCCCAGACAGGCCAGGAAACAATATAAATACAAGTAGCTAGACCTCATTTTATACACACTGCTAAGAATTGCAGCTAGGAAGAAGTGCGCACTGCAGGAACTGGGCTAGTGCACAAGTCTGGGGAGCAGTTGCAGTCGACAGTTGCCGCAATCTGGTTTCCTGGTTTAGGCTCTGACTTTCTGTTGGTTATGGTTGGACTTTCTGATCAGTCTTGGTTATCTTTATGCATTAGCCTTGGTTGGCTATTGGATTTCTTCTGAAATCATTCTCTTTCAAGGTTAAGGTGCTCGGGGGTGGCTTCGGCCTATGGTTGGGTGACAATATTGCTATATTGTCTATGGTTAAACGAGCACATCCATTACTTTCTAACATAATCTTGTCTATTCTTTAGTGTGTTCAAGGGTACACTTTGTTTTAGTGATAGAGAAGGAAGCCAGTCAGAAGGACTGGGACTTGGAATTTTCTTTGAGACCATAAAGGAAGTCAGTGGTCACTTCTAAGATTGATCTACCAGATCAAGCATGTTTCAAATAACAATACAAAGCTTGGCTTGTGGCTAGAATATTCTCCCAGTGAGAAGAGATTATGACGAGATACTTGCTCCAATAGTCAGAAGTGTTAAGTTTTGAGCTATTATTAGGTTTCTTTCAATTTACTAGATAACAATAGCATATGTAAGATCATTGAGAGACACACAATCAAAAGATACAAAACATTTATCCTGGAAAACCCTCGTGGGGGAGAAAACCCAACAAAAACTTCCTTAATATAGATAGCCAATACAATGCCAAGACAATAAACCAAAACTCTAGAGAATATCCAACACTAAGCAATGTGCCTCTCTCTTCTTTCTTCTCCGAACTGTAGCTACCAAACTTGTGCACTAGATGAGCGAATGAGTGAATGAGATAATGAGGTGTTGGCTTCCTTTATTTATACTGGCTAGCAGGCACTGGAAATGTGTCTCTTCATTGGGCATGGCCGACTTGTCTTCTTAGTGGTTAAAACCACTTTAATTAGGCTTGGGGGGCGACTTCTTAATTTGCATAATACTATTAGGGTTTGACCAATCCATTAAAGGGGATTTGGTCAATTACAATGCCCGACGTGATCAATCCACAAAAGGGGATTGATCTAATGAATAATGACTTAATAATAAATATAATACTCTTTGCAGTTACAATATTTCAACACTCTCCCTTAACAAGAAGGGTATTCTACAACATCATCAGGAGAGAGAGAGGGCAACAACATCAACAACATCTGGAACATTGACTGGCATATCTATAAATCATCAGAAGTTTTTCTCATCATCAATATCATCATCCAAAACAAGGAGTTGGAATGGCATCATCATCATCTGCATCAACATGGATTAATATAACACTAATACATCATCATCATCAATAACAACACAAGGTTGATACAACATCATCAACAACAACATCATAGCACGAAGGTTGGAGCATCATCAACATCAACACTAAGATTGAAATCTTCAGCACAAAGCTAGCATATCAACAACATCAACACGAAGCTGGAAATCTTCAGCACGAAGCTGGCATCTCAACAATATCAGCACGAGGCTGGAAATCTTCAGCATGAGGTTGGCATCACAACAACATCAACACGAAGCTAGAAATCTTTAGCACGAAGTTGACATCTCAACAACATCAACACGAGGCTAGCATCACAACAACATCAACACGAAGCTGGAAATCTTCAGCACAAGGCTGACATCACAACAACATCAACACGAAGCTGGAAATCTTCAACACAAGGTTGGCATCAACACTACTCCCCCTTTTGAGGGAGGTCCTTTCGAACTACACCAAGCTTGTCTCGAAAGTGTTCAAACTTTACACGAGACAGAGGTTTGGTCAACACATCAACAACATGTTCATCCGTGCCAACATACTGGAGATTTATGGCTCCTTTCTGCACCATATCACAGATGTAATGATATCAGATCTCTATGTGTTTTGACTTGTCATGGAACACATGGTTCTCTGTCATCTTTATGCAACTCTGGTTATCACATAGAATCATAGTTGCTTCCATCTTCAGAGCAAATAGACATGTCAACAACTTCCAAAACCATATGGATTCATAACTGACGGAACATGCAACAATGTATTCTGCTTCCTTCGTGCTGAGAGCAATACTTGATTGCTTCCTACTTTGCCATGAGATCATGGTTGACCCCAAATTGAAACAACATCTTGAGGTGATCTTTCTGTCAGAGACACTTCCAGCTCAATCTAAATTGGTATATCCACTCAGTCTGAAGTCTTGATCTCCATTATAACTAAGACCAAAATCCAATGTAGCCTTACGGTATCTCATCACATGTTTTGCAGCAACAATGTGAACATGTCTGGGTTCTACCAAAAATTGACTCAAGGTGTTCACAGGAAAACATATATCTGGCTTGGTGTTCGTCAGATACATCAATGATCCAATGATCTGTTTATACAGTGTAGCATCAACCAATTCTGACAAAGTATCTGCCATGAGATTCAACTTAGTTTCCATGGGTGTGTTTATGGATTTACACTCCAACATATCAAACCTATTTAGTTTTTCAACTGCATACTTCCCTTGATTAAGGAAGATCTTCTCTAGGCTCTGCCAGACCTGAAGACCTAAGAAATAGTGCATTAGGCTAAGGTATTTCATCTCAAATTTTGCAGCGAGCTTCTTCTTCTAATCAGTGATGAGCTTTTCTTCTCCAGTTAGAAATAAGTCATCCACATACAACAACAATATAACATGCTCATCATTCATAACCTTGAAGTAAAGGTTAGAGTAAGCTTTACTCTTGGTAAAGCTCAAGCTCGTCAAAAAATTGTCAATTCTTCCATACCAAGCTCTAGCAGCTTGTTTCAATCTGTACAGAGCCTTCTTCAATTTGCATACATGAGTCTTTCTATCTTCAACTTCAAACCCTTGAGGTTGTTCTATATACAGTTCCTCTTCTATGACACCATTTAAGAAAGTTGTTTTCACGTCCATTTGGTGTAACTTCCATTTCATCTTAGTTGTAAGGGCTATGATGGTTCTGATTGAAGTTTATCTAGCTACGGGAGAAAACATATCTTCATAGACAATGCCTTCCTTTTGAGAAAAACCACGAGCAACAAACCTTGTTTTATATTTCTCAATACTTCCATCAACATGTTTTATCTTGTATAGCAATTTGGAAGATACTGCAACCTTTCTCTATGGCCTGGGAAGTATTTCCCATACATTATTCTTTATAATGGATTGGTATTCTTCTGTCATGACATCTGCCCATTCTTTCTTTTGAATGGCTTCTTCAAAGCAAGTGGGTTCCTTTTCTAAGAGATCACACATGAAATCCATATATCTCGAGAATGGCTTGGGTTTCTTGACTTATCTCATGGTTCCTTCGGGGGCACCATACTTCTGTCCATCTTGAATAAGTTCATTTGCCCATGATGGCTTTCTCTTGTGGGAGATCGTCATTTGGGGAGGTTCTTGAGATTCTGTTATGTCATGATCTTCTAGAATCTCCTCATCAGGGGAAGTTATGACTTCCCTCATTGGTTCAACAACTCTGGGAGCCACGGGTTCTTCTTCATATACTTCTTCAAGATGACATCTTCTTGATTTATGGAGTGTTGCATCTTCATCAAAGGTTACATCTCTGTTGATCTCAATATGATGGTAACCTGGTATACACATCATTTTAAGCTAGAGTTACCTGTTGATCCCCATATTTAAAATTGAGTGGCAGTTGGTGCATTACATTAGTTGGGTCATGGAGACATGACTACAATGAAAGATAGAGTTACCTCCATGAAAGAAGAAGATCTATCTTCAGTATTAGTTATTCATCCACTCTGGGTTTCGGATGAAGATGTTGTCGTGATAGAATAAGAGGAGGTACTCAGAGATTTCAGCAGCCACAGTGAAGATGAAGCAATCATTCTCAGCCTTAGAGTAGTTGCAGGTGCAGAGTCCCAGTTCCTGAAGGAACAATTGCAGAAAGGAGAGAGGACATACTCTCAATCAGTGAGACAGATAGTGCTTTGCAGAGAGCACATAGAGCTAGCACATGATTGTGCATATTGAGTTGCAGCTGAGCAAGTGTACCAGATTGGTACAATGTAATGAGAAAATTTGATTTGAAGATTGAAGATAGAAAGACTCATGTTTGCCAGTTGAAGAAAACTTTGTACGTGTTGAAGCAAGCTCCTAGAGCTTGGTATGGAATAATTGACAGTTTCCTGACGAGCTTGGACTTTACCATGAGTAAAGTTGATTCTAACCTTGATGTCAAGGTTATGAATGATGAGCCAATGATGTTACTATTATATCTAGATGATGTATTCTTGACAAGATGAAGAAAATCTCATCACATATTGCAGAAGAAGCTCGCCACAAAGTTTGATGGAAGACCTAAATGCATTATCTCTTAGGTCTTGAAGTTTGGCAGAGCACAGAGAAGATCTTCCTTAACCAAGGGAAGTATGCAGTTAAAATTGAAAAGGTTTGACATGTTGAAATGCAAATCTATGTACACACCCATGGAAACGAAGTTGAAGCTCCTGGTAGATAGCTCGTTAGAATGGGTTGATGCTACTCTGCATAAACAGATTATTGGTTCAGTGATGTATCTAACAAATACCAGGCTAGATATATGTTTTGCCTTGAGTCAGTATCTGGTAGAACCCAGACATGTTCACATTGTTGCTACAAAACATATGATGAGATACCTCAAGGGTACGTTGGATTTTGGTCTCTATTATACTAGAGATCATGACGTCAGACTGAGTGGTTACACCGATTCAGATTGAGCTGGAAGTGCTTCTGATAAAAATAGCACTTCAGTATGTTGTTTCGGTCTGGAGTCAGCCATGACTTCATGGAAGAGTAGGGAGCAATTCAACATTGCTCCAAGCACGAAAGAATCATACTACATTGTTGCATTTTCCACCAGTTGTGAAGTCGTATGGATTCAGATGTTGGTGACAAATCTTTTTGATCTGGAAATGGACACCACCGTGATTATATGTGATAACCAAGTTGTATAAAGATTATGAATAACCATGCGTTCCATGATGAGTTGAAGCACATAGAGATTCGGTATCTCTTCATTCGTGAGATGTTGCAGAGAGGAGCCATAAAGCTCCAATATGTTAGCATGGATGAACACATTGTTGATGTGTTTACCAAACCTCTATCTTGTGTAAAGTTTGAGCACTTTCGAGATAAGCTTGGTATAGTCCGAAAGGACCTCCCTCGAAAGGGGGAGTAGTGATGATGTACCAGCTTAATTGTTGTGATGATGTGTCATCTTAATTGTTGTGATGATGTGCCAACTTAATCTCTGTGATGATGTGCCAACTTGATTGTTGTGATGATATGCCAGCTTAATTGTTGTGATGATGTGCCAACTTAATTGTTGTGATGATGTGCCAACCTCGTGTCGTGATGATGTGCCAGCCTCGAGCTGTAATGATGTGTCGGCCTTGTGATGTGATGATGTGCCAGCCTCGTGCTGTGATGATGTGACCAGCCTCGTGCTGTGATGATGATGTATTAGTTTTATACTAATCCATGTTGATGCAGATGATGATGCCATTCCACCTCTTTGTTGTGAATGATGACATTGATGATGAGAAAAAACTTCCAATGATTTATAGATACACCAGTCAGTGTTCCAAGATGTTGTTGGTGATGTTGCCCTCTCTCTCCCCTGATGTTGTTGTAGAATACCCTTCTTGTTAAGGGGGAGTGTTGAAATACTGTAAATGCAAAGAGTATTCTATTTATTATTGATGTATTATTCATTAGATCAATCCCCTTTTGTGGATTGATCATGTCGGGTATTATAAATGACCAAATCTCCTTTTGTGGATTTGTCAAACCCTAATTGTAATATGCTAAATGAGAAGTCGGCCCCTAGAATATATTAAAGTGGTTATAACTACCCAGATTGAGAAGTCAACACTGCTAGTGAAAATACACCGCAGTTCAACACTTGCCAGATTGTATAAATAAGAGAGGCCAATGCCTCATTTTTTCACTCACTCACTTGATCATCAAAGAACAAGTTTGGAGTTGCAGTTGGAGAAGAAGAGAGAGAGAGAGGCGCACTTCTTGGGAGAGGACTTTCAGTAGTGTTTGGTTTATTCTCTTGGCATTGTATTGGCTATCTATATTAAGGAAGTTTTTGCTGGGTTTTCTCCCCTATGAGGGTTTCCTAGGATAAATGATGTGTCTCTTGTGATTGTGTATTTCTCAGTGATCTTATCTATACTATGGTTATCTAGTGAATTGAAAAGAAACCTAATAATAGCTTAAACCTTAACACTAACCGTGTCCTTTTGGTGTTTTTCTTTATCTGCAACATCGGTAGGTTCTGGTACATCTTCTTTAATGAATCTTGTTAGGTAATTCTCTTCAAGAATGAGTGAAATCCTATACTTCCAGACACACAAGTTTTCCACACCTTCTAGCTTGTCAACAAGCTTAGTGTTTGTAGACATCTTAACCTAGAGCTAAAGAAAATGACCAAAAATTGAAAATGCTCAGAATTTAATTATGAACTTACCAGGTGGTGCTTAGCTGAGGCGAGTAGCCTGGTGCAGTCAAATTTCAGAAAATCCAAATTTTTCCCCTTCAAACTGGGCCAGTGGAATTCTGAACTGATACTTCTGGTACTGGTTCTAGTTTCTTGGTTTTCTAGTTTTTTGGTTTTCTGGTACCAGTGAAAACTAGGGTTGCACTTTTCGGGAGTTTCGTCTACTGAAAAAGTGTGTTGAGGCTGCCACAGAATTCGCTAGGCTAGGGCACACTTCCTTGATGAGTTTTAGGTTGAAATTCCTCTTCAATAGAAAACCCTAATTTTCTTGTACGACAACGGTGACGTTTTTGCTTATCCAGTAAAAGGTGCTCTCTTCAGCTTAGCTCTGATACCATGTTAAGTTTTGAGCTATTATTTGGTTTCTTTCAATTTACTAGATAACAATAGCATAGGTAGGATCACTGAGAGAAACACAATCATAAGATACACATCATTCATCCTGGGAAACCCTCATGGGGGAGAAAACCGAGCAAAAACTTTCTTAATATAGATAGCCAATACAATGCCAAGACAATAAACCAAAACACTAGAGAATATCCAACACTGAGCAATGTGCCTCTCTCTTCCTTCTTCTTCCAACTGCAACTACCAAACTTGCGCACTAGATGAGTGAATGAGTGAGTGAGATAATGAGGCATTGGCTTCCTTTATTTATACAGGCTGGCAGGTGCTGGAAAGGTGTCTCTTCATTGGGCAGGGTCGACTTGTCTTCTTCGTGGTTAAAACCACTTTAATTGGGCCTGGGGGCCGACTTCTTAATTTGCATAATACAATTAGGGTTTGACCATTATACAAAAGGGGATTTGGTCAATTACAATGCCCGACATGATCAATCTACAAAAGGGGATTGATCTAATGAATAATGACTTAATAATCAATATATTACTCTTTGCAGTTACAATATTTCAACACAAAGCTTGACTTGTGGCTAGAATATTCTCCCAATAAGAAGAGATTATGACAAGATATTTGCTCTAGTAGTCAAAAGAAGTATACTCAGAGAAACCACAAGATACATGAGAAGTCGTCTCATGTCTGTAGATTGAAGAAGGATTTGTACATACCTAAGCACACACCCATAGCATGGTAGAATAGACAACTTCCTGATGAGCTTGGGTTTTACCAAGAGTAAAGCAGATTCCAACCTATGCTTCAAGGTTGTGGATGGTGGACCAATGATATTATTGTCATGACATGTTTCTAACAGGAGACGAGAAGCTCATCATTGATACTAAGAGGAAATTTGTTGCATAGTTCAAGATGAAGGACCTAGGCATGATGCATTACTTCTTAGGTCTGGAGATATGGAAATGACCGGATGGGACTTTCCTTAACCAAGGAAAATATGCAGTGGAGATACTGAAGAGGTTTAGGATGTTGGATTATAAGGCCATATCTACACCAATGGTGGCTAACTTGAAGTTGTTATGTGATACAACTTCGAAGACAATGGATGCCACCATATACAGGCATATGATTGGTTCGTTGATGTACTTGACGAACACGAGGCCAGATATATGTTTTGTTGTGAATACATTGAGTTAGTACACAATTGAGCCTAGATATGTTCACTTGATTGTGGCAAAACATGTGATGAGGTTCCTGGAGGGTATAATTGATTATGGACTTAGATATATCTCAGATCGTGAGATAAGATTGCAGGGCTACACAGAGTCAGATTGGGCACACAGTGTCACAGACCAGAAGATTACAAATGGATGTTGCTTCAGTTTGGGATCAGTTGTGATCTCATGGCTTAGTAAGAAGAAAACTTGTGTGGTGCTCAGTTCTGCAGAGGCAGAGTATGTAGCAGCGTGTTTTGCTTGTGAAGAAATAGTGTGGCTTTGGAAGCTGATTATAGGATTGTTTGATCTCAATTTGGAGGCGACCTGTATCTTTTGTGACAAGTTGTCAGAGACAAGCTTGGTGTGGTCCAGAAGGATTTTCCCTAGTGAGGGGAAGTGACGTGTTCCCCAGTAGCGGGAAGTGATGTGTTCCCCAATAGAGGGAAGTGATGA
>ML787546.1:210667-223473 GCA_009831015.1 Picea engelmannii | reverse complement strand
AAGGGGGGGGGGGGGTCCGGAATCGGTAATAATAATCGTGCAGATCTGGACGGTCCAAGAACAAGCGTGTTGATCCACGGCCCAAATTGGATTTCAGACCCCCCCGTCCATTATGCCTTTAATGGAAGGGGGGGGGTCCGGAATGAGTAATAAATGACGCGCTAAGATCTGTGGCCAGGAAACTGGCGTGCATATCAACGATTTACAATGGATTTCAGACCCCCTTTGGTGTTCTGCTTTTAACCAAAAGGGGGGGGTACATAATGGATATTCCCTCCGACGGGCCCCTTGTCATAGGTGGCACGAATCTGTTGGTCCTGAAGTATTTTCACCATATGTCATCTGACAACCTCCATTACTCAGGGACGTCATCCTCCACTGATGCCACTTGCTCCGCTTGTTACTGAGTTGTGTCCCATCCCATAATTGCTGTCAGTCCCTGTTGTCAGTCCATCACCCATTTCACTCATGAACAGCCCCTTATTGCGACTTTAATCACCAATCCCTGGCCGCCACGTCACCCGTCCGTATGTTTCAGCCACCATCACCTGCCACATCAACCCCAAGTGGCCCATTGTCCATTTATTACAGGATAACATACCCGTTATCCTGCTGACCTGTATCCCGCGTCCAACCGACCTCAGTTTGAATAAAACTACCGTTATGCCTCTTTCATTCACTATTCGTCCATCGCGCCAAAAACTTATCTCGTATTCCTCCATTGCTTCCCCATCGCCTTCATCCACAGGCAGTCGACCCCATTAACATATTGTTTATTGCAGGTACTGTTGCAGAGATGGCGCCAAAGCCAAGGCTAGCGGAAGGAGAAGAGAATCCTTTTCTTCCTCCTCCTGTTGACCTGGACAAAATCCCATTGGTGGATAAAGACAGGTTGATCGCGGATACCATTTGCGACTTCGATTTTTCAGACTTACAGTCATGGCTCCGGGAAGTGTTCCTGGACCAGAGCGATGAGATTGGACTCTGGGAGTCCAATTTGCCCCTGTACCTGTTTCCCCAGATACACCACTTTCCCAAATTTGCCCTCAAAAGCCAAGCTCATTATATTCCTGACCAGAGGGCCATCGTCTCATCATCTAGAGACATCCTCTTCTTTATCACTCCCGAAGACATTGACCAAATGATGAAAATTCCCCATGTTGAGTCTTCTTCCCCATTCAACCTAGAAATCCTTACAGAGTTGTATCAAAAGATGACTTTTCCCCAGAGAGCTCAAATATTCGAGCTGTTCCTTCCCACCTCTGCTCCACTCCCTTCCACAAATCTCCCCTACCCGTCGTCCATGTTCTCCACCAAGGGAAATCAGATCATTTCCTCCCTCTACGCTCTATTAGGATACTATTCCGACCAGTGGGTAGATGAGCCCATTCTGGGTTTTCTATCTATTTTCTCCACAGACGAAAAACCCACCACACAATTTGATTTCAGTACCTTCTTGGCCAACAATATTCACGAACAGTTTGTGAATTTTGGCACAGAAGGCATGTTCAAATATTCTTCCATATTGGCCTACATGTTTGTTTTCTATCAAGCGGATAAATTCAGTTTTTCTATGCATAAAATGGATGCCGATGGAAGGCCTCAGTCAGTCACAGCGTGGACATCTTTGTTGAAGCACAATTCCACAGAATATAGCTTCAAAGCATTTATTGATCTTTTCTATCACCATGTGGTAAGCATGCTGAGTGGTATGCCTGAACCACGAATAAACGACGAGGTCCAGAGAATTCTACATCTCTCGGACAATGCAAAGACAGGGGACTGGTACCTTTATCAAAACCACACCGAGATCAGAGTTTTCGGGTGCGAATTGGCACCCTACAAACTGCCAAAGTATGTGCCGGTAAGAATCTTTGCGTTAGAGTATATAAGGCAGATCATGAATTTTGATGACATTCATTTTGTTTCCCTGAAGAAGAAGTAGCAATTGAGGATCAAAGGGAAGATTGGCTCTTTCATCTGCAATAGCCGAAGCGTCGGGGAAGAAGTCGACAGAATATTGAAAGAAATGAAATTTTTTACTAGTTTCCCATGGCATTATGATCCACATGGGATCATTTCAGAAATGCGGGTGAAAAATAAAAATGTCCCGTATGTTCACGAGTCCAAGCCCGAGATTGAGAAATATGCTAATCAGACAGTTTGGACACCGGACACCTTGGTCGAAGTGGAACAGCAGGTTCCCCCGACCAATGTACTTCCAACTTCCACGCCACAGGTCCCCAAGGAAAAGAGGCCTCGACAGGATTCATCTCCGCCTGTCACAGAGGTATCATCCGAGGAGTTTCAATTGCATACAAAAAGGCCCAAGACAACCGCAGTCCCCGGTCCAACTGGAGAATTACAAGTTCTGCTTGCCACAGTAACCAAGACGGTCATTCCACCTTTCGGCTCGAGCCAGCATAAGGAGATCACCACAGTTGTGCCGAAGAAATCTACAGACTCTCCCCTGAATGATCAGCCAGGTAAGACTGGGCCTAAATTGGGCATCTTCGAGAAATATGAGATGATTAAGAAGAAGAATCAAACCCTGACTAGCAGCACTTATGCTCAATTTCGGAAACAAATGTCGACTGCGCAGCACAGACTGTTGTCTGCATTCGACACAGAGAAGGGTAGGATGCACATGGCCTACCTCCAAGCACAGGTACCGGATCCCAAGGTGATCTCAGACTACAAGAGGGCCACCTTCGAATTCCAGGCGAAGGATGTACACCCAGCAGATCAGATGGATCTGCACAAACAAACAGGGGAGATGGTTTTTCACACATTGGCCCATGCTTAAGCTTTTGCAGCGAAATTTCAGGTATCATTTAACAATGCTCAAACGCAGCTCAAGTTGGAGAAGATATCTTCTTTCGCGAAGGACAATCGAATCAAAACGTTGGAGGAGCTAGTCCTCAAGGTTGGATATGATCCCTCAAATGTCAAAGCTACAGAAGAAATGATCAAGAAGAAGAATGCAGACATCGCTTCCCTGAGGAAACAGCTGAAACTCCCGCCTACAGAAGACTCACAGGCGAAAGAGTTAGTAGAAAAAGAAGGCGAGAAGGACGAAATGCTTAAGCTGCTCATGGAGCAGAACGCCCAGCTCAAAGAGATGGAAGCAGAGATGGAGAAACTTCTAAAGGAGAAAGAACAGCTGAAGTCTATGGAGGCCATTCCATTGACTGCTATCCCAATATCAGGGACAAACACAACAACAGTAACAACACTTCCATCCGCGACACCAGTGACATCACAGGAAGGCACAACCGATCTTGCTAAATCAATGGAGAAAATGAACCTGTAGGAGACAGAAATCAACAGGCTTAAGAAAGAAGTTGAGAACCTCAAGGAACTCAAAACTTCTTTCCAGATCAGTCTTTCCAAAGAGAAACAGGTAACTGAGCATCTAAAGAAGGAACTACAACAACTCCAACAACAAAACATGGCAGGGAAGACTTTGGCTGAGGTCAAAGAGAATGTATGGACAGATATCACAAAGTCCGTGAACGAAATCTGGCCCATGATTCAAATCATGTTTGAACAGAATGAGTTGGTCCAGAGGAGTAAACATGCCATTGAGAAGATCAGAGTGGAATTGGGAGATAGACCAACTCAGGAAAATGATATAATCAGATTCCTCAATTCCAAGACTAGAGAAGAGTTGGAAGAGTTAAAGATAGAGGACAGAACAGAAACCATCTTGGAGGTCAAAAGAGTTTTGACCAAGAGGGGATTGATGCTTCAGCTAGAAGAAAAAGTTCAGACCATGGACTTGGGAGTACAAAATTTTTTCAGTAAGATTGATGCTCTCCAAAAGAAAGGCCTACCTGGTCTGAAGGTCATTAATGACAAACTAATGACACTCCATGATTACAAGAAGAAATTAGCTGAGGTGTCTAAGGACGGTTCAAGGTTCCCTAGCATAAAAGGGAGCATCACTGGCAAAGCATTCCTGGATTCCCTTCAATTTGACATCAGCATCCAGCACGAGATCTGATACATTTTCCTCACTAAGCCCACATTCGCCAAATATACAGAAATGGACGAAGTGTATCAGAGACTTCTCAAAGTTACGGTGCCTAGCCACATCAGATGGGAGGAACTCTGCAATCTGATCGATTAGCAGATGAGCTGTCCAGGTCCAGTCACCTGTCCAGTCAGAAGAGGTTGTGCAGAAACCTCGCCAACGGCCTACCCCAGAAATTCCACATGCAGTTGTACCAAGTCACCAAGCAATTTTGATCAGTTAAATTAGTTAGACTAAAAATAGAATGAGCATGTCCTGGTCAGTTATGACAAGAACGTTTGTAATTTGAATTATAAATACTTCACTTTACAATGTATTGGGGGTTGTTGATCTTTACACCATGACGCTATCAGACTGTAACTATTTTTGAAGAGATCTGCCATTAATAAAGAGGAAGCACTTTTACAGGATTCTTGCGTGTATTCACTGGTGATGTTTTTCTTTTAGTTGAATGTTTTCCTTGCTTAGTGATCATATTGTTTTCTGAAACTAATATTTAAAAGTAACGTATGTTGCAGGATTTATCTTAGATACCCTATTTCCGACTTTAAAGGTTTTAATGTTTATCTTCTAAGGTTTTCAATTAAGGAATTCTTAACTGCTTCTTAGTTGAATGGTCTTTCTCATCTTTTCTTCTGTCCATCATTTAAATTATTAAAGATCCAGTGAGTATATTATCTCGCCATGTTGAAGTATTTCTTTTACGTTTATGGTTTTTATCTCACGTTTATTTTAACACAGACCCCATAGCCCAATGGAGGTGTAGACTGTCTCAACCAATTCAAAAACACTTTTACAACAAAACCTACCTGTTTCTCTACCTAGCCTAACATCTGAAACTAAAAACAAAGCTAAATAATATAGAGAGATCCCTCTCTGAAGCTGGAAGGGCTAGATTCCCAGCTTTAAAAGTGGTTGGATAAAGTTACCTTTGTATATTTCTTCTATTTCAACCTCTAGGAAATTTACCAAGTGGTAACACCCTAGAAGAGAAGTCAGCCCAGAAAAACAAAGTATAATGAAAAGACACCTTCCCAGAAGAGAAGTCAGCCCAGAAGAATAAAGTATAATGAAAAGACACCTTCCCAGAAGAGAGGTCGGCCCAGCTAGAAGGTCAAGAAGACTATAAATAAGGAGGGGGATTAGCTCATTTCTTCACTCACTCACACTCTCCCAGCTACACAGAAGCAAGGCACAAGTTTGGAGGAGGTGACACAGTAGCTGCAACTGCACAATTTATTCTTGTTTAGTCTTTTGGTATCTCTCTTGTGTGTTATTCCTTGAGGAGGTGCACTACCTTTGTATGGTGTTGTTGCTATAGTTGGGGTGGTATTTATGGTTAATCTAGCACTTGTGCTAGGGTTTATTTGATTGGACTTGCTTTGTGAACATAATCTATCTAAGAAAGGTTGTTGGGTTTTTCCCAAGATAAATCTCTTGTGTTCTTTTATGTCTCTTGTTTATGTTGCTACTGCTCAGTACATGATATATATGTGTGTGTGTGTTAATGGTAACGAAGTAAAATAACACTAGTAACACTAATGCTTTGTAAATAAGGAAAATCCAACAACAAAAAGTACAATGGAAATGATGTTTTCCTCGAAGAAGACTCATCAATGAAAATCATGGGATGTGGAAGGGTCAAGTTGTTGCTCAAAGATGGAAGGATTGGAACTCTCCCTGGGGTTCTACACATTCCATATTTGGCCAAAAACCCTATATTTGTAAGTAAGATGAGTGATGCATGTGTGTAGAATGTATTTGAAAAATAAACCTACAAGATGGTACAAGGAGAAATGGTGTCATTGAAGGGAGTTCAGATTGGAAATTGGTACAAAATATTTGGAATGTTAAGATATTTAGAGACTTAGGAGTTAGTTAAGTTCAAATGAGTCTAATATGTCTTTAGGTAAAATGTTTTTCTCCAGTGTGCTTTTGTAACTAATTAATATGATGGTCACAGTTGTGTTCTAAACATAATGTGATCTAGTGTTTTATCTTCATTTCGATACTAACCACACTTGATCCATGGATTAACACTCGATTGGTCCATGATCTCTATTTAAATAACATAGATATTGTCTAATTTCAGATCTGAAGATTAATTCCAAGTGACCTCAAACAATGAACTAGGGATGTTATCACTGAATAATTTTACACTGAAATTATGATAGAAAATTATATAGCAGAAGCACAAAGATCAGAGAGAACAATCATCTATGTACAAGAGACACAAAATTTATGTTCTGTAAAATTTTTAGATTGAGTAATTCTGAGGACAAAAACAATTCGCTCAACAAAAATTACAACTTCAACAAATTTCCTGGAAAAACCCTTCACACTTGCAAACTTGTTGTACGACCCTACTGACGTCACCCTATTGTACAATTGTTGATGTCACTATGTTGTACGACTATTGGCATCACCCTATTATACTCTCACACGTGCGGCTTGTCCATACTCACACGTGCAACCTGTTTTTCCTCACAAGTGTGACTTGTTTTCTCTCACATGTGTGGCTTGTTCGTACCACATGTGCGGCCTATTTTCTCCCTCCTCTCACACATGTGGCCTCTCTCTTTGGCAGAAAAACAGAAAATAGAAAATCCAGAAACCCTAGGACAAATTTGTCAAAGTGAAAAATTTCCTTTGCTGAAATTGTCACCCCAATCTCCTTGGCACAAGTGCTCACTCATTTATGATAACTCTATAATGTCACAATGAGATGTGATAAGTGTCTCATCACATTGCTTCTCCTTTTATAGGAGTCTAATGAGTGATTTTAGGAACCCCTTCTAAACTCAACATTGAATTAGAATTGTTCATTCCTCCATGTGGATATTGTTAGCATTCTATAATTTTCCTTGGTTGTGAGAGGAAAACCCAGAGGTAACCACAAAATCACTTTAGAGATGAAAGTTAGCCCTTTTAGCTCAGAGAGGGATCTCTCTTTATAGCTCAATCAAGAATGACAAGTTATTTGATTGGACACATTGGCTAGATCTTCGGATAATAACAGGGTTTGTAAATTGGTGGTAGAGTTTAGGAGAAAATCTACATTGGGCATGGAGTCTAAATGATCATAAATGATAAATATCAGTGACTGGTTTAAAGTAATACAATAAATAGAGGCAAGGTAGATGATATTTTTTCAGTGGATATAATCGTTGTAGTATGGTGGAAGAAACATAATTAACAGTCTGTTAATCCCTAAATAGTGGCACATTACCCCTTAATTGGGGCATATTACATTAGTAATTTTATTTTATTTATGTCGGCTTGGGTACATTAGTTGTAATTGTACCTCCTAGTCTCCTATATATACCAAGGAGACCTTTTCATTTGGAATCATCTTGTATTGGGAAATTTATGTGGTGTATAAGGAGGTTGCCCCCTCTAAGAGGCTTATCATCTGAAATTCTCTCTTTTTCAAGGCGTTGAGTACTTATTCTGAGATTTTTCTATGCTATATTGATATTTGGTTCTTAACATTTGGTATTAGAGCTCAAGGTCTTCGGGTTTTGCTGCTACATCTGAGACACCTTGGAATTTTCGCTATAACTTTTTTTTCTATGAAGTTTCAAAAGGAACCCCTTGGAGGATATAATATGAGACAGATCAAGGTACGTTGGGTTCAAATTTCAGCTCCTGAGGCCTTATACTTTTAGAGATATAGCCTGTGTAAGATAGGGTTCCGGAATCATCTTGAATTTAGTCATCACAAAATTTTCGCTATGAAATTTGTTCTATAATGTTTTAGACCCTGAAATCCGGAGGATATTCATAGAAATTATCAAGGTATCTATGATAAAAATTTCATCTTCTAGGTCATCCTACATTTGTATATACACCCTGTGCAAGATAGGGTATATGACTAGTCATATTAACTAGTCTTAAACAAGTCTTCCAGGTAAAATAGTGCTATCTTATTCAGTGAGTATCCAAATTAAGTGAGACCAATTGTATTGGATAGTGGAAAGTATTTAGTATTTCTGGTACATGTTTCAAAATAAAATATAAGATATTGTGATCTTGGCACGCTTTACAAGTACACTCTCTTGGAAGGGAAAAAAATCAACCAGTTGTGGGGACGTTACAATAACTTCCACTTGGCACATCTAATTTTGATCAGACCTATGGCATTGCAGAGAAGAAATATCAGAGAACTACAAAAAATAAATTTTCATACCCAGAAGGGCCGAAATTTTGGAGATACAACAAAAGAAAGATCGTATAGTAGAACCACCTACAAATCAAGGTTTAAAAGTGATAATTGGCCAACATGCCACCAAAAAAAGTAACTTCTACACCAAATAAGCCTCCAGACAATCCTAATTGGACTCTTGATGAAGGTGAATAAATGCATAGGGACATAAATGATTTACAAAAGAAGACAGTAACAAAAGATGAACTACAAGGGATGATGGATGGTTTAAAAAGGGAGATCATGGAAGGATTGAAATTCATGATGAGGACACAAGGAAGATGAATCAAGAATGTAGAAACTCCAACTTTGGGTTGAAGACCAACCACTTTCCTAAGATCGATATAAGGAAGTTTGATGGCAAGGACCCAATCACATGGATACTTCATATGGAGCAATTCTTTGATCTACATGATGTGCCACATACACAAAAGGTACGAATTGCTTCTTTATATTTAAAACCCAATCAATTTGTGTGGTATCGATGACTTTGTTCTCTCAAATCATTCGTCACTTGGAATTTTTTCACGGAAGAAATGATAGCACACTATGAAGATATAAGGAGCAATACCTTCTTTAGCCAATCAATAAATCTCAAGAAAAAGGGTTAAGTTGCAGAGCACATTGAGAACTTCCAAAGATTGAATATAAAGGTAACGGATATTCCATATGAACACCTGATTGATGTATTCATGGGGACTTTATGTTGAGATTTGGGTACCTTGGAAAGTGTTCCCCATGTGTTTATGAGTCTCTAAACACAAAGGGGGAGACTATTACCCTTGTACTTTACTTTATGATTCTAATTTTACTTTGACTTGGGAGATTTAAGTCAAAAGTGAAATATGTCACTTAATTCATTAAAGTGACAATTAATTCACAAAGTGGATGAATTATTAGACATAAATCAAACTATGGAAAGTGGGTTTCCTAAGTGAGATTTAGGGATTGAATCTCACCCATTGATTAGACTTGGCTAGATTGGATCTAGGCCATTGATATTTTAGGGTTTGGCCAAAGGAGGCTAAAGGAGGGTATAATGCATCTATGAGACTCACTTCACTTGTGAGAAGAGGATATGAGAAGGGGAGCTTGGGTGAAAATATTGAGGAGAGGAGGGTGCACTTGCATGAGGGTTTGAGGAGGACGATTTGTTTAAGTTGAGGTTTCTTGGAGAGGTCTTCCATGGAGGCTTGGATACTATCCTAGAGGAGGGTGCATGCTTGTGGTGGAGGGCACATTTACTAGTGGAGAGGGGCGCAACCTTGAGAGGAGGGCGCACATCTAGTAGAGGAGGTTTTACCCATTGCTTGGAGGCTCACTCATTATGTTGTGGCTTATTCTAGAGCTATAGAGGGAGCCATTGTCAGTGAGGGCGCATGAGTTTAGGAGGAGGGCACATTCTATGGAGGAGGGGCGCACATGGTAGAGGAGAGGCGCATTCTAGTGTGGGAGAGGCCCTAACCTTGTGGAGAGAGCCATTCACCTTGGAGAGGCGCACTCTAGAGCTTAGAGGGAGCAAGGGTGAAGGAGGGCGCTCTATTTGAGTTTTTGCATGAGGAGGGGGCGCACTTGAGGAGAGGGGCGCACCATCATTTTGGAGGAGGATTTCTTGAGAGGAGGAGGCTACTACAATGGAAAGGAAAAGGCAAGCAAGATTTCAAAGGTCAAGCAAGAGAAAAGGCAAGGCAAAGGCTTTAGAATAAAGACAAAGCAAGCAAAGAGAAGAAAGGCTCACTAAGGCAAGGGGCGCCTTACTTCACAAGGCTTGTGGGGAGGTATTCAAGGAAATCCAAGGCATCTGAGAGTGGTTGCTATTGTACTAGGTTCACTTGTATATGTTTCCTATGTTGTACATTTTTCTTTGAGGCCTTCTATATATATCTGCTCCAAACTGGTTTTTCCCATGGGGAGGTTTTTTCCAGGGTCATGTTGACCAAAAACATATGTGTCAATTTCATGCATTATTAGAAGAGTATATCAACATTTTAAAGTTAAAATATCTAGAGGTAGTGTTATTTGTTTTAATGTATATTTCATGTGCTAACATTGAGTAAAGAAAACACTTGCAAGGGAACCTCAAAAGGACACTTAGCCATCAAAATATTGAGCTAAAAGTAGGTGATTGTTTGTTGTCCTAAAACAACAACAAAGGAAAACCACAGATTTGAAACTTAGAGCCATACTAAGGTCAAAGACAGACCTTAGTTGGCAGCCTCACAGGACCTCAAGAAATCTACACTTTAAAGGATAACATTCAACATGAGGTTCTCCTTTGGGAACCCAAATCATTGGAGAATGCATTCAGGGTGGAAAGAAATGTTGAAAGTAAAAATGTGGATATGGATACTAGAAAGACCACTCCTAACATGTATCGAGAGAATAATGATCCTTCTTCTAAAACACCTCAACAATTGGAGGAAAGAAAATCAAAAGGTTTATGCTTTAATTGTGACAGCAAGTATAGTAAGGGACATAAGTGTGGTGAGAAGAAATTATTCTACATAGATTGTGAAGAGGAAGAAGAACAAGAACCATCTCGAGATGAAAACATAGAAACAATTTCTTTTGAAGATTTGACTCTCGCGATATCATGTAATGCATTGGCTGGAATTAACACTCCTCAAACCCTCAAGATCGAAGGATATATCAAAAATAAAAAGGTAATAGTCCTAATTGATTCTGGTAGTACTCATAATTTCATTCACTATAAATTAGCCAAAGCTCTCAATTGTTTTGTATATCCAGCGCCATAGTTTCAAGTAATGATTGCAGATGGAGGAACTATCAATTGCTCATGAAAATGCAATACGATCAATCTTACTATGGGGGAATATGTAATGAATAGTCCAATGATTGCTATGCCCATGGGTGGTGTTGATGTCGTACTAGGAATCCAATCATTACAATCATTGGGAATTGTTAGATGAAATCTTAATTAATTAATGGGAAACTTACAAAGTTGGATCTTCATTCAAGGTATCATTAGATTAGAATGAAGGAAGCAGATATCCCAAAAACAACATTCCGAACTCATGAAGGCCATTATGAATTTTTGGTCATGACTTTTGGCCTTACAAATGCACTTTCCACATTCCAAGGGTTGATGAATTCCATTTTCAGTCCCTTCCTTCAAAAATTTGTGTTAGTATTTTTTGATGATATACTAATCTATAGAAATTCTTGGGAGGATCATGTGCGACATGCTGATAAGGTGCTACAACTACTAAAGGAGAAATAACTATATGCTAAACCATCCAAATGTTTCTTTGGGGTGAAGGAGGTAGAGTATTTGGGTCATATTGTATCTCATGAAGGTGTCAAGGTAGACTCTAACAAGATTAAGGCCATGATGGATTGGCCGATTCCCAAAACATTGAAGAGTCTTAGAGGATTTTTGGGTTTGACAAGTTACTACCGCAAGTTTGTTCGGAACTATGGAAGAATTGCAACACCTTTAACAACATTAACTAAGAAAGATGCATTTTCATGGACTCCAGAGGCAACTCAAGCCTTTGAACAACTTAAAGAGACGATGTGCAAAGCTCCTGTCTTGACCACACCAGACTTCACAAAAACCTTTATTGTGGAATGTGATGCCTCAGGAAATGGCATTAGTGTTGTTCTAATGCAAGAAGGAAGGCCCCTTTCTTTTGAAAGTCAGCCACTCAAGGGAAAGGACTTACACAAACCCATTTATGAGAAGGAAATGATGGCAATACTACATGCATTGAAGAAATGACACCCTTACCTAATAGGTAGGCACTTCGAGGTCAAAACAAATCATGATAGTCTTAAATACTTATTGGAACAAAGACTATCTTCAGAAGAACAACAAAAATGGGTGACGAAGATATTGGGTTATGATTTTGAAATCATCTATAAAAAAGGGAAGCGAAATTTTGTGGTAGATGAACTCTCAAGAAAGGATGAATATGTTGAGGCCTTTCTTTGTGCTATCTCGATCATCCAACCCGATTGGATAATAGAAGCGAGGGATGAATGGAAGAATGAAAAAAACATGTTGACTCTCATTCAAAAATTGCAGCAGGATTGAAGTGCATCAGATATATTTACATGGAAAAATGATTCACTATGGTAAAAATATCGCTTATATTTATGTAAGAAATCCCAACTCAAACAAAAGTTACTATTGGAATTGCACACCTCTCCGGTAGGAGGGCACTCGAGATTTTTGAAAAACTACCATACGGTCAAGAAGGAATTTTTTTGGGATGTCCTTAAAACTGATGTTCAAAGGTTTGTGGAAGAATGTTTAGTTTTCCAACAAAATAAGGTGGAAACAATTAAGACCCTAGGTCTTTTACAACCATTATCCATCCCAAGTCAACGTTGGGAGGATATTTCCATGGATTTCATCACAGGGTTACCGAAGTCTGAAGGAAAGAGTGGCATCATGGTGATTGTTGATAGACTGACCAAGTATGCACACTTTTTTGCACTCTCTCATCCCTTCAAAGCCAGTATAGTTGCCACCGCATTCATGGAGACAATTCAAAAGCTACATGGAAGCCCAAAGATTATTGTAAGTGACAAAGATGCCAT
>ML787546.1:180881-198842 GCA_009831015.1 Picea engelmannii | reverse complement strand
TTTTGTAGAAGACAACAAGACGGAAGCGTGGACTTTGTTAGACAAGAGAGCCAATTATATATTGCAGAAGACAATAAGGATGCAGATGGAAGCGTGGACTCTGTTAGACAGAGGCAGCCGACTATATGCACTCTTACATGAAGCAAGGGTTAGGAGGGAGCTAATCCTATGATCCATTGAAGATGATGAAGTATATATATCCATGATAGCAGCCATAAAAGACAGTACGTGTTTAGTTCAACCACAGAAGAAGACTTCTTCGAAGAGAAGCCTTAAAGTATTCCTGGTTGTCCATCCAGATCCATGATCTTATGATGAAAAGGAAGAAGTGGAATCTCTAGGGCATGGAATCTATAAGAAACTCCATGGACCCAAGAGCTAAATAAAAACATGAGGATTCCAAGAAAGTACAAGAAATTAGAACAACCAGTCATTGTATCAAGAATCACAAGATTACCAGTATGATATGAACTCACTAAAAGAAATTCAAGCAGAAGAACTAAAAGTTGTGATGAAGAACAGTGTATGGAAGACTTATGAATGAAAGCATTATGAGATCTAGAACCATAGGTTCTCCCAGATGGAGGGAGAAGACTATGATGATTACTTGTTCCAGCAAACAGACTTATCTCTACATAAGTCATTATATCATCTGCAACATCCATGATTTGGAGTTCTACATCAAATAAATACAAAGAATGTTCTCTAGAGAAATTGAATAAAGAGCGTATGAAGAGAAATCTCAAGACTTTGAGGCATACTAGAAAGAGACTCCTATATGCAGATAGAAGAAGATAACTTGGTGGAGAATCTCCAGTGCATAGCAGAAGCATGGTGAAGATTTCCTATAACATCAAGATAACTACTCAGTAGATCAGATCTCATGATGAAAGAAGAAGTGCCACATAGATATGTTCCAGTTTTCCAACTATGATATACTCTATTGTTCAGATCTACATGAAGCCTTCACAGTGTTCCAGACTAATGTACATTTGAAATCAAGCATTACATTATCCATGATGAAGTCGAGAAAGGAGAAAATGATTCTCCAATACATATCTCCACAGATGAGCAGATAAGCAAACATTTTGGTAAATCTTCTATCCAAGATGAAAGAGTTTGTGTACTCAAGCTGGAGCTCGTGGAAACAACTTCCTTCTTATTGAAAAAGGAAGAAATGACTCTCCAAGTTAGGAGGGAGCACTGGAAACATTATTGAAGACATTTATCTTTAAATTTGAAAAATAGTCCATCTTGGACAGATACTTTCTTGTTCGGAAAGTGGATTGAGATTTCTGACGGAAAATTACTTTCCATTGTGGTTAACATGGAAAGTAGTCTAATTGCTGATGTATCATAGACAGTGACTTCCCATTGTGGTTAACATGGGGAGTGGTCTAGGGTAGTCTCTCTTCTTGAGGGTTACTCAGGAAGACTGGCCCGCCTCGCCGGACAACGATTTCTCATTGTGGTTAACATGAGGAATGGTCTGTTTTGGAGGTTGATGCAGGACAGTCTTTTCCTCTTGTGGTTAACAGAGGAAATGGTCTGGACAATCATTCCTTAGGGTTTATACATTCTCTCCAGGGTGCACTTTGATTAGTGTAGGAGGAATGGCCTAGGGTGGGGAATGGTCCAAGCTCAACAATCAGGGACAGACATTCCTTAGGGTTTATACATTCTCTCCAGGGTGCACTTTGATTAGTGTAGGAGGAATGGCCCAGGATGGGGAATGGTCAGGGCTCAACATTCCTTAGGGTTTATACTTTCTCTCCAGGGTGCACTTTGATTAGTGTAGGAAGAATGGCATAGGGTGGGGAATGGTCCAGGTTTAGAAGACAGGACAATTATTCTTCCTTGCTTGAGAAGAATAGTCCAGATATCTCATTATTCTATTCCTGAGGTAGATATTCTTTCAAATCTCACAGATGCGAGTGAAAGATTAGCCCAGATGATTCAGTTTATATCATAACATTGTTTCTGTGCAGGTTGCTATCAGATGTTTGTTATGAATACTATATGATAGTAGATGTAGACTACTGTGGTGGATATGTTCCACTATTCCTGAGGCATATATTCTTTCAGAGCTCACAGATGTGAGTGAAAGATTGGCCCAGATGATTCAGTTTATATCATAACATTGTTTCTATGCAGGTTTCTATCAGATGTTTGTTATGAAGACTATATGACAATAGATGAAGACTACTATGGTGGATATGTTCCACTGTTCGTGACTATATGTTGCTGATCAAGTACTTGTGTGTTACTTGATGTGGTAGTGAACCACTGGATTGTAGTTATGTAATACTATGGATAGACACAGTTGTGTTCTATTTTTATTCTAATTTCCTTGAAGACTATCAACAATTTATTGGAGATCATCATCATCCAGATGAATGATGAACATAGATTTTCCAGACGGAAAACGGTTCAAGAGCATTTACTCTTCTAGATTATAAGAATGGCTCTTGTATCACTCTATGGTATGAGTGACTTATCCAACATCATGTCTAATTACTTAGATGAAATATGGTTTCGAGAGATGATGTAGTTGATGGTGATGGCAATGCTCATGATCTAGTCATGAGATAGTCTAGACGACTATATTGATGCTACTAGGGAAATGGTATGTTTTTTGTGCTCAAGACCATTACCTGTAATACCTCCCTAGCTAGGAGGGAGTGTTAATATTATGGTAGCTGTGGGAGGTATTTACCTCCACGTGTGAACCTGACAAGAATAGAAGACTCCAGAAAGAAAGAGAAAACCCTAATGAGTTGGCTAATAACCCTAGCAGTCTTGTCGGCTCAAGAAGATAATTTATATTAGGTTATTAGACTCCAAGAGAAGAAGTCAACCATAAATAATAATAATATACTGAAAAGACACATATCCAGAAGGAGAAGTTGGCCCCAACAAATCTGGCAGAACCACTATAAATAAAGGGCACTAGTTCTCATTTGACACATCTCAGAATTGCAGAGAGCAACTGGTGCGCACTGCAGTTCCCAGTTTGGTGCACACATGTGGAGGAGAGTTGCAGGTGCAGTTGCTACAACAACCAGTTTCAATATTGGCTTGGAATATCTCTTGGCTAGGGTTTGGACTATCTTATCAGCTATTGTTGGTGCGCTATCCTTGGAGGAAGATGCGCTACACCTTGTTTGGCTATCTAGCCTAGGGTTTGCTTCCGACGTAATTCTCAGTCAGGTTAAGGTGCTCGGAGGGTGGCTTCGACCTATGGTTGGGTGACAAGGGTATCGTCAATGGTAAAATGAGCACACAATATTCTATATTCTAACACATTTCTCCAACTATCAAGCCATAGCGAGAACAAACTACTTGAGAAAGAATCTCTCGATCAGAGGCACCTCTGAAGGACAATAGATGCCCAAGACATCAAAATTTATTTTACACAACTCAGTATCATCAGTTGTGATCACCAAGGAGAATGAGATGTTGTGTGAAGGACAATGCATGGCAAAACATGGGCCTCTTCAAACCTCGATAGCCTCTTATGTGACGTTGATGTGTACACTTGGAGAGATTTGTATCTGGTGTTGTTCATACAATGCCATGACATCCAACACATGATTTGTTGGCAACGATTGGGTTTGACAATTAATAGGCTTGGTGCTTTGTATGGACCATGTCCCACATGCATTAAGGGTCTCATATCTCAATATTTTATATATGCAAGCGTTCATGCATTTTGTTGACGCGTTGAGCACTCATGTCCCTTGTGGGTTCCTTCCTTGTGACTTGGCGCTTGATTTTGGGCATTGTTGTATGCTACCTTGGTGTCGGGTTGTTGTTGTGACTTGTGGACTTTGATGCTTAGGTTGGAGATTGGGCCTCGGGTCATATGATTAGAGATTTGACTTGAAAGGTTGTTAGCCCAATATTTTTTATAAATATAAAAGAACCTTTTACAATTAATATAAAATATTAATATTCAAAAATTATTTAACATTAATATTGTATATTAATCTTATTTTAAATAAAAATAAACATGGTCTTGATTTAAGATAACAAAAGAAACTTTAACGCTTTTAACAACTTTTTTAAGACCAAGGAAAATCAGATGGAGGCATATTGAGAGATCCTAACAAGTTTTTACAAAATTGGCGAGAGGCCTGGAGGTTGCGACAATGGAGGGTTTAAGGCATGATGACACGTGTTTTTAAGACTAGCAATATTGACCAAATTTTGACGAGGAGGGGGTTGAAATTGTTGCAAAAGCGCCAAGAGGAAAACTGATTTGATGAACATTGGATGAGGAGCTTCAAAATTTTGAAGGTGCGGTTTTGAGTGCTAACACTGGCTCCAAATGGGGATGGAATCCTCCCTGCGAGGCGACAAAGAACCCGTTGACCAGGTGCCTTCATTGGGTTGATCCCAAACCACATTTGAAAACTTCAAAATGACCTTCTCTACAACCAACTTATTTTGCAACCAAATCCACCGAAAACCAAAATTGCACACTGTTGGAAACTTAATTCTGAAACTGAAAAACCCACTGCTAAAAATAGAAAATCAAAACTGTTGAAAGGATGCTTAAGAAATGAGATTTATTCACACCTACCTACTGAACTAAAACATGAGTTTCTTGATCAAGTGAAATCAAAGACCCAGTGCAACCATGCAAGCACTTTGTCCACTATTTGAGTTTCTTGCATGTTCTTATCTATGAATAAACAAAAGAATCCTCTTGATGGGAACTCATTTTGACACTTGCCAAAAAAAATGATTTTCAAAAAATTTGACCAATTAGGCATACTCACTGCCTCCATGCATGTTGCAAAAGGATCCTCCAAATAATGCAAAAGACTGTCATCATGCATCAACCCTTCAAATTCTTTCATGCTTCCAAGTAATTTCAACTATTGTCTGTCATAAAAGGGTTACAAATCTTCATTAAATTGTTGCAATGAAAACCCTACTGGAAAAAATTATATGGTTGGTTTTGACACGAGCTCATAATCATTTTTGCTTTTAGACTGACAATTGACCAATGGCTACAAACCTTCACTGCTGAAATGTTCCATATAACAAGCTATTGGATCATTGAAAACATGGAAAGATTGTCGACTTATAACACTGTAAAATTCTCCTTCCGAAATTGGAATGAGAAAAAGCACAAAGGCAAAGTATTTCCTTCAGCAAACTCACTACTTTCCTCATGTGCAATGTTATTACAAAAATACATGGGTTGAATGCTTTCATTTGACTGTTGAGAAGGATCATTTTCTGATAGAGAACATGCAGTCGGCTGCTCTAGAAAGTCAACATCATAATCATCATCACATTCATCATATATATGCAAATCAACAATCTCTACAATATTATCCATAAGGAAAATTGGGACATCAACTTTCTCTTCATCAAGTTGATATACACTTTTTGCAAAAACATTAGCATTGAAAACTTCGAGAAAATTCATGGAACAATCAGTTTCCTACTCATGATGAAAATGATCGAAATTCAAGTCAACAACAAAACAATTTAGGCCAGCAATTTTTTCTTCAACATGTTGATCTGCCGACTCACTCTCATGACATTGCACAAGTGAATACATAAAACAATCAACTTCCTTCTTATCATGAAATGGATCAAGAGTTAAATCAACAATTTCTTGATCATGTTCATTCTCATGTTCCTCAGCAATTGAAACTTCATCCAAAATATGATTTTGCAGCTTCTCACATGCTTGAATATTGTCTTCAACCTTCTGAGCATCATTGAACATCTGTTGCAGGGTCACAAACCTCCTCTCCATCAGAAGAAATGACATATTCGAATGAAAGGTTATTTCATAATAGAGCATGGCAACAACTTCAGGGGGTTGGATTTCTTTAGGCATGTTGTAATAAAAATTGGAAAACCTATTGCTGAACATAGAGACAGTTTCATCCCTCTGTCTTTTCATGGAATGAAACTATGAAATACATTGGTCCCAATATTTCCTCTCACCCCAAAATTTCAGAAAAACCTCCTTCAACTCCTCCCATCAGCTAATGGATTCGAGCTACAAATGCCTAAACCATTGCTTGGCATTCCCCTGTAGTGACTGAGAAAAGACTCATACACACATCATCTTGCTCAACTTCAAAAAGGTCAATGAAATGTTCAAAAGCTTGTAGGTGTTTTTCAGTTGTAAGGTTGTCTAGTTCTCCATCAAACATAGGGAGGTATTTGTTGAAGTTTTACTTATACAACTAGCAGTTACGGTTCTTCTTTACTATTATAATCATTTAGCACATTAATTGCATAAATATGATCATCGAAAGGGAGGCAATCATACAAACAATATAGACACACAAATTATCCTGGGAAACCCTCATGGGGGAGAAAACCCAACAAAAGCTTCCTCAAGATAGATAGACCAAAAACTGAAAAAAAATCCTCATGTACTCCACTAGGAAGAGTAGTGTACCACTTAACCAAGAAATACCAAGAGATAGACCAAAAACCCTCCTTGACATCACCCCCAATTGCAACAGCTTCTCCTCCAAGACTTGTGCCCTACAGAGTTGAGTGTGTGTGTGTGTGTCCAAATGAGGCATTGGCCTCTTATAAATAGTGGTTTGGCGAGCCTATAATTAGGTATGGATCGGCATGTCACTTTACCCTCTTAATTTACGATTAACTGTCAAGGCACAATAGGGACGACTTAGTGAAGGCACAATATGACCTAATTAAATATAATATAATAATATTATTCAACTCTCTCTCAAGTAGAATATTCTTTGAAATTACAATATTTCAACACCCCCCCTTAAAAATAAGGGTATTCTACTGACAACATTAATAACAACTGATTGGACTCAATAAATTATCAAGAGGAGGGGGCATCATCATCAACATCGGGAACATTGTCGGTCATATCCATAGATCATTGGAAATTTTTCTCATCATCAACATCAGTATAAAATGAACATCATCATCATCTGCAGCGGGGAGCTGGAGTATCATCGTCATCAACATCATGAATTTGGAACATCAACATCAACAGCACGAAGATGGAATAACATCATCATCATCAACAACATGATGCTGGAACATCGACATCATCAACAACATGAAGTTGGAATAACATCATCATCATCAACAACATGAAGCTGGAACATCAACATCTATATGTGGCAACAGAATGAGGCAGGTGCATCAACAACAACATATGTGGTACTCTGATAGACCGTCCTTACCGGACCTTCAGGATCTGCCCAGGAATCATAAGATTCCCTAGGATATAGAATCCTAACTGAGCTACCACTATTGACCACAGCTGGCATATACATGCACAAGTACTCTGACAAATCGTCCTTACTAGACCTTTGTGATCTACCTAGGTATGATCAGTCCCCTAGGATATAAAATCCTAACTGAGCTACCCGTTGTTGGTCAGGATACCATAGTATCATCAACATCACTCCCCCTTTTGAGGGAGGTCCTTTCGGACTACACCAAGCTTGTCTCGGAAGTACTCAAACTTCACATAAGACAAAGGCTTAGTCTACACATTTACAACCTACTCATCTATGCCAACATATTGGAGCTTTACAACTCCCTTTTGCACCATGTCACAAATGTAGTGATACCAGATCTCTATGTGCTTCATCTTATCATGGAACATCGGGTTCTATGTCATCTTTATGCAACTCTAGTTATCACATAGAATCATGGTATCTTCCATCTCCAGATTGAATAGATCTGTCAACAACTTCCGAAGCCATATGGCTTCACAACTGGTGGAGCATGCTGCAATGTACTATGCTTTTGTCGTACTAAGAGAAATACTATATTTCTTCCTACTTTTCCACAAAGTCATGGCTTACCCCAAATTGAAACAACATCCCGAAGTGCTTTTCTGTCTGAAGCACTTCCCACCCAATCTGAATTAGTATAGCCATACAACCTGAAGTCACAGTCTCTAGTATAACAAAGGCCATAGTCCAATGTACCCTTAAGGTATCTCATCACATGATTTGCAGCTACAAGTTGAACACATCTGGGCTCCACCAGATACTGACTCAAGGTGTTCACAACAAAGCATATCTCTGGTCTGGTATTCATCATATACATCAACAAACCAATCATTTGTCTCTATAGAGTATCAACCAATAACTTCATATACATCTCCATAGGAGTGGACATGGTTCTACAGTCCATCATGTTGAATCTCTTCAGAATTTCCACAACATACTTTCCTTGACTAAGGAAAATCTATTTTGGGATCTACCATACTTCAATACCTAAGAAATATTGCATCAGGCATAGGTCATCATTTCAAATTCAGCGGCAAGCTTCTTATTACAATCTGCGATGATTTTTTCTTCAACTGTCAAGAATAATTCATCCACATATAGCAACAATATAACTTTTCCATCATTCTCAATCTTGAAGTAAAGGTTGAGATCATCTTTACTCTTGGTAAATCCCAAGCTCATGAGAAAACTATCAATCCTGCCATACCAAGCTCTTGGAGCTTGCTTCAACTTCCAGACATGAGTCTTTATGTCTTGTACTTCGAAACCAAATCTTCACATCACATTGTACCAACCTAGTACACTTGCTTAGCTACAACCTAATCTACACAATCATGTGATACCTCTATGTGCTTTCTTTTGAAATATTGTAACTGCAAAGAGTATTCTATTTATTATTGAGTCATTATTAAATAGATCAATCCCCTTTGTGGATTGATCATGTTGGGCATTGTAATTGACCAAATCCCCTTTTGCGGATTTCTCAAACCCTAATTATATCATGTAAATTAAGAAGTCGGCCCCAAACCCAATTAAAGTAGTTTTATCCACTATGAAGATAAGTCGGCCATGTACAGTGAAGATACACCTTTCCAACACCTTCCAGTTTGTATAAATAAAGGAAGTCAACACCTCATTTTTTCTCTCACTCATTCAATCATCCAGTGCACAAGTTTGGTAGCTGTAGTTGGGAGAAGAGGGAAGAGAGAGGTGCATTTCTCAGTGTTGGATATTCTCTAGTGTTTTGGTTTATTGTCTTGGCATTGTATTGGCTATCTATATTAAGGAAGTTTTTGTTGGGTTTTCTTTCCCATGAGGGTTTCCGAGGATAAATGTTGTGTATCTTGTGATTGTGTTTCTCTCAGTGATCCTACCTATGCTATTGTTATCTAGTAAATTGAAAAGAAACCTAATAATAGCTCAAAACTTAACATGGTATTAGAGCTAAGTTGAAGAGAGCATCTTTCACTGGATAAAGAAAAACGTCATTGTTTCCATACAAGAAAATTAGGGATGTTTGTTAAAGAGGAATATCAGCCTAAAAAACATCTAGAAAAGTGTGCCCTAGCCTAGGTAACTCTTTGGCACCTTGAGCGCACCTTTTCAGTGGACAGAGCCTCCAAAAATTCAAACCCTAGTTTTGACTAGTACCAGAAAACCAGAAGTACCAAAAAACCAGGAAACCAGAACCAGTACCAGAAGTACCAGTCCAGATTTCCACAAGCTCGGTTTCAAGGGGTAAAATTTGGATTTTCATAAATATGACTGCACCAACTTACTTGCCTCATCTTAGCGCATCTAGCCCTTGGATCAGAATTTCAAAATTTGAAGTTTGGAAAATTAGGGTTTCCTCATAAAACCCTAAGTTGCAGTTGCAGTTGCAGTTTCAGAATCACTTGCAGTATCAGTTGAAGTATCAGTTGTAGTACCAGTTGCAGTCACCCTTGAATTTTTTGAGAGTTGGTAATTATTACCATTGTTGCCATATGGTGCCACTACCTGCAAATACTATCAAAGATATGTATTCCCATATGTTTAAATTGTTAAGATTTAAAGGGTATTTGCAGGAGAAGGGATCTCTTGCCATAGATCCAACACATTCAGAGGAATAATGCAACCCAGGTTTGATTATTCTGATATGCATATATTTGTTATGACATTATTTTGATCTAGGTTGCATGTTGAAGCCATGACCATCATTCTAACCTTTGTTCAAAATTTAAGTCAAAGTATTAGATTGATTAAAGTTGAGATCATAGAGTTTATCCTCTAACCCAACTTTCTGTCAAGATAACATATTGTCTTAGTACATAATACATGTTGAAGAAAGAACTCGTCATCTTGAGTGAAGGAGACTTGAAAGACAAGAAACACACTCATTCTTAAGGACAAGGCTCCAAGTTCAAGGTTTGATTAATTAAGTTGATAAGATTCAAAGCTGCACATGACAAGTTGATAACTACCCCTTTACAAGTAAACACTATAATTGAGGTAGCAGTCTTTGAAAAGTATTATACTTGGTAGCATGTGAGAATATTGAGATAAATGCTTAATGTAATCATTTACCAGATACAACTAACATCTCCTCTGGGAGAAACTTCTTGTGTTGGTTCTAGGTTACCATGGAGGAATGTTTGCTCACAACACTAGAAGAGTGTTGACCTCATTTCGTATTGTATTTCTTACTTTTGATCTTTGTTTCAGACAGTTCATAAGTGATATCTCTAAAGGAGATACTGTGACGATTATGTGTGCTATTGTTTTATTTACTATTATCAAAAGAGTATTATTCTTGTTTGTTGTTTTGTTGACCTTGTTTCAGGTCACAGGTAATAACCCTGAGGAAACTATAGTGAAGGTTGTAGAAGGCAACAGATTAGATGAGACATGAAGAAGACTATGTACATGACCATATACATTCATGTACCAAAGAAGATGAAGAAGAAGCTATCCTTTAAGATCTAGAGTATCTCATATGGATATTGATTGTAAGGAGAAGAAGGCTCCAAAGATGACCGAACATTAGAACAAGAACTCATAGTAGACTTGTTCAAAAGATAATGAAGCCACCTTGACAAGAAGCAGAATTCACATGAATTTAGACTCAAATTTTCATATTTAAATTGGTATCCAACACCAAGTATACCCTATAAAAGACGATGAAGTCCTTGTAGACTCAGAAGAAATCGAGAGTAAGCATGATCTCAGAAAGGATCAGATGAAGAGACAACTTCTAGGATTGGGAGACAGATGCCATGAGAAGACTAGATCGTAGCTTCTGAAAATTCTAGGAGATATGAAATCTCTTGGGAAGATTCTTGTGTTTCGGTGACATAGAAGGAAGCCATTCAGAAAGACTAGGATATGGATTCTTCTGTGAGACTAGAAGAGAAGTCAGTATTGACTTCCAAGATTTATTTAAACAGAAAAAGCATGTTGCAGATGTACAAAGCCTGATGTGTGTCCAGAGGATTCTCCCAACAAGAGGGAGAAGACTATGACAAGACACTTACTCTAGTAATTGAAGAAATAGTTCTAGTATTTATGAATACAACCATAACAACCATGATTCATATATAGTATGAGATGCAGGGGGAGCAATCCCCATATTTAAAATTGAGTGGAAGTTGGTGCATTACATTAGTTGGGTCATGGAGTCATGACTATGATAAAAGATAGAGTTACCTCCATAAAAGAAGAAGAGCTACCATCAGTATCAATTATTGAGCCACTCTCAGTTTCATATGAAGTTGTTTTTGTGATAGAATAAGAGGAGTTACTCTCAGATTTTAGCAGCCACAGTGAGGATGAAGCAATCATTCTAAACCTTAGAGTAGCTGTAGGTGTAGAGTCCTAATTCCAGAAAGAACAGTTGTAGAAAGAGGAGAGGACATACTCTCAGGCAATGAGATAGATAGTGCTTTGCAGAGAGCACATAGAGATAGCACATGATTGTGCAAATTGAGTTGCAACTGAGCAAGTGTACCAGATTGGTACAATATAATGTGAAAATTTGGTTTGAAGTTGAAGATAGAAAGACTCAAGTCTGCAAGTTGAAGAAGGATCTGTACAGGTTGAAGCAAGCTCCTAGAGCTTGATATGATAGAATTGAAAGTTTCTTGAAGAGCTTGGGCCTTACCAAGAGTAAAGTTGATTCTAACATTTACTTCAAGGTTATGAATGATGAGCCAGTTATATTGTTGCTACTATATGTAGATGATGTATTCTTGACAAGATGAAGAAAATATCATCATGGATTGTAGAAGAAGCTCACTACAGAGTTTGATGGAAGACCTAATACATTATCTCTTAGGTCTTGAAGTTTGGCAGAGAACAGAGAAGATCTTCCTTAACCAAGGGAATTATGCAGTTAAAATGAAGAGGTTTGACATGTTGAAATGTAAATCCATGTACACACCCGTGGAAACGAAGTTGAAGCTCCTGGTAGATACCTCGTCAGAATTGGTTGATGCTACTCTGTACAGACATATTATTGGTTCGGTGATGTATCTGATGAATACCAAGCCAGATATATGTTTTTCCTTGAGTCAGTATCTGGTAGAACCCATACATTTTCACAATGTTGTTGCAAAACATATGATGAGATACCTTAAGGGTACATTGGATTTTGGTCTCTCTTATACTAGAGATCATGACTTCAGATTGTATAGATATACTGATTTAGATTAAGCTGGAAGTGTCTTTGACAGAAAGAGAACTTCAGGATGTTGTTTTAGTCTGGGGTCAGCCATGATCTTATGGCAGAGTAGGAAGCATCCATCATTGCTCCCAACATGGCAGAAGAGAAAAACATTGTTGCATGTTCCGCCAGTTGTGAAGCCATATGGATTCGAATGTTGTTGATAGATCTATTTGATCTGGAGATGGAAGCCACCGTGATCCTATGTGATAACTAGAGTTGTATAAAGATGATGTGTTCCATGTTGAGTCGAAGCACATAGAGATCTGGTATCACTTCATTCATGATATGATGCAGAGGGGAGATTTAAAGCTCCAATATGCTGGCACATATGAGCAGGTTGTAGACCAAGCCTCTGCCTCGTGTAAAGTTCAAATAATTTCGAGACAAGTTTGGTATAGTCTGAAAGGACTTCCCTCGAAAGGGGGAGTAGTGTTGATGATACTATGGTATCCTGACCAATAGCGGGTAGCTCAGTCATGATTGTATATCCTTGGGGACTAATCATCCCTGGATAGATCCCGAAGGTTCGTAAGGATGGGTTGTCAGAGTACTTGTGCATATATATGCTAGCTTTGGTCAGTAGTGGTAGCTCGGTTAGGATTTTATATCCTAGGGAATATTTTGATTCTTGGGTAGATCCTTTGGATCTGTTAGAGTACCACAAGATGTTGTTGATGCCAGCCTAGTGTTGAATATTTCCAGCTTCGTGATGATGTTGTTGATGCCAGCCTCATGCTGAATATTTCTAGCTTCGTGTTGATGTTGTTGATGCCAGCCTTGTGTTGAAGATTTCTAGCTTGGTGTCGATGTTGTTGATGCCAGCCTCGCACTGAATATTTCTAGCCTCGTGCTGAATATTTCTAGCTTCATGCTAATGTTGTTGATGCCAGCCTCGTGCTGAATATTTCCAGCTTCGTGTTGATATTGTTGTGATTCCAGCCTCGTGTTGAAGATTTCCTTCTTCGTGCTGATTTTGTTGAGATGCCAACTTCGTGTCGAATATTTCCAGCGTTGTGTTGATGTTGTTGAGATGCCAGCTTTGTGCTAAATATTTCCAGTCTAATGCTGATGTTGATGATGCTCCAACCTTCGTGTTGTGATACTGTTGTTGTTGATGTTGTATTAGCCTTGTGTTGTTATTGATGATAATGATGTATTAGTGTTATACTAATCCATGTTGATTCAGATGATGATGATTCCACTTCAGCTTCTTGATGAAGATGATGATGATGATGCCACTTCAGTTTCTTGCTGAAGATGATGATGATGAGGCCACTTCATCTTCTTGTTGAAGATGATGATGATGATGCCACTTCAGCTTCTTACTAAAGATGACGATGATGATGTTATTGATTTTTCAATAAGCTAGGTTAAACATGAAGTTCATTCCATTTTTATCATTTCACTTAACCATAAACAATAATGTTGTAGCAACCAAGATCACAAGAAGAAACACCATGTACAAGAACACAAGAAATATCCTGGGAAACCCTTCTCAACAAGGGAAGAAAAACCAACTAAAACCTTTTCTATATTCTTCAAGAGAAAGACCTTCACCACCAAGATAAACCTTAGCACACAAGAGGGTGCTCAAACCCTAGAAGACTAGCACCCAAGAGAGGTGCGCACTTATCCCAAGAAAGTGTACTTGCTGAAATTTTCAAACTCACATGAAAGATGTGTTTCCACAATGGGGAATATTCCTTTACTTATATTAGACTTGTCCTATCAACAAAAGTGTCTATTGTCTCAACAGGGTCTACCTCTCTAAGTCACATAATAATAATAATAATTATTATTATATTTAATATTAACCAAATTAATTATCTTTTACATTTATTATTAATTACATTAAGGTGGGGCCGACCTGTACCCTTTACATAACGGTTACATGCAGGTCTGACTCTTGAACAATATATAACAAAGGATTTGATACACCCACTAGTGCTCATCCACTAGGGGCACATCCATAGGGATATCATATCTATGGTTCACTGCATTACACAAAAGAACCAGATCTTCACACACTCACATGTGCTCGTCCATAGGCATGTCCACTCTACAGATCTTCTTTCCCACTGCCTCACACAGGAGAATCATCTGGAGTCTTCTCATCAACTCTGTTGCTCAGAGGAGGCTATTACATCATCTTCATTTTTGTTCATATGATGATGCACCCAACACTTTGGGATTTCACATGTTCACCTTGTGCTCGGCCACATGCAAGTCTAACTCAACAGACCACCTTTCCCACTGGATAATCATCTGGAGTTCTTCTCAACTCTCTGAATGGGGGAGGTCATCTCTACATTCCTAGCTCTGTCTTAGGCGGGAACCACATACCCTTCTTAGGGGCTTTCTCTCAGGTTTCTAAGTTGAGAGAAAGACTCACATAGATGCAATGATCTGCATCTCACAGGTTTGTAAGCTGGATAATGTCTCACATAGTTGCAATCATCAACACTCCCTCTCATCTAAGGAAGCATTCTTTATCATGCCAAGTCTCACATAGATGTATTTTGAATTTTGTCTTGGCTAGAGTCATCAACAATCCCTCTCAACTAGGGAGCCATTCTTCACAAAGTTAATTTGGTGAAGATATCTGCAATCTGCTCATGTGTAGGAAGGTATTGCATGTGTATGATTTTCCTCTGCATCATATCTATGATATACGGATATTTCATCTCATCGTGTTTCGATTGATCAAGAAACATTGGGTTCTCAAGGAGATTTACTCACGACTCTTGGTTATCATCATATGATCCATCTCATGGTCAAGTAAATCTGTCAAAATATTGTGAAGCCACATTGATTTGCACACTCGATGCTATATACTTTGCCTCTGTGGTACTCAAGGCCACAGAGTTTTGTTTCCTGTTGCATTAGGAAACCATGGAAAACTTCACTATAGAACATCAGTCAGATGTGCTTTTCCAGCTCACTGTACTTTCTGCTCAATCTGAAACAACATATCCCGCACACTCAAGTTTAGATTGGAGGCATATCTCAGGCCATATATCGTATATATCTCAATACATGTTTTGTTGTTGTATAGTGAGTCTGTCTCGGTTGACTCATGAAAACTAAGCACATTCACTGCATGGCATGAATAAATTCTGCTGTTAACCAGATACATCGGTGATCCAATCAGTTGTGGATCAGTCTCATCTGAATCATCATCAATCTTTTTCTTTAAATCCATCACGATGGATTTTGCATTCTGTCATACTAAAATTCTTTAATATTTTCACTGTATATTTTCCTTAACTCGAGAAAATCTCATCGGTCCTTTGTCATACTTATTGTCCCAAGAAGTAGTGCATCATACTCAGATTCTTCATCTCAAATTCAGAAGTCAAGGATTACTTGTACCCAACAACAAGGTTTTTTGAATAAATCATCAGGATCAGCCTCTCGTCACCAACACTGTAATGATATAGGTTTGGATCAACAACACTCTTGTCGAAATCCAAACTCATCAAGAATCTATCTATTTGATATAGTTTCCAACTCATGGATGGTCGTATGGATGGAAGTGTATCGGGTTCACTGGATCAAGTGTCTCATCATAGATAACTCCCTCTGTTTGTGAGAAACCTTTGGCTATAGATCTCGTTTTGTATTTCTCAACACTTCCATCAGTTGTATGCTTGATCTTATAGATCCACTTGGAAGTTACCACTGACTTCCCTTCTGGTCCTTGAATAATGTCTTATACATCATTCTTTAAGATATATTGGTATTCTTCTATTATGGCATCTTTCCATACTTGTTCTCATGTTGCTTCTTTAAGACCAAGAAGCTCAACATCAATGAAGTGGCTCATGACTGAAGGATAGCTCAAAAAACTCTTTTTCTTTCTCAGGATGTGCCTTGAGGGGCTTGTATGTTTCTCTGGCTCTTGTAGAGTGAGTCTAGGTAGGCCTTTTATGCCCTACTGCAATATCTATGAACATATCAACTGGAGCAACTAGATCAACTGAAATAATGTATGTCTCCCTCTGAACTACTGAAGAGGGAGAAGGTATTGTCTTATTGTTAATCTATGTCTGAGATTCTCTGGATCTTTGAAAGACTATCTCTTCTTCAAGGGAAACATATCTTCTTGTCTCAATTTGTCTCTGACCAGGGATGTCGATCTGGAATGTCTTTGAAGATTCATTGTATCCTTTTTTTTCTAAAGGATCTAGCTTGGAATTCTTCTCTTTGGGTACATGAAAATACATTAGGCACCCAAATTACCTGAAGTGTTCAATATCAGACTTTATTCTGGTGAAGACTTCTTCAGGAGTTATGTTTTTCAAAGTCTGGTGAAGACTCTTGTTCTGAACATATGCTTCTGCCCATATAATCATACAAGGATTTTGATTACGCATTATTGCATTGATTGCCTCAATGATGGTTTTATTCTTCCTCTTTCTCAAATAGTTTTGACTCCCTCTGAGGGATAGACATATTCCTTTCTTGTTAACCTATCTGGAACAAGAAAAAAAAATGAACCAACAAAAGAATATCTCCTAAGGGAGAATAATGAGTACATCTCTAGAATCAAAACAATTTAAGGAATGTTGTCACAGCTACAACACCTACTTGTAATGTAGAAAACTTTAGAAATATAGGTTAGAGGAATGGCAATTATAACAATCAAACCTGGAGTCTTCACGTCCAGTGTGTTGTTCCTCTGAATGCACTAAGATCCCTCTTGATCCATGACTTCAACAAAAAGGTTCCTTCCTCCTGCAATTACCCTCATGAAAATGATACAAATAATAAATATACAAGTGCATACCTGAGGGTGCTGATATGATTTGTCCAATGGCACTTGGTTGATCTTTTCCCTCTGAGATCTTCATGAAGAAGTTAGTCACGGTGCCACCTTTTTTCATCTTGCTACTTTAAATCTTGCCCTTGAATGTAAGAGTTTGTTTAGATGATTGGCTTCCTTGTCTTGTCGTCATCTTCCTTCCATTCATCAATAACTTTGTTCATCATATTTTAGATTCTTCGCAAACCCTTGTTAACTGGGCTACAAAACCTAACGGTTAGGCTAGGCTAGAAACCTTAGGTTTTTTTTGGATTATCATTACCAATAACAAGCCTAGAAGGTTATAAGAACACAGGTAATCTTGAAGGCTTCTTCAACGAGCTGCAGAAACCCTAAAAGTAGAAATCTGCAGAAAATTGTGAAACCTTAGAAACCCTAGGGCCAAAATTTCAAAATGCTCAGAAATTCATTCGGAGAGTCTATGGAAGTGTGTTGGAGAAGGCCATACTCTCCCATGCCAAAATTTGCCTCAAAATCCAAGTTTTAGGGGTTGAAACACTCAAAAGAAGAGGGTTGTACGGATTTTCTGGAAACCCTAGGAGGGTTGTACGGTTTTGCAGAAGAGGAGGGATGACTCGTAAAAGCTTGTAGCTTGTGAAATGGGTTCTTCAAGACCTAAGCTCTGATACCATGTTGATTTTTCAATAAGCTAGGTTAAGCATGAA
>ML787546.1:160291-180311 GCA_009831015.1 Picea engelmannii | reverse complement strand
AACAATATATAGCAAAGGATTTGATACACCCACTAGTGCTCATCCACTAGGGGTACATCCATATGGATGTCATATCTCTGGTTCACTGCATTACACAGAAGCACCATATCTTCACACACTCACTTGTGCTCGTCCATAGGCAAGTCCACTCTATAGATATTCTTTCCCACTGGATCACACAAAAGAATCATCTGGAGTCTTCTCATCAACTCTACTGCTCAAAGGATGCTATTACATCGTCATCATTTATGTTCACATGATGATGCACCCAACACTTTGGGATTTCACACGTTCACCTTGTGCTCAGCCACAGGCACGTCTAACTCAACAGATCGCCTTTCCCACTGGATAATCATATGGAGTTCTTGTCAACTCTCTGAATGGAGGAGGCCATCTCTACATTCCTAGATCTGTCTTAGGAAGGAACCATGTACCCTTCATAGGGGCTCTCTCAGGTTTGTAAGCTGAGAGAAAGACTCGCATAGTTGTAATGATCCACATCTCACAGGTTTGTATGTTGGAGAATGTCTCACATAGCTGCAATCATCAACATATGCCACTTCAGCTTCTTGTTGAAGATGATGATGATGATGTTATTTCAGCCTTCTTGTTGATGACGATGATGATTTTATTTCAGCTTTCATGCTGAAGATGATGATGATACTTTAGCCTCATGCTAAAGATGTTGATGATATTACTTTAGTCTCATGCTAAAGAAGATGATGATGTTACTTTATCCTCATGCCAAATATGATGATGATGTTACTTTAGCCTCATGCTGATGAGGATGATGATGTTACTCCAACTCCATGATGTGAATGGTGATGATGAGAAAAAAACTTTCGATGATTTATAGATATACCAATCAGTGTTTCAGATGTTGTTGATGTTGTTGCCCTCTCTCTCTCTGGATGATGTTGTATTCAGTTGTGTTTGTAGAATACCCTTCTTGTTAAGGGGGAGTGTTGAAATATTATAACTACAAAGAGTATTCTATTTATTATTGAGTCATTATTAAATAGATCGATCCCCTTTTGTGGATTGATCATGTCGGGCATTGTAATTGACCAAAGCCCATTTTGCGGATTGCTCAAACCCTAATTATATCATGTAAATTAAGAAGTTGGCCCCAAGCCCAATTAAAGTGGTTTTAGCCACTAAGAAGACAAGTCAGTCTGCCTAGTGAAGAGACACCTTTCCAACACCTGTCAGTTTGTATAAATAAATGAAGCCATCACCTTATTTGTTCTCTCACTCATTCGATCATCTAGTGCGCAAGTTCGGTAGCTGCAGTTGGGAGAAGAGGGAAGAGAGAGGCACATTGTTTAGTGTTGGATATTCTCTAGTGTTTTGGTTTATTGTCTTGGCATTGTATTGGCTATCTATATTAAGGAAGTTTTTGTTGGGTTTTCTTCCCCATGAGGGTTTCCCAGGATAAATGTTGTGTATCTTGTGATTGTGTTTCTATCAATGATCCTACCTATGTTATTGTTATCTAGTAAATTGAAAAGAAACCTAATAATAGCTCAAAACTTAACACTTTCTACAAATAATTATCTGTCTCACTGCCTGAGAGTATGTCCTCTACTCTCTCTGCAATTTTTCCTTCTGGAACCGAGACTCTGCACCTACACCTTCTATTTCTGAAGTTGTGAATGACTGCTTCATTTTCATTGTAGCTACTGAAATCTAAGAGTAGCTCCTCTACTCCATCACAATGACATATTCATTTGCTCCCTCTGAATCTCATACTGCATCATCTTCTTTTAATGGATCATGGTTGTTCTATATATACTTTTTCTGATTACTGGAGCAATTGTCGCGTCATAGTCTTCTCCCTCTTGTTGGGATAATCCTATTGACACAAATCAGGCTTTGTACATCTCCATATTATTATCTGCAACATTCTTGATCTGTTAGATCAATCTTGGAAGTCACCACTAACTTCCCTTCTGGTCTTAAGGAAAAATTCATATCCCAGTCCTTCTGACTGACTTCCTCCTTTGTCATTGAAACAAGGGAATCTTCTCAGGAGATTCCATGTCTCCTAGAGGTCTCTGAAGTTACGATCTAGTATTCTCAACTCATGACATCTGTCTGCCAGTCCTGGAAGATGTCTCTTTTTCCCATCTGATCCTTTTTTAGATCAGGCTTACTTTGAGTCTTGATTTCTTCTGATTCTACAAAAACGCCATAGTCTTTGTAGGATAAACTTGGTGTTTGAGTACCAAGTCTTAATATGAAAAGCTGAGTCAAACTTCAAACGAATTATCTTTCTTGTCAAGGTGGCTCCATTATCCATTGACCAAGTCTATTGTGAGTTCTATTCTAATGTTTGGTCATCTTTGGAGCCTTTTGCTCCTTACAATCAATCTCCATATGAGATACTTTGTATCTCAAAAGTAGTTTCTTCTTCATATTCTTTGGTACATGGATGTATACGGTCATGTATACAACTTGGATAGTCTACTCCGTGTCTCATCTAATATGCTACCTCTTGCAACCGTCATTATAGATTCTTTAGGTTTATCACATGTGACATGCCCGAAACAAGAACAACAAGGGAGAAACAACAGACAAGAATAATACTCTTTATAATAATAATAAAACAATAGCAAGAACAATCCTCATAGTAGATCCTTTAGAGCTATCACTTGTGACCTTTCTGAAACAAGGGTTAAAAGTAAGAAATACAATAATAAAAAATTAGAGCAACATTCTTCTAGTGTTGTGATCAATGATTCCTCCATGGTAACTTGGAAAGAAAACAAGAATTTTATCCTAGAGGAGATGTTAGTTATATCTAGTAAATGATTACAATAAGCATTTATCTCAATAGTGCTCACATGCTACCAAGTATTCAATAATAAAACTTTTCAAAGATTGCTATCACAACTATAGTTTTTAGCAACTATTGAACTTGATGTGTAAATTTGAATCTTATCAATTTAATCAATCAAACCTAGAACCCAGAGTCTTGTCCTCAAGAATGAGTGTGTTGTTTTTCTTCTGAGTCTCCTTCACTCAATATGATAAGTATTTTCTTCAACCTATCCTTTGTACTAAGACAATATGTTATCTTGACAGAAATCTGAGTTAGGGAATAAACTTAATCTCAACTTTAATCAATCTAATACTTTGACTTTAATTTTGACCAATGGTTAGTATGATGACTTCAACAGATCAAAATGCAACCTGGATATTCATAATATTACAATAATTCCATAACAAGTACAGGCATATCAAAGTAATCAAACCTGTGTCATGGTTCCTCTGAATGTGTTGGATCTGAGATCCCTCTGGATCTACAATTGTTGTTTAGACAAAAGATCATTTCTCCTGCAAATACCCTTTAAAATAATGATGCAATTTAAACATATGTAAGTACATACCTCTGACAACATTGGCAGGTAGTGGCACCATCCGACGACAGTGGTGAGAAATAACGAACATTTAGAACTTCAAATGTGCTTCAACTTGTAACTTAAGGTTAGCTGGATATTTTCTAAGGTAAGGCGCACTAGGACAATAAAAATCAATCCCAACACTTCACAAAACTTTCACTACAACTGGTGTTGGCACTGTAACTGATGTTGCAACTAGTATGAAGGAACTGGCATGAAGGAAATGGCACTACAACTACAACTTATACTGCAACTGGTATGTCAACTGCAACTTAGGGTTTTATGAGGAAACCTTATTTACTCAAACTTTAATTTTCAGAATTTTGATCCAAGGACTAGATTCACCCTCCTAGGGCGAGTTCCTAGTTGTGGTTACTTTCTCCAATGTCCTCCTCAAACAAGGAAAACGTCACACTTAGGGTTTATGAAAAAACCCTAATTCTGCAATAACCGCAACATTGAAAACTGGATTTTTGAGAGGGTGCGCTAAGGCTAATCACTTCTTATAAACTGTGGGTTGGTCTCTTTCAGGCCTGCTCTGATACCGTGTTGAAGTTTTACTTATACAAATAACTGTTACGGTTCTTGTTTATTATTATAATCATTTAACACATTAGTTGCATAAATAAGATCACTGAAAAAGAGGAAATCACATAAACAATAGGGACACACAAATTATCTTAGGAAACCTTCATGGGGGAGAAAACCCAACAAAAACTTCCTCAATATAGATAGAACAAAGACCTAATAGAAGATCCTCCTCTACTCCTTCACTAGGAAGAGTAGCGTAGCACTTAACCAAGAAATACCAAGAGATAAACCAAAAAACCTCCTTGGTGTCACCGCCAGTTGCAAAAGCTTCTCCTCCAAGACTTGTGCACTGCAAAGCTGAGTGTGTGTGTGTCCAAATGAGGGACTGGCCTCTCTTATAAATAGTGGTCTAGCGAACCTATAATTAGGTCTGGGTCGACCTGTCACTTTACCCTCTTAATTTACAATTAATTATGAAGGCACAATAGGGCCTACTTTTACTAAGGCACAATAGGGCCTAATTAAATATAATATAATAATATTATTCAACTCTCTCTCGAGTAGAATATTCTTCGAAGTTACAATATTTCAACAGTATTTATAATGCTTCGTTGGAAAATCATGAAGGATAGAAGGAAATTTGAGAGGTTGATATCTCTCTTGAATCTTGGAAGGTGTAGGATTAGGTACAAGAGGAATGATATCAGCCTTGGTCTCTTGAGGCTTATCAGATTGAATATGGTCATCATTAGGATCTTGTTCAAGATCAACAATACAAGAAGAGGGAATATTTATAGTCTGCAATGAAGGATATATAAGAGTGGATCTATAGTCTTCTTTTGAATACAGTAAGGAAATAAATATTATTTTAACATGTTCAGGAAAGTGTTAGCACTAGAAGTCACATTCATATTGCATAGAAGGTAAGCCCAATACCCATCAGTTTATGTGAGTTTAATTGAGTTTTAAGAGGTCAAATGTAGAAGACTCAATGATAATAACGTTCTAACTCAGAAATCTGGACTAGCATGCACAAGCAATTGAGGTCTGGAATCAACTTCAGTTAGTAAGTTGGAGTAAGGGTGAATAGAGGGAATACTTTGGTGAGGAGAGTGTTGTTGAAATAATGTAAGTGCAAAGAGTATTCTAATTATTATTGATGTATTATTCATCAGATCAATCCCCTTTTGCGGATTGATCATGTCGCCTATTGTAAATGACCAAATCCCCTCTTGCAGATTGGTCAAAACATAATTGTAATAGGCAGAATAAGAAGTCGGCCCCAGAATATATATTAAAGGTGGTTATAACCACCCAGAAGAAGAAGTCAGCCCTGCCAGTGAAAAGACACCTCCACACGTGCTAGAATTGTATAAATAAGGAGGCTAGTGCCTCATTTAGACACACACTCACTTGTTCATCAAGAAGCAAGTTTGGAGCTGCAGTTGGAGAAGGAAGAAGAGAGAGAGAGGCGCATTCTTGGGAGAGAAATTTCTATATTTGTTTGAGTTATCTCTTGGCATTGTATTGGTTATATATATTAAGGAAGTTTTGTTGGGTTTTCTCCCCCATGAGGGTTTCCCATGATAAATGATGTGTCTCTTGTGATTGCGTATTTCTCAATGATCCTATTTATGCTATTGTTATGTAGTGAAATGAAAAGAACTCTAATAATATCTTAAACCTTAACAAGTGTAGAGGTCTATCGTGGACATCACATCTTCCAATAGCCTAAGGAGGAAAAACTTGAATGCAAGATCCTCTTGAATTCAAATCTCAAAGAAATTGAAACAAATTATAACAACACTATAATCAAACATTCATCATAATACAGTTACAACAATTCATGTGAATCAGTCATTCATGAACTCTATCAGTATCAGAGGCAAATAAGATAGGGTAAGAAAACTGACTTAGATTAATCAAGAAGTCTCAAATCAAGTACATAACTAGATAACCAGTGTTCTTCATCAAAATATTACAATAGCAAGGAGCCTAGCTCAACCATTCGACCTTAACAAAATACTAAAACTGCCTATTTATACTCAGAAATGCTGCAACCACCGGGAGCATGATCGGACCTCTGCATTTAAAGATTTCAGTTGGTGCCTGCTCTGTCAGATTGTGCAAGCCTTAGTTATGTGTTTTGCAGGAAAATCCATCCAGAAGGAAATTTTGGATTGTCAGTCTTCACTCACGGTCATCTTCAACTTGTTTTCCATTTATGGGGTGAGACATGGTTTCAACCACCTCCCCCATTTCCATTAACTACCTTCATCGGGATCAGGATGAGGCCTGACACCCATGAAGGTTCCAGGCGATGCCCATGACTTCTTCGAGTCAATCTCGACACCTCGAGGTCATGCAAATCTTCTTATGTGACCAATATGGGTGATTTGGCCTTTGGCGTAGTTCCTCTCCATCGCTCCATCCTACATGCGACCTCGGGCCATGACCTGGGGCTCATATCCAAAGGCGCTTCAGGATTTCATCTTTTGGGAGTCTCCACTTCGCAAACTTGCGTCGCGCTCCATGCAAAACCTCTGATTCGTGAAACAATGAATCCGTTGATCCGGTGCCACATGTCCCTCTGGTTGGACGACCTAGATCCACTTCGCACTTCGTGACTTCAAGAAGACTGCACACTCATCATTCCAAGTCTCCCACAGAGACTTTCTCTGCATTTCAGATCTAGTGCCACGCGTCCCTCTGGATCGAACGACTTCCACTAATTTCGGACTTCGGGAATTCGGTACTTCGACCTTTTGACGAACAACTTTAACAATATTCCGTACTACCGACTCCCACGCTAAATTTCCATCGTTGATCTCTCCCAATGAGATCTATGACCCAGATTTAATCTTTTCTCTACCTTTGATCTCGGGAATTTGCTCCAGTGCTAATCTGCGCGCAACTTTTGACCTTCCAAAAAATGCACGTCGTCGATCGATTCGCCTGATGGATATCCATCATTGAAAGATTAAAACTTCCTTTTGCTTGTGCTTCAAGCCCGAAATGGATTGTTGGGAAAGTTGCGCTTTGTGTTCATGGCTACGGCCTACATGATCGAGGATTCAAACGACTGGCTGTGGGTTGGGAAAATAGGGAGACCGGGGCAAAATTACAGACTTAGGTAGAAACCACAAACCCATAGGACTTTGACAATTTCATGTGATAACATTTGGCTCCACAGGGGATGGCATGCTCCCTGCGAGCTGCCAAGAACAAGTAGTTCCATTTCCTTAGCTGTTGGGTTATGGAGTCATTTATAAAAACAAAAAACGAAAGAAAAATGACATTTACAATGACATGGGAAACCACTCATGGCTTAAGTAAAAAAATTCTTCATAAAATGCCCATTTACAGGGCTACCAAAAACTTCAACATACTCCAAATCCTGCAACATGTAAGTGTTATTTGAAAAAATATTAGAAACTTTGAAGGGGCCAATCCATAAGGCCTCAAATTTACCATGCCTGCCTTTATATTGTTTAGGTGCATCCCACTTGAGTACTAGATCTCCCAGCTGGAAATATTCTTTCATTACTTTTCTATCAAAAGCCTGCTTGATATTCTATTGATGGTCATGGGCTTTGTCTAGTAGTTTCTCTCTCGTCTGTTGCACTTCTTCTAGTTGTTGTATTCTTTTGATCATATCATATGGTTCTCCTTGATAATCTTGGAAGAATTTTTCCATAGGTAAGGCAAGTTGAGAGAGAAAGATGGCCTCAACTCCATACACAAGATAGAAAGGAGAGACACCAAGGGATCTCTTTGTTGTCACTCTGTCAGCCCATAAAACAAATTTAAGCTTTGAATGCCATGCCTTCTTGTTGTCCTCTAATAGTCTTTTGATGATCTTAATAAGGCTCTTGTTAGAGGGCTCTGCCAGTCCATTCCCTTGGGGATAGTAAGGAGTAGAGTGAATCAATGTGATTTCAAATTGTTCACAAAACTTAATCAATGTTTCAGCCTTGAAAGCTGCAGCATTATCAGTGACAATTCTGTTTGGACAACCAAATCTTGCCATAATATCCTCAAGAAAACTAATGATTAATTTGTGGGAAGCATTTCTTGTGGGGATGGCCTCTATCCACTTAGTAAAGTAGTATGTGGCAGTCAAGATCCACCTATGTTGACCACTTGAAGCAGGATGAATTTCCCCAACAAAATCTAGGCCCCACTGTTGAAAGGGCCCTGAAGCTACCACGGGCTTTAGTGGCAAAGACTTGAGCTTCTTCTTTCCAGAGAATTTTTGACACTTAATACAAGCCCTGATCTTTACACATACATCAGTAAAGAGGCTAGGCCAAAAATACCCAACCTTGATAATTTTATAGGTTGTAGTTTTCTAGAAGTGATGCCCCCCACATAAACTATCATGAAAATCATATATAATCTTTTGGGCTTCCTGTGGGTCTAGGCATCTCAACAACACTCCTAAAGGGTCTTTCCAATATAAGACCTGATCAATCAAACAATATTTAATTGATTTGAGCTTCAAAGTTCTTACCTTGCTCTTTTCCATGCCATTAGGAGGCTGCAATGTCTAGGAAAAATATAATGTCTTTGTACCAAGTGCATCCTGCCAATGGGGGTGTGACTTTAGGATCTTCATCAGACAACTCAGCTTGCTGATTCTCTGAACAACTGTTGATGAAATTGACCCCCAAGGATTTATAATTATATTCATCCAACAACCTAGCTAAACCTTGACTTTTAACTAATTTGGTAGGCTTTACTTCAAGATCAAATTCAAGGATTTTTGCAATCCACTTGCTCCTTCTTTCATCTATGTCAGGCTGAATGAGGATCTCCTTCACAGAGATTGAAGGGACATATGCAATGAAGTTTGAATGTAGCACATAAAATCTGAAATATTTGAGAGATTTAAACAAAGCATAGGCCTGCTTTTCCATGATGTCATACTTTATTTCAACATCTCTCAATTCCCTACTGAAAAAGGAAATTGGCTGCTCTAACCCTTCGACATTTTTCTGCAATAAAACAACTGCTACTGTGTCAAATGAAGAAAAATAGAAAATTAGAAACTCCTTGGAGTAGTCAGGATTGATGAGCACGGGTGCTTCAGTCAAGGCCTTCTTTATTTGGTCAAAAGAGTTACGAGTTTCAAAAGTCCATTTGAATTCATTTCCTTTCCTCAACATGGTTGTGATAAACTTTACCAACTCAACAAAATTTGAAACAAACCTTCTCAGAAAATTAATTTTCCCCAAGAAAGACTGAACTTCTTTCTTGGATCTAGGGAGTGACAAAGTTTGGATAGATTCTACCCTGCTTGGATCAATACTTACCCCCTCAGCTGACACAATGTGCCCCAATAGTTTCCCCTCTTTCATGGCAAATAATGACTTCTTTGGATTTAAAGAGAGACCAAACTTTCTGCATTTCAAAAAGACCCTTTTCAAATGGTCATGATGTTTTTCATCAGATTGTGAGAACATTGTTATGTCATCCATTTGAGGGGGAGTAACAAAGGAACTAGAAGTCGAACCTTCAGACCTACCTTTTCTTCTATCTCTATCAACCTTACTCCTAAGCTTATCAACTGCCAATATATTAGATTCTACTTCAATGGCTTCATCTTGCATATGAGCCAAGGAGGTAGCTCTTCTTTCTCTTAACTGGAGGTAGAAATCAGGGTCAAAATCACTAGAATAAGTAATCTTTGTAGAGGTTTCTGTAGGCTTAAGATCAATGGGAATTTTATTATACATTATATTAAACCTCTTTGAGAAGTCAAAAACAAATTCCCCTTCCCCTTTCTTCAATGATCCGAACTCTATAATATATTTAAGGAAATCCTTTCTATCACCCCAATTCTTTAAGAAGGCTTCATCAAGGGCTTCAATCCCATCAATATATCCAGGGGGAAAATCCCTGAACCATTTCCTGGCCTCTCCATCAAGGCTATGAACAAAAATTCTCATCCATACATCTTCAATCACAATGACATAATTGTCAGCATAACTATAGAAGGCTGCAAGGTGCTCCTTTGTAGTTATATCTCCCTCACCTGTGAACTTGGGCAATTGTTTAAGGTAGCCATCAGTTGGGAGAGCACTCAGAGGCCGAGCCTGAACAAGAGGGGCGTACCTAGTAGCCACTATAGCATCCATTCTATTTCTGAGGGGATTAGCACCTGCCATTGGGACGTGAACTAGAGGGGAACCTGGAGGGGATGCAGTTCAGGCAGGTGAAACTGGGACAAAGATTCTGGGAGATAAAGATAAGGGGCTTGAGGGAACAAAGGTTTATCCTTCTATAGCTGCAACAACTCTAATAGGAGGAGGAGTAGTAAAGTCTGGAGTAAGAAGGTCTTCTAAGGTCCTAGGTCTAAACCACTTCACAACTTCGAGGGAGACAGGGGTGTCAAAGATATCTCCTTCAAAACCAAGAATAGGAGGGGAGAAATCGACAGGAAAACTCCCAAAATTTAAATTTCTTGAAACTCCGACAGTTTGTATAATAGGAGAATCAGAAATAGTTATCGGAGTTTGTAAAGAGGGATTATGAAAATTATAAAAAAAACTTGGTACAACAGTGGAGGTACCTTTTTGAGTGGTCTTTCCCTTTCTGATAATTTCCTCTGGGTCAGCTTCAGGCATTGCTAGAGGCAACAGTGGAGTGGACCTCATGTGTCTGCCTTTAGGAGCTAGAACTGAAACAATGGAGTCGAAACATTGGAGTCGCCAGGTGCAAGTTGCAATCTTTAATGGTACTGATATCTGCTGCACCTTCAGAATCATAGTTTCTTTGTCGTTCTATCCTAGGGAAATGTCTTCAATTTGTTCCCCGACAATGGCGCCATAAATATTAGCACTAGAAGTCACCTTCAGATTGCATAGAAGGTAAGCCCAGTACCCATCAGTTTATGTGAGTGTAATTGAGTTTTAAGAGGTCAAATGGAGAAGACTCAATGATAATAACGTTCTAACTCAAAAATATAGACTAGCATGCACAAGCAATTAAGGTTTGGAATCAACTTCAGTCAGTAAGATGGAGTAAGGGTGAATAGAGGGAAGACTTTGGTGAGGAGAGTGTAGAGCTCTGTTGTGGACATTAGGTCTTCCAGCAGCCTAAGGAGGAAAAACTTGAACGCAATATCCTCTTGAATTCAAATCCCAAAGAAACTGAAAGAAATTATAACAACACTATAATCAAACATTCATCATAATACAGTTACAACAATTCATGTGAATCAGTCATTCATGAACTCTCTCAATATTAGAGGCAAATAAGATGGGGTAAGAAAACTGACTTAGATTAATCAAGAATTCTCAAATCAAGTACATAACCAGAGAACCAATGTTCTTCATCAAAATATTACAATAGCAGGGAGCCTAGTTCAACCATTCGACCTTAACAAAATACTAAAACTGCCTATATATACTCATAAATGTTGCAACCACCAGGAGCGTGATCGAACCTCTGCATTTAAAGATTTCAGTTGATGCCTTCTCAGTCAAAATGTGCAGGCATTAGTTATGTGTTTTGCAGGAAAATCCATCCAGAAGGATACTTCGGATTGTTAGTCTGCACTCACGACCGTCTTCAACCTGTTTTCCATTTATGGGGTGAGACGAGGTTTCAACCACCTCCCCCATTTCCATTAACTACCTTCATCAGGATCAGGACAAGGACTGACACCCATGAAGGTTCCAGGCGGTGCCCACGACTTCTTTGAGTCAATCTCGGCGCCTCGAGGCCATGCAGATCTTCTTTTGTGACCAATATGGGCGCTATTGGCCTTTGGCGCAGTTCCTCTCCATTGCTCCATATTGCATGCGGCCTCGGGCCATGACCTGGGGCTCATATCCAAAGGCACTTCAGGATTTCATCTTTCGGGAGTCTCCACTTTGTAAACTTGTGCCGTGCTCCATGCAAAACCTTTGATTCGCGAAACAATGAATCCGCTGATCCGACGCCACGTGTTCCTCTAGTTGGACGACCTAGATCCACTTCGCACTTCATGACTTTGGGAACACTGCACACTCATCATTCCAAGTCTCCCGTAGAGACTTTCTCCACATTTCAAATCTAGTGCCACGCATCCCTCTGGATCGAACGACTCCCACTAATTTCGGACTTCGAGACTTTAGTACTTCGACCTTTTGATGAACAACTTTAACAATATTCCGAACTCCCGACTCTCGTGCTAAATTTCCACCGTTGATCTCTCCCAATGAGATCTACGAACTAGATTTAATCTTTGCTCTACCTTTGATTTTGAGCATTTGCTCCACCGCTAATCTGCGTGCAACTTTTGACCTTTCGAAAAACGCACGTCGTCGATCGATTTGCCTGATGGATCTCCGTCATTGAAAGATTAAAACTACCTTCTGCTTGTGCTTCAAGCCCAAAATGGACTGTTGGGAAAGTTGCGCTTTGTGTTCATGGTTGCGGCCTGCATGATTGAGGATTCAGACGACTGGTTGTGGGCTAGGAAAATAGGGAGATCGGGGAAAAATTACAGACTTAGGTAGAAACCACAAACCCACAGGACTATAACAAGTTCATGTGATAACAGAAAGGACAAAAGGTAACTGATGAAAGTGAATAAGATATCTTGGAAAAAAATTGTACTTTGATACCTGAATCTTGGTCCTTTCTTATTTCTATGAATAAGGCTCGTCCTCTAGTGGAGTCTTTGACTTTGATTTCATCTTGATTGGAGTTGCCAAGTGACTGGTGCAACCTTCTCACATCTGACTATTTTTCACCATCAGAAGTCAAATCTGATCATTGCCATTCTTTCCCAGTGAAAATTTCACTTTCGCTCCCTGCCAACGGCGCCAAAATGTTATCACTCTGTAATTTTCCTTAGTTGTGAGAGGAAAACCCATAGGTAACCACAGAACCACTTTAGAGTTGAAAGCTAGCCCTTTCAACTCAGAGAGAGGTCTCTCTTTATAGCTTAGTCAAGAATGACAAGCTATCTAATTGGACACAGTGGCTAGATCTTCAGATAATAACATGGTTTGTATAATTGGTGGCAGAGTTTAGGAGAAAATATCCATTGGGCATGGAATCCAAATGATCATAAATGATAAATAACAGTGATTGGTTTAAAGTAATCCAGGAAACAGAGGCAAGGTAGATGATATTTTTTCAGTGACTATAATTGTTGCAGTATGGTGGTAGAAAGAGAATTAACAGTCCATCACACTTGAAGCATCTAACTAGGGATAAAATTCAAATGTAACTTTAGAGGAAATGAGTGAAATATTTAGTTTCCATGAACATACAGGATGAATTCCATTCATATATTTTCCAATTAAATATGAAGAGCATACATTGAAATGGAAATTGAGATAAGGGATCACATACACATAGGAAAAGACAAACTTCAAAACACCATCACAAGAATATCAGGTAGGAATAACCTTGTACTTCTGCACTGATATGTTTATTAATACTTAGAAAAAATTGCCACTCAATTAGTCTCTTCTCACGTCCCTCGAACCAACCCCTGGTATATGAAAATTACAAAAATATATAGAAATTGTCCATCCCCAGACTAAGGGATTCGAGCCTAACTGATTTCCTAATTATAGATTTAGTTACATCAAAGTAGGAACAACTTCTGAACTGACTGATAGATAATAGGGATCAGTTCTTGATTTTATGAATACATACATATTATCTCCAAATACAGGAATTTAATATAAGATAACTAATCCCTCGAATATTGATAATGATTTGACACACTTGTTGCAGTTGTAGGTCCAATCGGATGTTGATTTGGCCATCTGATTCACTTTCGCAGCGTGGAGGCAGGGTTCGCTGTGAAACTATCATTTACAGTACTTTTGCAGCATGAGCTTCTACGCTGCAAAATCTTTGTTTCAGCCTCACTGTGAAACTGATCCTTAAATCCTCTGCCACCAACAAATCTTCTATATTTTCTGCATTCTCGTATATCAAAAATGACTCTGTCAACCATTGCTGAGTCTGCAAAACCACAAAATCAAAACCTTGGGCATACTTGATACTTCTACCCTCCATGATCATGGCTTTTGTCTTCCCCCTACAATGCCACTCTTCATGAGCAGAACTTGTAATCTCAAACCATGCATAAATATTGGTGAACCTGACAATGAACAGCTTGGTGAGATTGATAATGTTAGCTTTGGTTCATGTGCTTGGGGATAAGATGAAATGGGTGAACATAATAATGGCGATGTCAATGGAGGTGCTTATTGAACTGAAGATAAAGGAGAAGTTTCTACAATAGAGAATATTGATGTGGGTGACGATAAAGTCAAAGGTGACTTCCTATCCAATGGACTCTTCAATTTTTTTAGGGCCTCCAGTTTTTTCTTGCTATACTTGACAACAACAACTATGTGATTGTGCCCTTTCGTCATTATTAAATTCATAGTCTGCAAGTCGAGTTTTGCATTCATATCAACAAAGAAGGTTTTTCGAGACTGGTGTCATAGCATCTCTCGCAATTTTTTTTTTAAATCATTTCTAAAGCTCCTGCTATAATGGCAGTCTCATCATGTGTTAACTCTCCTCCTTTCCCAACGTCATCTCCATGCATATCCACAAGTGTCTTTTACTCTGCTCTGCGTAAAAGAACCATGTGTCCTTTCCCAAGCAGCCAATCCAAGAACTTACTGATGGGATATGCAATCGGAGAAAATACCAATAAAAGCACAAGAAAAATTGGTGCCATCGCTGCTCCAACTGCCATGCCATAGCGATAAAAAATTGCTTGAGAAAGAATCTCTCGATCAGAGGCACCTCCCAAGGACAACAGATGCCCAAGACATTAAAAGTTGTTTTACACAACTCAGTATCATCAACTTCAATCACCAAGGAGAATGAGATGTTGGGTGAAGGACAGTGCATGGAAAAACATGAACCTCTTAAAACCTCGGCAACCTCTTCTGTGACGTTGATGTGTACACTTGGAGAGCTTTGTATCTAGTGTTGTTCATACAATTCCATGACGTCTAACACATGATTTGTTGGCAGTGCTTGGGTTTGAAAGTTAACAGTCTTGGCACTTTGGATGGACCACGTCCCACATGCATTAAGAGTCTTATATCTTAATACTTTATATAGAAAGAAAGAAATAAAGTATTTTTAACGTCCACGAGGCTAAAAATAGTCTATGGAACAGATTGTTTTTCCATTTGGCTTTTGTATATGCAAGTGTCCATGCATTTTGTCGACGCATTGAGCACTCATGTCCCTTGTGGGCTCCCTCCTTGTGACTTGGCGATTGATTTTGGGTGTTGTTGTATGCTACCTTGGTGTCAGGTTGTTGTTGCGACTTGTGGACTTTGATGCTTAGTTTGGAGATTGGGCCTCAGGTCATATGATTAGATATTTGACTTGAAAGGTTGTTAGCCCAATATTTTTTATAAATATAAATGAACCTTTTACAATTAATATAAAATATTAATATTTAAAAATTATTTAACATTAATATTTTATATTAATCTTATTTTAAATAAAAATAAACTTGGGCTTGATTTAAGATAATAAAAGCAAATGTAACGCTTTTAACTTCTTTTTAAAGACTAAGGAAATTTAGATGGAGACATATTGAGAGATCCTAACAAGTTTTGTCAAAATTGGCGAGAGGCCTGGAGGTTGCAGTAATGGAGGGTTTAAGGCAGGATGACACACGGTTTTTAAGACTAGCAATACTGACCAAAGATTAACGAGGTGGGGGTTGAAACTGTCGCCAAAGTGCCAAGAGGACAAGGGATTTGATGAACATTGGATGAGGAGATTCAAATTTTTGAAGGTGCAATTTTGAGTGCTAATAGATATGAAGCCCCAACCAAGCCCCAACTCAATCTACAAGGAATTTTCACAAAATGAAAAATGTGAGTGCCAACAAAGATTCCCACATGCACGACATGAAGGCCAATGTGGGAATACCTCCTGATGCTACAAAACATCAACACTCCCTCTTGGTGAGGGAGGTATTCCATCCACCATTACTTAGAAGTAGCTATGTCTCACATACTGGAAGTGGCTCTGCCTCCCACACTGGATTCGCTGCCACAATTTCTCCCTCTAACATGAAAACAATTCTCGTTGAATGACATGGACCCTTCTTGGAAGATACCCTGCTCACAGAAGCCTCCCGCCTCTGAGCATATTGCATGGCCATCTCAACCCATGACACCTTCTTGAAAATATTGGAAGACTCCTCTCTCCCACCTAAGCCTGAAGGTTGACTCACTCTAAATGATTGACTCTCCTTCTGAGTTGTTTCCTCCCTCAGAAGTATGACTTCCTCTGAGTCTGCACAACCTTCGAAGCTACGTGCTCCTTTTTCACTACCACTTTGCTACTTTCCATAGGTCGCAGAGGCTATCCCTTTAGCCTATACAAGTTTCTCTCTCTAACTCCAAGAACCACTATTGTGTATGAGCTAAATCCTTTGGGCATGAACAACACATGTCCATTCCGGAATAATACCTCATAGCCCTTCTTCTCAATCTATGAGATTAAGAGTACACTCCTCTTGAGTTCTGGCACCCATAGCACATTTTTCATTCTCAACACATCTCCTGACTCCATTTGGAATGACTTGTTCTATATCCATGCACTGCATGCTTGGTACCCATACCAAGTTCCACATACAAATTTAAGTGAGACTCTGTGAAGCTCTCGAACAAATCTTGTGCTCTTCTCATATGACATGTGGCTCCACTATCCACCACCCAAGTCCTTCTACCAGAAATTGTACCAGAAAGGGCGGAGACTAATAGGAACTCCCTCTAAAGTCTGTCTACAATCTCATCCACTTTTGTTGATGATCTTTGTTGCTTTCATTTCCCTCTCTTCCTCTATGGACACTATGAATCATAGTGACCTAGCGTATGACAAACAAAACACTTAACCTTTCTAAGGTCCTTCTTCTTCCTCTATTCTGGAGATGCCTCTCTCCTTGGAGAATCGTTTCTTTTGCCCTTCCTAGTGTCAACAACAAGGGCCGTGTTCTCATCATCAATACCTCTCTGCTTGCCATTCTTGGATTCTATCCAAGCCTCCTACTGGATGCAATCAATCCACTGTCTGTCAAATGGTGGAAACTTCTCACGTGCACAAATCCCCTACACAAATGGTTCCCAAGACTCGGGAAAACCATTCAGCACCACACTCACCAACTTTGTGTCATCAACTGCCTCACCAATGGCTACAAGTTGATCATGAATCTAAGTGATCCTCTTGAGGTAGGTAGAAATTGTATCTGAATTGGACATCTCAATATATCATAGTTGATGCCTCAAGGTCAACTTTCAACTTGTATTCTTGCTTCGATATAATCCCACGAAAGCATCATGCATATCCTTTGTTGTATTCTTCTCGGAAATCTGAGGAATCAAGTGATCCTTCACATAATTCAACAACACCTTCTTAGCCTTCACTTCCCTCTTCTTATGGGATGTCGATTCCTATGGATCGTTGGGATATGAAATCACCATCTCAACATAATCTTTGACATCATTCTCTTCCAAGAGCAAAAGGAGTCTAGCCTTCCAAGCCCGAAAATTAGTAGCCCCATCCAACATGTCCTCCACTCTAAGAGTACTCACCACTGTGACCTGGACAAAACAATAAAAAAATATGCAATAACAAAAATTTGTAGCTGCACAAATATGCAGCAACTATGTCTCAAGAGATGACTCCCTCTCTCTCTAGAGCCTATGCTCTAAAACCATGTCAAATTTCTAGGCAATTCAATGCACTCAATTTCAAATCTGAAAATTACTTCCAAGTGGCCTCAAACAGTAAACTAGGGTTGTTATCACTGAATAATTTTACACTAAAATTATGATAGAAAATTATATAGTGAAAGCACAAAGACCATAGAGAAAAATCATCCATGCACAAGAGACACAAAATTCATGTTCTGTAAAATATTTGGATTGAGTAATTCCGAGGACAAAAACAGTGCTCTCAACAAAAATTACAACTTCAACAAATTTCTTGAAAAAACCCTTTCCACTTGCAAACTTGCTATACAGCTCTACTGACGTCACCCTGTTGTACCCTCACACGTGTTGCCTATTTTCCCTCACACGTGTTGCATGTTTTCCCTCGCACGTGCGGTCTATCCATACCACATGTGCAACATGTTTTCCCTCACACGTGTGACCTGCCCATACCACACATGCGACTTGTTTTCTCCCTCCTCTCACACGTGCAACCTCTCTCTCTCTTGGAAAAAAAATAGAAAATAGAAAGTCCAGAAACCCTGGGCCAAATTTGCCAAAGTGAAAATTTTCCTTTGTTGAAATTGTCACCCCAATCTCCTTGGCACAAGTGCTCACTCACTTATGCCAACCCCATAATGTCATAGTGAGATGTGATAAGTGTCTCCTCACATTGCCTCTCCTTTTATAGGAATCTAATGAGTGAGTTTAGGAACCCCTTCTAAATTCAACATTAAATTAGAATTGTTTATTCCTCCATGTGGGTGTGAAGCCCCAACATGTGGGTGTGAAACCCCAACCAAGCCCCAACTCAATATACAAGGGGTTTTCACAAAATGAAAAATGCAATGTGAGTGCCAACAAATATTCCCACATGCCCAACACCAATGCCAATGTGGGAATACCTCCCAATGCTACAAAACATCAACATAGATGCGTTAGAGATGTAGGTGGCGGGAAGAGTACTTGAAGGTTCTATTTTAGTTTGGGTTCAGGTATGATACCTTGGTTCAGTATGAAATGGGTAGCAGTGGTACTTAGTTTAGTGGAGGAGAAATACATAGCAACCGGCTCCACTCATTGTGAATCTATCAAGATTTACAATTTGATTGCAAAGTTAATTGATCAAATGTTCGAGCCTATTGTAGTATACTATGAAAATCAAAGTTGTGTTAGTCTTTCAGAATCCAATGTTTCACAACCACTCCAAGCACATGGATATCCAATACCATTTTATCAAGGATGGAATTTAGAAGGTCTTGGAGTATGTTCCTTCATGGTTTTAGGTTGTAAACTTATTGATGAAGCCCCTAACAAAGGGGAAATCTGAAAATTTGAGGGAAAGACTTGGCTTGGTGGAGAACATTTTCGTCGTAAAGAAGGAGTGTTAGTTTTTTACTTGTTGTAGATCTATTATCCTTCAACAGATATGGAAAGCTAAAACAGATCCAGACTTGTCATGGCTCCTATGCATTGCAAAGGTGATTGTAGGTGACAACATAGCTCTAGTCAAACCTCAGTAGAGGTCCAACAATCTTGTACATTGTGATAGGAGAAATTGCAGACACTAACCTTAGGAGCAGTGGTATATTTAGCATGGTGACTATTTTAGTGTGTTGTTCCAAATTTACTAATGTTCTTTTGTTAAGCTTTGATCAGTTGTTGTTCTAAATTTAAATAATGTGTTTTTTACATGAGGATTATCTACTCAAGAGGAGGGTGTAGATCTCAAGGAGGCATGCATGCTTGTGTGTGAATGATTGTCTCCTTGTGCTCTAATCTAGATGAGTTATTTATGCAAGGAGGGCACACCTATCTAGTATGTTTTTAGGATTAGGGTTTAGTTTCAGAACTTGGGCACTCCACCGGGAGTGTGCACGATGTTTGTAAACCCTAGCCTTTTTCATCTATAAACGAATGGCAGTGTCTTTTATTGGGACGATTAGTGTATTTGATTTTTGAGCTATAGTAGTGTAATTTTTCTTTTCAGTTTTTAATAGAAAACAGATGCACTATTGGGATTTTAGATATGAGATTTTGTTTTTTTCATTTTCAATAGTATGTGTGTGTAGATTAATGTGTTCAAAGAATGTTGTTTTGATTAAGGTTTCAGCTTTAAGCTTCCTAGGTTTACGTTATTCTTTATGAGTACATAATCTACTTACCGTGCTCTAAAATTTAACACAAATGAGCAACAATGCCATAGTTAGTGAAGAAATTTGAGGATCCTAAGGCTGCCCAATAGGCCTGTCATGTGACCTCTTGTTGGGCACTAAGTTCAAGCTACTTTCAAACTGTTTTCTCATTGTTTTTAGGGTTGTTTTTGTTGATTAAGGTTGGTTGTCATTGATGTCAACCCTTGAAGAAAGACCC
>ML787546.1:126887-149950 GCA_009831015.1 Picea engelmannii | reverse complement strand
TTTTTGGTCAACATGACGATGGAAAATCCCCCATGGGGAAAACCAGTAAGAGAGATAGATATATTATGGAGATCTCAAATAAAATGCTACAACAAATAAATGGAACAAAAGAACCTGATACAATAGCTACTCCTCTCAGGTTAGCTTTGGAGTTCTTTATTTCTTTGTGCCTGCTAGCCTTTGAAGAATGCACCCTTTGCCTTGGTGTGCCCTCTTCACCTTGCTTTTCCTTGCCTTTCCATTTTCCTTGCCTTTCCCACTTGTTGAATGCACCCAAGAGTTAGATGTGTTCTCCTCTCCTTTCTTGGTGTGCACTTTTCCTCAAGTGCACCATGTTGAAGTTTGAGTAGCTTCGGAAGATATCCTTATTGTATTTAACCAAGACAAAACCCTAAAGAATATTATTATATTATATTTGTTAAGACAACTCTATTGTGCCTTTGTAAAAGTAGGCCCTATTGTGCCTTGACAAGTAAAATGTAAAATAAAAGGATGAAGTGACAGGTCGGCCCAGAACTAATTTTAGGCTGGCCAAACTACTATTTATAAGAGAGGCTAGCGCCTCATTTGAAGACACACAACACACTAGCTCTGCAACTAAGAAGAGAAGTGTGCAAGTCTTAGAGGAAGATACTATTGTATCTAGGAGGTGACATTGTGGAGGTTTTTGGTCTACTTCTCAATTATATCTTGGTTATGTGGTGTGCTACTCTTCCCTAGTCAAGGCTTTGAGGAGGATCTTCTTCTTTGTTAGTTCTCTCTTGGAGAGAGGCATTGTTCTTGGTTGGTGAATCTATATTGAGGAAGTTTGTTGGGTTTTTCCCAGGGTAAATCTTGTGTAATTTATGGATGTTATTCTTTCAGTGATCCTTTATATGCAGTTATTGTGCTAATGGTTTTAAAGTAAAAGAACATTAATCTAATTAACTGCTCAAGAAGAAAATTCAACATGGAATTAGAGCGGGCCTGAAAGAAGGAATTTTCATCGCACAAAAGAACTTGTTGGAGAAGCTAAGAGCATAGGAAGACTCCCCTAACCCTAGGGAACCTCTCCATGTGGTTAGATTCTCAGTTTGACAAAATTTTACAAATGGTGTTGCCACTGCATAAACCCTAGAAGGTGGCGTCATTCACATTGTTGAAGGATGTTGGGAAAAGTGATACCACTAGGGAACTCACCTTAAGAGGGCACACATATCCCTCAAATCATAATTCCAAAATTCAAACTTTGAAAAATTAGGGTATCCTCATAAACCCTAGTCTTGGCAGTTGCAAAATTGAAGCTAGAACTGGTCAAATTGGCATAACACTCTTTGGTAAGAACAAATCCTTTCTTTGAAAAGTTTTATCTCTTTATTGTATTTTTTAAGCACAGGATGGAACCCAGTACCAAGCTTGATGAGAAGCTTGAAGGTGTTGACAAGTTTCGGGCATTAGAGTAATTCTCATTCTAGAAGAGAATGATCTGGGAGATTTTGTAAAAGAACAAGTCCCAGAACCTGATGAAGATGAGGCCAAAGAAAAGTACAAGAAAAAGACTCGGGTGAAGAATATGTATTGTAACATCTAGTTGTATTTTGATCTATTGAAGTTATGACTATCACAATAACCATTGGTCAAAATTAAAGTCAAAGTATTAGGTTGATTAAGGTTGAGATTATTTAGTTTACTTTCATTCCCCAACTCATATTTCTGTCAAGAAAGTATATTGTCTTAGTATAGGGCACAGGTTGAAGAAAAATACGTGTAATCTTGAGTGAAGGAGACTCGGAAGAAAAGCAACAACACTCATTCTGGAGGACAAGACTCCAGGTTCCAGGTTTGATTGATTAAATTGATAAGATTCAAATTTTCATATATCAAGTTTGATAGCTGCAAGTAAACGCTATAGTTGTTGTTATCGCACAATTTGTACTTTGATAGAAGAAAATGTTAAAGAAGATAAAATTGGCGTAACGGGAGACTATCCTATCACAGTCACCTCAATAGGATGTATCTTTCTACTTAGGGTGGTAGGCCCAGGGGAGACATCCCTAGTGACCTGGGGGTTTGAGAAGGAAAAGTCAAAGTGGCTAGATAAAGATCCCCTCTCACAAGTCACCACCGATCAAAAAGTCTGGTTTTATAACCAATGAAAATATAATATGTCAGAGTGTACTTGCCTGGAACAAAGCAACAAGAAACTAGATATATTTGCAAGTACACTTGTTGGTTAGCATTTCATAAAACCATGGAATTTCTTGATAAAATAAATTTGATGAATATGATGAAGTAAACAGAAAATTTATAACAACAATCTTTATAGAGCAATACTTCACATTAAACTCCTTGAAATAGCTTCAAAATGACTAAAAATCATTAACCATTGAAATCATAATACTAGCATTTGATAGAAGCAAATAAGAAAAGGTATAAATCATCATTTTCAATTGCTTTTATGAGATTTTAATGATGCATCTAATGGTTGTAAATTAATTTAGTAACAACAACAATATTGTTAGTAGGTTAGGCTATTCTAGGGTTAGGAATAGTTAGTAGGAGGCTCAAAGAATAGGTTTTGAAGGTTGTTTCGATCAATCACTCAAAAGAGGCCTTAGACTAGTGCTTTTAGGGAAAATGGAGTCAATAATGCAACAACAAATGTTGAAGGAAAATGATAATGGAAGAGTTAAAGACAAGAGAGATTGATAGATTGGAGTGTTGGTAACCCAAGGCTCCAATTATCAAACTCTAAGGGGAAACTAGCTACTAAGGTGTAGGTAACCCTAGGCCTTAGTAGATTTCCTCCCTCTCTAACTCAAATATGAAGAAAAATTGGCTAAGATGAAGCATTGGATGCTAAGGTGTTGCAAAGGCAAGGCCTTAGCTCATGCTTCAAGAAAATTGTCCTTTTGACAAGATCTAGTAGGTGAAGGCTTTTGAAGCTAGGACAATAACATGTGCTAGTCTTCCTATGGTTTAATCAAGCAATTTCATAATATTGAATGTAAATGCAAGATAAATAAAACTATAACCATTCAATTAAGAAGAATTACATAAAATCCACTTACATACATCAAGAATTCATCAAGAAGAACCCTAGTTGAACACATCCACCAAGAACTTTTCCAAAATAATCCAAAATAAGCCTACTTAAACAAGTGCGCTTAAAATTTCAGCCAAGAAACCCTAAGGAGGGCACAAATTTCAGTCCTTGCAAGTGTGAGTGAAAGATGATCCATAATAAGAGTGATTTTCCCCTTATTTATACAATTACAAAGATGAGAATTAGGTCAAAAAGGTCGACATGGTCTGTCACACATAATATCCAATTTTTACATTAAAAGTCATAATTAAACCCTAAAATAAGTTGAAAAGGTGATGTCATTCCCTTTTAGGGTGATGTTAAGCCTTTTTTGGGCAACGTTGGCCTCCTGAAGAAAAACGTTAGGCCTCCTTGGGCCTCAGGAACCTGCCACATGTGCCACTTGGCACACAACTGCCTCTAAAACATCCAAAACACTGGGTAAAGTCATGGGTGACATGGGTGACATCACGGGCCTTCCAAGCCCTACATCATGGTGGAAAGGGCACAACCCCCTGGGTCTAGGCTTGCCAGGCTGCTCCTGGTGAAACACCATCCTCTCTCTCTGGTGCAATCCCCTAATCTGTCTCTGTTCCTAGCTAGGGTCTGAGCATCCATCAGGTGCGTTTTTAGTCCTATGGAGGTCTGAACTAATCATATCTCCATATGTACCTGTCCATCGAATGCGGCCCAGCAACATCAACAAATATGCCCTCCATGGGCTCATAAGTCACAGGGATCATAGCAATGTCAATCACATCTAATCATCAAGTTATTTAAACATGTGCATGAAACACCCTTTAACCGGACAAGTGCTCAAAGATGTTATGTTAATATGCAAGCCAAGTTTGGAGGGGACACTAGGACATTCTATTGGGCTAATGCTCATTGGATGTGGGATGTTCCCGGGAGAAGTCAAATCCAGACCATGTGAGTGGATGAGGTGGTAAGGGATGTCTAGGCAATGGGTGCAGTGATAGCAAGGAAATGTATAGCTTACTTGTGGGTGCCTCTGAAGAGGGTGAGCTGCACCTTGTCATGGATGCAAATGTTTCCAATCCCATTCATCCCTTTTATCTTTTATTCTTATTGCTTTTTCTTTCAATAGACTAGTTAGGGGACACTGCCCTGGCATGGTGACCAACGGTGGCAATGTTACCCACAATAATTTTACGGAAATGAGAAGGTTGGCTCGTGATGAGACCCCATTTCTCTTGGTTATGCCACCAAGAGCCACTACCCTAGCATGGTGACCAACTGTCGGTAGTGTCATACCGCTACATGCCCATGGACCTAATAGGTTGGCTCATGATGAGACCCCTTATCCTCCAACTAGGTCTTGATTTATTAATTTTTATGGGTCCCTCTGTTTCTTGTTGAGAAGATTTTTATTTCTTTCTCGAGGATCCTTGGGCGAAGCATCTCAAGGTTTCTTTCTTTTGGCTTTTGGATTTTTCCAGCTACTTTTACCTTCTGGGCCTTTAGCCCCTCATTCCCACAAGGAAAGCTACGACCCTTAGATATTTGGCCAACCCAATGCTCGGACCAGTTTAATGGGATAGATAAGCGGGAAAAAGATGAAAGGTGGTAAGTATGGTGAGAGCGGACGATGACCTATCATGAATCCCCCCAATGGAAACTCACACCCAATGGGAACCAACTTACTAGGTCATCCTATCATTCCCCCCAAGAATGGTCAAGTGGAAAGGCATAAGGTCCAAGCACACGTTAGAAGAAAAAATAATCAAATGCACATATTCAAAATGTTTGAGGATCATAGTGACAAATACCATGATACTCGGACTCATTACCTCATGGAGCAAGATCCATTTTTGTTGCAAGACCAGGCCGATGTGATGGATGTTGTTGCTGCTGACAAAGTGGAGGCATTGAATAAGGTAAGGATGGGCCCTCCAGGGCCATGCTCAGGTCGATCTATCTCTCGGTACTCCATGTCTAGGAACCATTGTATCGAGTCATCAAAGCAGGGCAGCTCCTGCACCAAGGCAAGTGGCTCACCCGGGGCCAAATTCAGTAGAAATCTCCTCATCTGATGGGGGAACTCAATGCAATGGAAACCATTTCTTCCTAAGGATGGAGGATTGATCCAGGTGGATATCGGTGGCCACCCACCTTTTCCAGCTGGCTCAAAACAACTTTCTAGCCACCAATATCCACCTGGATCAAGCAGGCAACAAACGTGTTGACTAAGCCACTATCGAAAGTGAAGTTTTTAGAGACAAGCTTGGTGTGGTTCAGAAGGATTTTTTCGCTCATGACAGGGAGTGATGTGTTCTCTATTAGCGGGAACTGATGTGTTCCCCAGTAGCAGGAAGTGATGTGTTCCCTAGTAGAGGGTGTTGATGATTGCAGCTATGTGATACATTCTCCAGCTTACAAACCTGTGAGGTGTCGATCATTGCAGTTATGTGAGCCTTTCTCTTAGCTTACAAACTTAAGATAAATCCCCTAAGAATGGTACGTGGTTCCTTTCTGAGACAGAGCTAGGAACGTAGAGATGACCTCCTGCATTCAGAGAGTTGAGAATAACTTCAGATGATTATCTAGTGGGAAAAGTGATCTGTTGAGTTAGACGTGCTTGTGGTTGAGCACAAGGTGAATGTGTGAAATCCCAAAGTGTTGAGTGCATCGTCATGTGAATAGAAATGAAGATGATGTATTAGCCTCCTCTGATTAGCAGAGTTGATGAGAAGAATCCAGATGATTCTCCTGTGTGAGGCAGTGGGAAAGAAGATCTATAGAGTGGATGTGTCTATGGACGAGCACAAGTGAATGTGTGAAGATCCAGTTCTTCTGTGTAATGTAGTGAATCAGGGCTATGACATCCCTATGGATGTGCCCCTAGTAGATGAGCACTAGTGGGTGTATCATATCCTTTGCTATATATTTTTTAAGAGTCAGACCTGCCTATAACCCTAATTTTTATGTAAAGGGTACAGGTCGACCACACCTTAATATGAGTAATAATAAATGTAAAAAATAATTAATCTGACTAATATTAATTATAAAAGTTATAATAATAATAATTATAAAATGACTTAGAAGAGGTCGGACTAGTTGATACAATAGACACTTCTGTTGATAGGACAAGTCTAATATAAGTAAAGGAAGATTCCCCATTTTGGAATCATATCTTTCAATTGAGTTTGGAAATTTCAGCAAGTACATTTACTTGGGATAAGTGCGCACCTCTCTTGGGCGCTAGTCTTCTAAGGTTTGAGCACCCTCTTGTGTGCTATATATTTCTTTGTGGTGAAGGTATTTCTCTTGAAGAATATAGCAAAGGATTTGGTTGGGTTTTCTTCCCTTGTTGAGAAGGGTTTCCCAGGATACTTCTTGTGTTCTTGTGCATGGTGTTTCTTCTTGTGATCTTGGTTGCAACAACATTCTTTTTTATGGTTAAGGCAAATGCAAATTGAAATGAACTACATGCTTAACCTATCATATTGAAAAATAAACATGGCATCAGAGCATAGGTCTTGAAGATCCCATTGCACAAGCATTTTCCAGCCCTTTCTCTCACTCATATGCAAAAACCGTACGACCCTCCTAGGGTTTCTAGAAATTTCGTACATCCTCCTCTTCTAAGAGCTTTCACTACTCAAAAATTGGACGCTTTGTATAAAAAGGACATATAAGGGTATGACCTCCTTCAGCGCACCTCCAACAAGTCTCAGATCAAATTTTTGGGCATTTTAAATTTTTGGCCCTAAGGGTTTCTAGGGTTTCGCCAAAATTCTGCAGAAAATTATGAATTGTATTTCTACAAACTTCTTGAAGAAGCTCCTCAGCATACCAAGGATATCATATTTATCAAGGCTTATTTTTGGCAGTCATAATCCCAACAAAACCTAAAAGTGCTAGCCTAGCCTAGCCGTTAGGTTTTCTAGCCTAGTTGACAAGGGTTTATGAAGATGAGAAAAATCATGATGGGAAGAAAGCTCAGTACAAGACTCCAAAGTAATGAAGACATCAACATCTTAGCACTCTCAGGTATGGTTCCTATCAATGATAATACTTGGCTAATTGACAGTGGTGCCTCCAGGCACATGACCGATATTAGAAATCATCTAATACACTTCGTTGAGAAAGAGACACATCTACATGTTGTTCTTGGAGATGATGCCAGATATAATGTGAGAGGAGTTGGAAATTATACCTTCCAAATAGATTCAGATATGCAACTTAAACTAGAGGAAGTTATATATGTACCCGGAATGAAGAGAAACCTTTTCTCTATTTCGGCCTTGAAAGACAAAGGTTACAAAATTACTTTCTCAGAAGGAAGCATTCTTGCATGGCACAAAGACTCCCATATAAGCTCTTCTAAAGTAATTGGTGTTAGAGAAAACAACTTGTACAAGTTGACCATCAAACCAGTTCAAGCCTTATTACATGACACTATCAGCTTGAGTGAGTTATGGCATAGAAGACTTGCTCACATTCATTATAGAGATCTTCCAGCTCTAGGGAAAATGGTAACAGGTCTACCAGAGATCCAAATCCAACATAAAGGTGTTTGCAAAGGTTGTGCCCTTGGAAAAAATGTTAAAGGATCCTTTCCTTGCAGTGACAACAGATCCAAGGAAATCTTAGACCTAATACATTCAGATGTGTGTGGGCCAATGGCTGTTGCATCCTTAAATGAGTACTTATACTATGTACTCTTCATAGATGATCACTCGAGGAAAACTTGGATTTACTTTCTAAAGAAATGGGATGGAGTCCTTGCCAAGTTTAAAAAATTCAATGCTCATGTTGAAAACCTGACCAAAAGAAAAATCAAAGTATTGAGATCAGACAATGGAGGAGAATACACCTCAAAAGAATTTAACAATTTTTCTATTGAGGCGAGAATCAAGAGGGAGTTCACAGTTCCTTACAACCCTAAACAAAATGGGGTTGTTGAAAGGAAAAACATAACTATCATTGAGGAAACTAAAGCAATGATACATGATCAGATTCTACCTATGACTCTATGGGCATAAGCATGTATGACAACAATATATGTTCAAAATCGTAGTCCTCATCAGATACTGAAGAACATTACTCCAGAAGAAGCATTCACTAAAGTGAATCCTGAGATTAGACAGTTCAGAATATTTGGATGTCTAATGTACCTTCATGTACCCAAAGAAAAGAGATCCAAACTAGAACCTTCAGGAAGAAAGGGTACATTTGTAGGATACAGTGAATCCTCAAAATGATATCAAATCTACATCCCAGATCAGAGACAAATTGAAGTAAGCAGAGATGTTACTTTTGAAGAAGAAGTAGCCTTCCAGAAATCCAGAGAAGCTCATATGGAAATTGATAGTGAAACAATACCTCATCCTCCTTTAGCAGTTCAGAGGGAGACATATATTATTCCAAATGATCCAAAAGCTCCAGTTGACCCATTTTCTCCAGCAAATTCAGTTTCCCCAAGCAACATACCCAGAGACATCATAGTTGGACATAAAAGAACTGCTTGGGCTCAACAAACTTTAGAAGAAGCAGAAGGGCATAAAGCCCCACAAGGAGCAACCATAGAAAGCAAGAAACCTAAGATATTCTAAAGCTACCTTTCAACCATGACCTACATTATTGATTCAAATCCAACTTGTCATGGAGAATATTCAGGTGAACAACTATGGCAAGATACTATGACTTAAGAATATCAATCTATGATAAAAAAAAAATGATGTATGGGATGTTGTTCCAAGACCAGAGGGAAAGTCTGTATTGACTTCCAAATGGTTTTATAAAACCAAACATGTTGTTGATGGAAGCATTGAAAAATACAAAGCAAGATTTGTGGCTAAAGGGTTTTCACAAATAGAGGGAGTCGACTATGATGAGACTTTTGCACTGGTAGCCATATATACCTCCATCTGATCTATCATTGCGCTAGTTGCTTCCATGGGTTGGAAGCTACATCAGATGGATGTAGAGACAACTTTTCTCCATGGTGAAATTGAGGAAGAAGTTTATATTGAGCAGCCCGAAGGTTTCATTATACACAACGAAAAATCTCATGTATGCAAGTTGAAGAAATCCCTATATGGTCTAAAACAAGCACCACGTGCCTAGTAGGAGAAAATAGATGGATTTTTGATGAGTTTGGGCTTCAACAAAAGTGCATCTGACCCAAACTTATATTATCACATTGATGGCAATGACTGTCTGATTTTGGTCTTATATGTGGATGATCTTTTCATCACCAGTTCAGAGAGACTCATTGTTGAATGAAAACAAGCATTAACTGCCAAATTTGAAATGAAGGATTTGGGCCTAATGCATTATTTCTTGGGACTAGAAGTATGGAAGAGATCAGATGAGATTTTCCTAAGTCAAGGAAAATATACTATAGAGATACTGAAAAAGTTCAAAAAGACAGATTGTAAATCCATGCCTACTCCAATGGTAATGGATTTAAAGAAGATGAGTGACACTCATTCAGGAGATGTAGATCCACATATATATTGACAAATTATTGGATCTTTGATGTATCTGGTTAACACCAGACCTAACATTTTCTATGCAGTGAATGTGCTTAGTTAGTTTATGAGTCAACCAAAACATACAGACTGGATAGCTGCAAAACAAGTATTGAGATACTTACAAGGTACAATTGGTTATGGCCTGAGATATGAAACTAATGTGGACTTAAGCTTGGAAGGATATGTCGATGCAGATTGGGTAGGAAGTGCAGTAGACAGAAAAAGTACCTCAGGTTGCTGCTTCACCTTAGGATCAATCATGGTTTCCTGGTTTAGCAGAAAACAAAGATCTGTAGCTTTAAGTACAATAGAGGTAGAGTACATTGCACTAAGTGTCGTATGTCATGAAGCAGTATCACTTCGCAAACTCTTGACTTACGTGTTCGATCATGAGATGGATCTGACTACTATTCATTGTGACAACCAGAGCTGTGTAAATCTCTCCGAGAACCCAGTGTTTCATGACAAATCGAAACACATTGAAATCAAGTATCATTGTATCAGAGACATGGTGTAGAGAAAGGAAGTACACGTGCAATATATTTCTACTCATGAATATATTGCAGATATCTTCACTAAACCACTTGCCAAGACAAAGTTCAAGTATTTTCGTGAGAGACTTGGCCTAGTGGAAAATGACTCCCTAGCTGAGAGGGAGTGTTGATGATTACAACTATGTGAGATATTCTCCAGATTACAAAACTGTGAGGTGTGAATCATTGCAACTATGTGGATCTTTCTCTCAACTTACAAACCTGACAGAAAGCCTTGAAGAAGGGTACGTGGTCCTTGCCTGAGACAGAGCTAGGAACGTAAAGATGACCCCCTCCATTCAAATACTTGAGAAGAACTCTATATGATTATCCAGTGGGAAAGGCGATCTGTTGAGTTAGACATGCATGTGGCTGAGCACAAGGTGAACGTGTGAAATCCCAAAGTGTTGGGTGTATTGTCATGTGAACAGAAATGAAGATGATGTATTAGCCTCCTCTGAGCAGCAAAGTTGATGAGGAGAATCCAGATGATTCTCTTGTGTGAGGCAGTGGGAGAGAAGATCTATAGAGTGGACATGCTTGTGGGCCAACATAGGTGAACATGTGAAGATATGGTTCTTTTGTGTAAGACGGTGAATCAGAGCTATGACATCCCTATGGATGTGCCCCTAGTGGATGAGAACTAGTGGGTGTATTATATCCTTTGCTATATATTGTTCAAGAGTCAAACCTGCATGTAACCCTAATTTTTATGTAAAGGGTACAGGTTGGCCCCATGTTAATATGAGTAATAATAAATGTAATAGATAATTAATCTGGCTAATATTAATTATAATAATAATAATAATTATTATTATTATTATTATTATTATATTATGACTTAGAAGAGGTCGGCCCTATTGAGCCAATAGACACTTATGTTGATAGGACAAGTCTAATATAACTAAAGGAGGATTCCCCATTGTGGAATCCTATCTTTCAAGTGAGTTTGGAAATTTCAGCAAGTACATTTATTTGGGATAAGTGCGCATGTCTCTTGGGCGCTAGTCTTCTAGGGTTTGAACACCCTCTTGTGTGCTAGGTATTTCTTGGTGGTGAAGGTATTTATCTTGAACAATATACCAAAGGATTTGGATGTGTTTTCTTCCCTTGTTGAGAAGGGTTTCCCAGTATACTTTTTGTGTTATTGTGCATGGTGTTTCTTCTTGTGATCTTGGTTGTTGCAACATTCTTGTTTATGGTTAAGACAAATGAAAATTGAAATTAACTACATGCTTAACCTATCATATTGAAAAATCAACATGGTATCAGAGCATAGGTCTTGAAGATCCCATTGCACAATCATTTTCCAGCCCTTTCTCTCACTCATATGAAAAAATCGTACGACCCTCCTACGGTTTCTAGAAAATCCATACGGCCTCCTCTTATGAGAGATTCCACCCCTCAAAACTTGGATGCTTGGGGTAAAAAGGACATAGAAGGGTATGTCCTCCTTCAACGCACCTCCAAAAAGTCTCAGATCAAATTTCTGGGCATTTCAAATTTTTGGCCCTAAGGGTTTCTAGGGTTTCGCCAAAATTCTGCAGAAAATTCTGAATTCTATTTCTACAAACTTCATGAAGAAGCTCCTCAGCTTATCAGGGCTATCATATTTATCAAGGCTTATTGTTGGTATTTAGAATCCCAACAAAACCTAAAAATGATAGCCTAGCCTAATCGTTAGGTTTTCTAGCCTAGTTGACAAGGGTTTGTGAAGATGAGCAAAATCATGATGGGAAGCAAGCTCAGTACAAGACTCCAAAGTAATGAAGGCATCAACATCTCAACACTCTCAGGTGTGGTTCCTATCAATGATAATACTTGGATAATTGATAGTGGTGCCTCCAGGCACATGACTGGTATTAGAAATCATCTAACACACTTCGTTGAGAAAGAGACACATCTACATGTTGTTCTTGGAGATGATGCCAGATATAATGTGACAGGAGTTGGAAATTCTACCTTCCAACTAGATTCAGATATGCAACTTAAACTAGAGGAAGTTATATATGTACCAGTAATGAAGAGAAACCTTGTCTCTATTTCGGCCTTGGAAGACAAAGGTTACAAAATTACTTTCTCAGAAGGAAGAGTTATTGCATGGCACAAAGAATCTCATATAAGCTCTTCCAAAGTAATTGGTGTCAGAGAAAACAACTTGTACAAGTTGACCATCAAACCAGTTTAAGCCTTATTACATGACACTATCAGCTTGAGTGATTTATGGCATAGAATACTTGCTCACATTCATTATAGAGATCTTCCAGCTCTAGCAAAAATGGTAACAAGTCTACCAGAGATCCAGATCCAGCATAAAGATGTTTGCAAAGGTTGTGCCCTTGGAAAAAGTGTTAAAGGATCATTTCCTAGTAGTGACAACAGACCCAAGGAAATCTTGGACCTAATACATTCAGATGTATGTGGGCCAATGATTGTTGCATCCTTAAATGGATACTTATACTATGTACTCTTCATAGATGATCACTCCAGGAAAACTTGGATTTACTTTCTGAAGAACAAGGATGGATTCCTTGCCAAGTTTCAAGAATTCAAATCTCATGTTGAAAACCTGACCGGAAGAAAAATCAAAGTATTGAGATCAAAAAATGGAGAATACACCTCAAAAGAATTTAACAGTTTTTGTATTGAAGCGGGAATCAAGAGGTAGTTCACAGTTCCTTACAACCCTCAACAAAATGGGGTTGTTGAAAGGAAAAACAAAACTATCATTGAGGCAACTAAATCAATGATACATTATGAGAGTCTACCTATGACTCTATGGGCAGAAGCATGTATGACAGCAGTATATGTTCAAAACCGTAGTCCTCATCAGATCCTGAAGAACATTACTCCATAAGAAGCATTCACCAAAGTGAAGCTTGAGATCAGACACTTCAGAATATTTGGATGTCCAGTGTACCTTCATGTACCCAAAGAAAATATATCCAAACTAGAACCTTCAGGAAGAAAGGGTACATTTGTAGGATACAGTGAATCCTCAAAAGCATATTGAATCTACATCCCAGGTCAAAAAAAAATTGAAGTAAGCAGAGATGTTACTTTTGAAGAAGAAGTAGCCTTCCAGAAATCCAGAGAAGCTCATATGGAAATTGATAGTGAAACAATACCTCCTCCTCCTTCAGCAGTTCAGAGGGAGACAAATATTATTCTAGATGATCCAACAGCTCCATTTGACCCAGTTTCTCTAGTAGATTCAGTTGCCCCAAGCAACATACCCAGAGACATCACAGTTGGACATAAAAGACCTGCTTGGGCTCGGAAAACTTTAGAAGAAGTAGAAAGGCATAAAGCCCCACAAGGGGCAACCAGAGAAAGCAAGAGACCTAAGATATTCTCAAGCTACCTTTCAACGATGACCCACATTATTGATTCAAAGCCAACTTGTCATGGAGAAGTTTCAGGTGAACAAGTATGGAAAGATTCCATGACTGAAGAATATCAATCTATACTAAAAAATGACATATGTGATGTTGTTCCAAGACCAGAGGGAAAGTCCATAGTGACTACCAAATGGATTTACAAAATCAAACATGTTGTTGATGGAAGAATTGAAAAATAAAAAGTGAGATTTATGGCTAGAGGGTTTTCACAAATAGAGAGATTCAACTATGAAGAGACTTTTGCATTAGTAGCCATATATACCTCCATCCGATCTATCATTGCACTAGCTGCTTCCATGGGTTGGAAGCTACATCAGATGTATGTAAAGATGGCTTTTCTCAATGGTGAAATTGAGGAAGAAATTTATATTGAGCAGCCAGAAGGTTTCGTTAAACACAACGGAAAATCTCATGTATGCAGGTTGAAGAAATCTCCATATGGTCTAAAACAAGCACCATGTGCTTGGTACGAGAAAATGGATGGATTTCTGATGAGTTTGGGCTTCAACAAAAGTGCAGCTGAACCAAACTTATATTATCACATTGATGGAAATGAGTGTTTGATTTTGGTCTTATATGTGGATGATCTTTTCATCACCGGTTCAGAGAGACTCATTGTTGAATGCAAACAAGCATTAACTGCCAGATATGAAATGAAGGATTTGGGGCTAATGCATTATTTCTTGGGACTAGAAGTATGGCAAAGATCAGATGAGATTTTCCTAAGTCAAGCAAAAAATACTATGGAGATACTGAAAAAGTTCAAAATGACAGATTGTAAATCCATGCCTACTCCAATGGTAATGGATTTAAAGAAGATGTCTGACACTGATTTAGGAGACGTAGATCCACATTTATATCAACAAATTATTGGATCTTTGATGTATCTGGTTAACACTAGACCAAAAATTTTCTATGCAGTGAATGTGCTTAGCCAGTTTATGAGTCAACCAAAACATACACACTCGATAGCTGCAAAACACGTATTGAGATACTTACAAGGTACAATTGGTTATGGCCTGAGATATGCAACTAATGTGGACTTAATCTTGGAAGGATATGCCGATGCAGATTTGGTAGGAAGTGCAGTAGACAACAAAATCACCTCAGGTTGTTGCTTCACCTTAGGATTAGCCATGGTTTCCTGGTGTAGCAGAAAACAAAGGTCTGTAGCTTTAAGTAAAGCAGAGGCAGAGTACATTGCACTAAGTGTCGTAGCTCGTGAAGCAGTATGGCTTCACAAACTCTTGACTGACTTGTTCGATCATGAGATGGATCTGACTACTATTCATTGTGACAACCAGAGTTGTGTAAATCTCTCTGAGAACCCAGTGTTTCATAACAAATCAAAACACATTGAAATCAAGTATCACTATATTAGAGACATGGTGCAGAGAAAGACAGTACATCTGTAGTATCTTTCTACTCACGAATAGATTGCAGATATCTTCACTAAACCACTTGCCAAGACAAAGTTCGAGTATTTCCGTGAGAGATTTAGCCTGGTGGAAAATGCCTCCCTAGCTGAGAGGGAGTGTTGATGATTGCAGCTATGTGAGACATTCTCCAACTTACAAACCTGTGAGGTGTGGATCATTTCAACTATGTGAGTCTTTCTCTCTGCTTACAAACCCGAGAGAAATCCCCTAAGAAGGGTATGTGGTCCCTACATGAGACAGAGCTAGGAACATAGAGATGACCTCCTCCATTCAAAGAGTTGAGAAGAAATCCAAATGATTATCCAGTGGGAAAGGCATTCTATTGAGTTAGACGTGCCTGTGGCTGAGCACAAGGTGAACATGTGAAATCCCAAAGTGTCGGGTGCATCGTCATGTGAATAGAAATGAAGATAATGTATTAGCCTCCTCTGAGAAGTAGAGTTGACGAGAAGACTCCAGATGATTCTCCTGTGTGAGGCAATGGGAAAGAAGATCTGTAGAGTGTACGTGCCTGTGGACAAGCACAAGTGAACGTGTGAACGTGAGGCAAGAATCAAGAAAGAGTGCACAGTTCCTTACAACCCTCAACAAAATGGGGTTGTTGAAAGGAAAAACAGAACTATCATTGAGGAAACTAAAGCAATGATACATGATCAGAGTCTACCTATGACTCTATGGGCAGAAGCATGTATGACAACAATATATGTTCAAAACCATAGTCCTCATCGGATCCTGAAGAACATTACTCCAGAAGAAGCATTCACCAAAGTGAATCCTGAGATCAGACAGTTCAGAATATTTGGATGTTCAATGTACCTTCATGTACCCAAAGAAAAGAGATCCAAACTAGAACCTTCAGGAAGAAAGGGTACATTTGTAGGATACCGTGAATCCTCAAAAGCATATCGAATATACATCCCAGGTCAGAGACAAATTGAAGTAAGCAGATATGTTACTTTTGAAGAAGAAGTAGCCTTCCAGAAATCCAGAGAAGCTCATATGCAAATTGATAGTGAAACAATAACTCCTCCTCCTTTAGTAGTTCAGAGGGAGACAAATATTATTCCAGATGAGCCAACAACTCCAGTTGACCAAATTTCTCCAGCAGATCCAATAGCCCCAAGCAACATACCCAGTGACATCACAGTTGGACATAAAATCCCTGCTTGGGCTCGACAAACTTTATAAGAAGTAGAAGGGCATAAAGCCCCATAAGGACCAACCAGAGAAAGCAAGAGACCTAAGAGATTCTCAAGCTACCTTTCAGCCATGACCCACATTATTGATTCAAAGCCAATTTTTCATGGAGAATCTTCAGGTGAACAAGTATGGCAAGATGCCATAACTAAATAATATCAATCTATACTAAAACATGATGTATGGGATGTTGTTCCAAGACCAGAGGGAAAGTTCATAGTGACTTCCAAATGGATTTACAAAATCAAACATGTTGCTGATGGAAGCATTGAAAAATACAAAGCAAGATTTGTGGCTAGAGGGTTTTCACAAATAGAGGGAGTCGACTATGACGATACTTTTTCACCGGTAGCCAGATATACCTCCATCCGGTCTATCATTGCACTATCTACTTCCATGGGTTGGAAGCTACATCATATGGATGTAAAGACATCTTTTCTCACTCGTGAAATGGAGGAAGAAGTTTATATTGAGCAAAGAGAAGGTTTTGTTATACAAAACAAAAAATCTCATGTATGCAGGTTGAAGAAATCCCGATATGGTCTAAAACAAGCACCATGTGCTTGGTACGAGAAAATGGATGGATATCTTATGAGTTTCGGCTTCAAGAAAAATGCAGTTGACCCAAACTTATATTATCACATTGATGGCAATGAGTGTCTGATTTTGGTCTTATGTGTGGATGATATTTTCATCACTGGTTCAAAGAGACTCATGGTTGAATGCAAAAAAGAATTAACTCCCAGATTTGAAATGATGGATTTGGGCCTAATGCATTATTTCGTGGGACTAGAAGTATGGCAAAGATCAGATAAGATTTTCCTAAGTCAAGGAAAATATACTATGGAGATACTGAAAATGTTCAAAATGAAAGATTGTAAATACATGCCTACTCCAATGGTAATGGATTTAAAGAAGATGAGTGACATTGATTCAGGAGACGTAGATCCACATTTATATTGGAAGCTTATTGGATCTTTGATGTATCTGGTTAACACCAAACCAAACATTTTCTATGTAGTGAATGTGCTTAGCCAGTTTATGAATCAACCAAAACATACACACTCGATAGTTGAAAAACACGTATTGAGATACTTACAAGGTACAATTGGTTATGGCCTGAGATATGCAGCTAATGTGGACTTAATATTAGAAGGATATGCTAATGCAGATTGTGCAGGAGGTGTAGTATATAGAAAAATCACCTCAAGTTGTTGCTTCACCTTAGGATCAACCATGGTTTCCTAGTGTAGCAGAAAACAAAGCTCTATAGCTTTAAGTACGCAGAGGCATAGTACATTGAACTAAGTGTGTCAGCTCGTGAAGCAGTATGGATTCACAAACTCTTGAATGACTTATTCGATCATGAGATGGATCTGACTACTATTCATTGTGACAACCAGAGCTGTGTAAATCTCTTCGAGAACCCAATGTTTCATGACAAATCTAAACACATTCAAATCAAGTATCACTATATCAGATACATGGTGCAGAGAAAGACAATACACGTGAAATGTATTTCTACTCATAAACAAATTGCATATATCTTCACCAAACCACTTGACAAGACAAAGTTCGAGTATTTCCGTGAGAGACTTGGCCTGGTGGAAAATGTCTCCCTAGCTGAGAGGGAGTGTTGATGATTGCAACTATGTGATACATTCTCAAACTTAAAAACCTGTGAGGTGTGGATCATTGCAGCTATTTGAGTCTTTCTCTCAACTTACAAACCTGAGAGAAAGCCCCTAAGAAGGGTACGTGGTTCCTGCCTAAGACAGAGCTAGGAATGTAGAGATGAACTCCTCTATTCAGAGAGTTGAGAATAAATCAAGATGATTATCCAGTGGGAAAGGTGATCTGTTGAGTTAGACGTGTTTGTGGCTGAGCAAAAGGTGAACATGTGAAATCCCAAAGTGTTGGGTGCATCATCATGTGAACAGAAATGAAGATGATGTATTAGCCTCCTCTGAGAAGCAGAGTTGACGAGAAGACTCCCGATGATTCTTCTATGTGAGGAAGTGGGAAAGAATATCTGTAGAGTGGACGAGCACAAGTGAACGTGTGAAGATCCGGTTCTTCTGTGTGATGTAGTGAATTAGAGATATGACATCCCTATGGATGTGCCCCTACTGGATGAGCACTAGTGGGTGTATCAGATCCTTTGCTATATGTTTTTCAAGAGTCAAACCTGCATGTAACCCTAATTGTTATGTAAAGGGTACAGGTCGGCCCCACCTTAATACGAGTAATAATAAATGTAAAAGATAATTAATTTGGCTAATATTAATTATAATACTAATAATTATTATTATATGACTTAGAAGAGGTTGGCCCTTTTGAGCCAATGGACACTTATGTTGATAGGAAAAGTCTAATATAAGTAAAGGAAGATTCCCCATTGTGGAATCATATCTTTCAAGTGACTTTGGAAATTTGAGCAAGTACATTTACTTGGGATAAGTGCGCACCTCTCTTGGGCGCTAGTCTTCTAGGGTTTGAGCACCCTCTTGTGTGCTAGGTCTTTCTTGGTGGTGAAGGTCTTTATCTTGAAGAATATAGAAAAGGATTTGGCTTGGTTTTATTCCCTTGTTGATAAGGGTTTCCGAGGATACTTCTTGTGTTCTTGTGCATGGTGTTTCTTCTTGTGATCTTGGTTGCTGCAACATTCTTGTTTATGGTTAAGACAAATGAAAATTGAAATTAACTACATGATTAACCTATCATATTGAAAAATCAACATGGTATGAGAGCATAGGCCTTGAAGATCCCATTGCACAAGCATTTTCCATCCCTTTCTCTCACTCATTTGTAGAAATCGTACAACCCGCCTAGGGTTTCCAAAAATTTTGTATGGCGTCCTCTTCTCAGACCTTTCACCACTCAAAACTTGGATGCTTGGGCTAAAAAGGACATAGAAGGGTACGACCTCCTTCAACGCACCTCCAACAAGTACCAGATCAAATTTTCGAGCATTTTTAATTTTTGGCCCTGAGGGTTTCTAGGGTTTTGCCAAAATTATGCAGAAAGTTCTGAATTGTATTTCTGCAAACTTCTTGAAGAAGCTCCTTAGCTTACCAGGGCTATCATATTTATCAAGTCTTATTGTTGACAATCATAAGCCCAACAAAACCTAAAAGTGCTAGCCTAGTCTAGCCATTAGGTTTTCTAGCCTAGTTGACAAGGGTTTGTGAAGATGAGCAAAATCATGATGGGAAGCAAGCTCAGTACAAGACTCCAAATTAATGAAGACATCAACATATCAACACTGTCAGGAATGGTTCCTATCAATCATAATACTTGGCTAATTGAAAATGGTGCCTCCAAGCATATGACTGGTATTAAAAATCATCTAACACACTTTGTTGAGAAAGAGACATATCTACATGTTGTTCTTGGAGATGATGCCTGATATAATGTGAGAGGAGTTGGAAATTCTACCTTCCAACTAAATTTAGATATGCAGCTTAAACTAGAGGAAGTTCAATATGTACCTAGAATGAAGAGAAACCTTGTCTTTATTTGGGCCTTGGAAGACAAAGGTTACACAATTACTTTCTCATAAGGAAGATTTCTTGCATGGCATAAAGACTCTCATATAAGCTATTCCAAAGTAATTGGTGTCATAGAAAACATCTTGTACAAGTTGACCATCAAACCAATTCAAGCTTTATTACATGACACTATCAAATTGAGTGAGTTATGGCATATAAGACTTGCTCACATTCATTATAGAGCTCTTCCAGCTCTAGGGAAAATGTTAACAAGTCTACCAGAGATCCAAATCCAGCATAAAGGTGTTTGCAAAGGTTGTGCCCTTGGAAAAAATGTTAAAGGATCATTTACTAGTAGTGACAACAGATCCAAGGAAATCTTGGACCTAATACATTCAGTATGTGGGCCAATGATTATTGCATCCTTAAACAGGTACTTATACTATGTACTCTTCATAGATGATCACTCCAGGAAAACTTGGATTTATTTTATGAAGAAATGGGATGGAGCCCTTGCCAAGTTTCAAGAATTCAAAGCTCATGTTGAAAACCAGACCAGAAGAAAAATCAAAGTATTGAGATCAGACAATGGAGGAGAATACACCTAAGAAGAATTTAACAGTTTTTGTATTGAAGCGGGAATCAAGAGGGAGTTCACATTTCCTTACAACTCTCAACAAAATGGGGTTGTTGAAAGGAAAAAAAAACTATCATTAAGGAAACTAAAGTAATGATACATGATCAGAGTCTACCTATGACTCTATGGACATAAGCATGTATGATAGAAGTATATGTTCAAAACGATAGTCCTCATCAGATCCTGAAGAACATTACTCTAGAAGAAGCATTCACCAAAGTGATGTTTGAGATCAAACACTTCAGAATATTTGGATGTCCAATGTACCTTCATGTACCCAAAGAAAAGAGATCCAAACTATAACCTTATGGAAGAAAGGGTACATTTGTAGGATATAGTGAATCCTCAAATGCATATCGAATCTACATCCTAGGTCAGACACAAATTGAAGTAAGCAGAGATGTTACTTTTGAAGAAGAAATAGCCTTCCAAAAATCCAGAGAAGATCAGATGGAAATTGATAGTGAAACAATACCTCCTCCTCGTTCAGCAGTTTAGAGGGAGACATATATTATTCCATATGAGCCAACAACTCCAGTTGACCCAGTTGCCCCAAGCAACATATCCAGAGCCATCACAGTTGGACATAAAAGACCTACTTGGGCTCGACAAACTTTAGAAGAAGCAGAAGGGCATAAAGCCCCACAAGGAGCAACCAGAGAAAGCAACAAACCTAAGATATTCTCAAGCTATCTTTCATCCATGACCCACATTATTGATTCAGAGCCAACTTGTCATGGATAAGCTTCAGGTGAGCAAGTATGGCAAGATGCCATGACTGAAGAATATGGGATTGTTGAAATATTGTAACTGCAAAGAGTATTCTATTTATTATTGATGTATTATTCATTAGATCAATTCCCTTTTGTGGATTGATCATGTTGGACATTGTAAATGAACAAATCCCCTTTTGTGAATTGGTCAAACACTAATTGTAATATGCAAAATGAGAAGTCAGCCCCTAGAATAAATTAAAGTGGTTCTAACCACCTAGGAAGAGAAGTCTACCCTGCCAATAAAAAGACACTTACTTTCAGCACCTGCCAGATTGTATAAATAAAGGAAGCTAGCACCTCATTTGTTCACTCACTCATTCGATCATCCAGAGCGCAAGTTTGGAGTTGCAGTTGGAGAAGAAGGAAGAGAGAGAGTGATCTAAAAATGAAGAAGACTTGTATTCTTGAAAATATTTGCAAGTTAAATTAATGTGTTAAAATGCAAATGGATCAACTTTGCAACACAAATTTAATAGGATTTACTCATTCAAGATGCATATAAACAATAGTATAATCAATTAACAGAAAACACATAACACAACAAATGATAAAGGAGTTCACCCCTCTCTTGGGCTACGTCTCCTGGTCCATCTTCCAATGGATCATTTGTATTATTTTCTCAAAGTGCTCGAAAAGGTGCTTTACAATTCTCAAAATTCCAAATAGACTGCTCTAATGGCTTCAAAACGTCCAAAAACCCCTAGATGGGCTTTTTCGGCACCTCGTTTGGCCAAAAATTGAAGTAGATAGGCTTCTTGGAAGTGTCCCCTTCAAGCTTGTTGTCTCTGCATCTACAAAACACACCTCCCTTGGCTCAACCTAGCCCACATGCAATTTAAAGCGTAAAAACTTGGCATCGGGCGCAATCGCACAACCGGTCCAAACTGTCGAACAGTTATGCGCTGGCCTTAACTACCAAGGCCCGTGGGCACATGGTCGTCACATGACCGCGCGCTATAACACAACAGGTCTTAAGTTTAAAACCATTGATATAGTCGTAATGTTTAAACCCGCGCGCATATATATGTTGGTCACATGTCATATCAAACTGCACACATTCAAATGATTATAACATATGTTACGGTGGGTCTAACCGCCGTAGCACCGGTCGTATACAATACAACATATAACCACGGGTCGAGGCTTAGCCCCGACCCGGTCCATGCCCCAACATACATTTATACGATGTTAAATACATTGCAACGCATATATATATCAAGTAACATGTGTGGGCGTGCCGATTGGGCGGCCTTTCCCAAAGCTTTACCCTGCCCCGGAGGTCACGGGATCGACTCCTGCCGAGTGCAAAGATTTTAACCAACAAACAGGTGACACGTGGCGGCCATTGATTGGGCCACGTGTCGCCATCCCATTCGTTGCCAACAAACCATGTCACATGCCAACTGTCCAATAACTGTCTGCCACATCATCGTACGGCCTGACACATCATCGTACGACCTGCCACGTCATCTTCTGTACGGACTATACGGACTGTACAGTCAACATCCCTTTTTTGCCTGTTTGCCATTTTGAACAGAACGCAATATCTCTCACTCCTGACATCTGTTTGAACCCAAATGAGTTGCATTGGGTTCGCAACGACAAGGCCTACGCTCTCGTTCGATTTGAAGTGATTCCGAGCACTTTGAATTTTTAAGCAAAATTTGATCCCCTGATCACACCTCCCCATTGGAAAGCTTTTGGACCTCCAAAAGACTATTTTTAGTCTATTTGAAGATGAGGGTATAGTTCCCTCACTCTTCCAATCTCAATCCACTTGGCTTTGCTTGGATTTGTACCTTTAAGACCAACTCGAAGATACTTCACATTTCCTCGTTTTGAAGTTCTCATTCTCCTGTCAAGGATGGTGTCTTCATGCAGTTCTGTAAGATATTATGGGGAAAAATCATCTATAGAAGGAATCTGAATATGCTCTCCTTGATCATCAACAAAGGCTTATACAATTTCAAATTCTCAACATTAACAACTGCATACATTTGCATATAAGGAGGCAAATCTAAG
>ML787546.1:44497-88188 GCA_009831015.1 Picea engelmannii | reverse complement strand
GGGTTTCCCAGGATACTTCTTGTGTTCTTGTGCATGGTGTTTCTTCTTGTGATCTTGGTTGCTACAACATTCTTGTTTATGGTTAAGACAAATGCAAATTGAAATGAACTACATGCTTAACCTATCATATTGAAAAATCAACATGGTATCAGAGAATATGTCTTGAAGATCCCATTGCACAAGCATTTTCCAACCCTTTCTCTCACTCATCTGCATAAACCATACGACCCTCCTAGGGTTTCCAAAAATGGGAAGAAATTTCAATGGATGTCATTAAAGGATTACCCATATCATAAGGAAAAGACAAGATATTAGTGGTACTGGATAGACTAACCAAGTATGCACACTTTATGGGAGTAAGAAAAACAGATTATGCAAAACAAACAGATGAAGTCTTCTGTAAAATGTTTACAAGCTACATGGGTTCCCCAGATTCATCGTCAATGATAGAGACACCAAGTTTAAAGAGAATTTCTGGAGATAATTTTGTAAACAAATCGAGACTTCTCTTAATATGAGCTCAACTTACCATCCTCAAACAAATGGTCAAACAGAAGTTGTTAATAAATGCTTGGAAACCTACCTCCGTTGTTTTGTCACCAACAAACAAAACAAATGGTTTCAATGGTTGCACCTTGTTGAGTGGTGGTATAATTCCACTTATCACACGTATGCCAAAATGACACCATTCCAAGATCTTTATGGATATGAACCACTGACTTAGAAGGAGTTAGCCACAAGTCAAATAAAAGTTGCATCAATGAAATGTCATTTAGATGAAAATCAAAAAATTGTTCAATTACTCAAGGAAAACTTAATAGTTGCAAGGAACCGAATGAAGCAACAAGCTAACCAACATTGAACAGAAAGAGAGTCTGAAGTTGGATAATGGGTATTTGTAAGACTTCAACCTTATAAACAATTATCTATTAAACAAGGAAAGAATAAGTTGTCTCCAAAGTTTTATGGACCATGTCAAATTAAAAGGAAATCAGTCACATAGCTTATGGATTGGATTTACCAAATAAAAGTCATATCCATGACGTTTTCCAGGTATCATGTCTAAAGAAGGTCTTAGAGCAACACCAAAAGGCACAAACAATGCTTCCTATGTTGGATGAGGAAGGGAGGGTCATCTTGGAACCATAAGCCATTATTGCTACCCGGGAAAAAAGATTGTGTTCTCGAGTAATCAAGAGGTATCTTATTAAATGGAAAAATCTTCCGAAAGAAAGTGCATCATGGGAGTCGGAACATTTTCACTAGTCGCATCCTTCCTTACCATTGCTTTGAGGACAAAGCAAATTTTAAGGGAATGGCAGATGTTACATACATATTTGTATAAAATAATGTATAAAATAAGATAATAAGTAAAAACAAAGTCAAAAGATAAAAGAAATTATATATATATATATATATATATATATATATATATAACAAAGGGCACTATTAAAAGTTGTGAATCTTATCCAAATGTGCCCAAGTCGACTATAAGACGAAACTTGTAAAAATGTAATAATTCATCCATTCATATATATATAATATCGGGTTACCATACTCTATCAATATGGGAGTAAGCTAATCTTGTAGAAAATGGACTCTCTTCTAGACCACAAATCTGATAAGAACCCAATAGAAATTTTAGGTACCAGATTCTTCATGATCCAAGGCTCGTGCATGGTGGAACAATGTCCTTGAGGATTTTTCCCAATTTGAATTGATTTAAATAATCAAAAAATCAATTAGAGTTTTGGATCAATGAGAATTCTAACTTTCTATATCACTAGATTATGGTGACTGAAGGGAAGTTTGATACAAGATTAGACGACTCCAAGAAGATGGACGACATCAATTGTTAAAGAGACAAATTATCACATCTTTGACAAGAACTATGCCTCCAAATTTCTTTCTTGTCGTTAAAACGAGCCTCAATAATGTTACATGTATAGAATGGCCTAACATCCAAATCACTTGTTAACTTTTCCCAACTTCCTAGTTTTTAGTCCATCGTTGACCTATTCATTATGATCTTTTATTCCATTTTCAATTTACTTAAAATGGGCAACATAATAAAAATGAACATCTTTGTCTATAGTCTAATATGCCAACATAATTCACTAGCTTTACCAATCATTTCTCTAGAGCAACTAAGGGAAGATAATCAAATTATGTTACGGTAAGTAGGCACAAGACTAAGCTTGGTGGAGAAGGTTGCAAGGGAAGACAAAGATGCAATTGATGATAGATGAATAGAGAAAAGCTAGATAAGTTCATGTGTGTCACTCCAGAATCTAGACCTGAAATTGGAGTTGCTTGGAAAATGGTCGAGAATAACACAAAAGCCACCAATAAAAACATTTCAGAGTTGGAGAAAAGTATGAAAATGGAGAAAATAAATAGTAACAGTGGCCTGCACATAATTTTTGGTGGATCAAGATATTGAAGTCACCTATATTCATCAGATTCAAGGGATTGTAGCCATTCTGAAGACAAGATTTATGGCAAAGATGAAGGGGATTTGGCACCACCTCTCAACACCATGCATGGAAGACTCTGTTTCAAACCTCGACCCATGCCACCATCTTGGAGGATGACTAGGGCTAGATAATCCTTAGGCTTGGGAATATAAAATTCCTCCCTCTATTTTGAAATTTTGTTATGAAAAACTATGTAGGTAATTTTAATGGAAATCCCAAACCCAAGCTACGTTACTGCTAGGTTCATTAGTCAGATAGTGATAGTGAAAGGTTTATCAGTCTAGTTTCTTTTTTGAGATTTCTTGGTTATGCCTTTGAGGAAATAAAAACTGCATGAAAAGCCATGATTTCGTTGATGTATGTAACCACACCGCCCTCCACAAGTGATTTATATATAAATAAAATATTTTTTCCCATGCCAAAAAAAATATGCCAACACAATCCTTGGTGAGATTATAGCAAGTGTCCTTCTCTTCGATCCTATGTTTTTTTGTTGATGAATAATACTATTCTAATTCTAAGTATGCCTTTAATTGGATTCTACCTCAAGTATGCCTTTCTTTGACAAATACTTATGGGGACTCTGCCTGTAATTGTTTTGTGGCATGTGATTGCCAAAGTAGAAATTTATATAGCATGATTGGGTTTTAAGCTGATGTTCGTAAATTTATGAACACATTTTATGAAACTCATATACCTTAGCAAAGTGAAAATGCATTCAATATGGCACAATACTTGAATGGAGCACTTAGGCAATTTGATTTTTCCATGGTATATGAATTTTATCAACCACTTCCTCATATCTAATTTGGCAACAGGATGGTTCATCTCTTCTTCATCGACTCAAATACAAGTGCAAATGAAGTTCAACTTTCTTTTTCCAAGCCAATCATCAGACCTTGGGAATAAATCAAAGATAATAAGCACACAACATGTATCAGATGTGAAAAAGAAGTCACCTTTCATATTTTGGATTATACCAAACCAATTCAGTTCCAAAGTGTTAGATTCTTTCAAGAAGTTCATATTCACCTACTCCAGTTCAAGAGCATATTTTTAAATGCCAACATTGTCATCAAGTTGGCCACATGGAGGATCAGTGTTTTGATCTTTATCCTTGTGAGCATTGTGGGAAACATAATCATCCTTCATACAATTGTTCCAAATGTAGGAAACTTGCAAGAATAAAGAATCACTATGGGTGTATCACTTCTTGGCAATGATCATCAACAACCAAAAAGGAGGAGGCGATGGAGGGGTAATATCAAATATTGACAATCAGGCTTCAAGTTCCAAAGTCTTATCAATCGAACAAGAACAAGCAAGACAGAGTCAGATCCATACTCCATCGACTTCATTTGGTTTGTGGTATTCCTTAAACCACCATTTAGTAGAAGACTTACAACTTCTCCAAGACAACAGTTTGTGGTCATCTTTCAGCCTCCATTTTAGAGCATTTACAATTAGCAGAAGACATCAACTTCTAGCTAAATTAGGAAATGTTTCGGAAACCATTGAGCCTTAGAGACAAGTTCCAGAGTTTGTGGTCTTCTTTAAACCACCATTTAGTAGAAAACATCAACTTCTACTAGCCATTTCGTTTGTGGTCATCCCAAAACCACCAAATTCAGACAGCACATTCAGCCATTGGCAGTGGTCCACTTCCATATTCCAGTTCTCTGCTTGGACTCACATACACCCCATCGGATTAAGAGGGATAATGTTGGAAACCTAATCCGTTAGGGTTATGGTATTTTGTATTATTCACTTGAGAAGAAACATGAAAAGTGAGAAGTGAATAGGCACTCTCATCGAGAGTCCAAGAAACCTCTTGAAAGATGAATCCAAAGGTCATAGATCATATATTTATATGTGTATCATATTAATAAAATGCATATCATATTGATCTCCATTCTAGTGTATTCCAACAAAAATAAAAAATATCATTAAAAGAGCACTAAAAATCTTAGCAGGATTGATGAGCACGGGGTTCTAGGATTGAGTGATGTTGAAATATGGGACATTTGTGGCTAGAAAGAAGTAATTCGATTTTACCTCCTAGTTTCTTTTGATATATAAGGAGAAATAAACTTTGTTTGAAACATTAATATCTCAATTTGTTAACATAGTAAATGGATACCGGACGCAAAGTATAATTGGGACCATCAGTTCAGGTCTGATCTATTAGTGGTACTAGCCAAATCCAGCGGAATATTATTGGTTGCTGATCAACCAGTATGCACTCTAACTTGTCACGAATGCTCAATCTTTGTCATTTCCAGACATTGAATAACGGGCACGGAAATCCATTTTTTCATTATCTCTAATCACCTTAACGGAATCCACCTGTAAGTACAAATTATATTGAATTTTTTTATGTTGTGGCATGCTAGTACTCAATGTTTGATCTCTTCAATAAAAGAAAATATGTTCAGACATGCATGTGCTTTTATTATGTTCACTAATATCAACGAGTCGTGCCTCTAGAAATCGCTCACTCAACAGTAATTTTTAATCTCCCATACCAAAAAAAAAGACACGGCGAAACGGAAATCAAACAAAGAACCCTAATACAGGACATGAAATTTTACAGAATTTTACAGAAAATGTCAGAGTAACTAGACAAAATATAATTCATTGAAATCGAGCAAATCGCAACACCTGAATAATTGTAACGCCAAAAAGCAGAACAGAAAATTTAAAAGACAATGTCCAGAGTGTTCCAAATTGGCTGCCAATGTTCCAAATTGGCTGCCCAGAGTGTTTTTTAATGTTTTTTAGTGTTCCAAATTGGCTGCCCAAATAAGTGAAAAATGTATTCAGCTTTCAATACCCAATTCAAGTTTCCTTTTAACATACAGTTTCACTCTTATCATTATTCCATTGTGTTTGTTATTCCCATCAATCATCAAAGAAGTTTACAAAATGAAAAATAATTCTCTAATTTGAAACCCAGTTTCTAAATAAGCACATGACTATCAGACCTGTATAGTGTTTTGTGTAAATGAATTGTGGAATTAATAGTAATCAAATCTATCGACAATAGTTGATGGAATAAAAACCTAATCCACATCGAACCATAAAAGTTTGTGTCCTCTTCACTAAACTAGTTATACACTTGAATGACATATGGGGTTCTAGCCCTTATTGTATCCACTATTTGTAAATATATTTAAAATAAAGCATTTTTTGCTTGGCATCCTATACATTAATCGAAACATGTAAAGCTCATGTTAAGATTCATTCAAAATCCCATTTATAAGAGAAAATCCAACTATTTTCCCATAATTGTTAACAACATCGGGGGGCTTACTACATAACATCCTTTGACATCAATAACTTCTTATGAATTCTTTCCTAATTGATAGTTCATATTTTCTAAAGAGGACACGTTCAATTCAGTTTGTCCTAGGCTTATTTGGGCATAATGAAAACCACCAGTTTGAAGCTTTAAAACTAAGAGCAATGCAACGGGAAGAAGGGAATATGTGTTAACAATTAGCACTTAGCACTTAAGAGGATACTCCTAAAAAAAAGTAAAACTGAGGAAATGGAAAGAAGGGTATATGTTTAAACTTCTTGAAAAGGAGGGTCGAGAAAATGGTAGCTTACATTCATCAAAACAATAAGAACAATATCCTGAAAATAAAGAAAGTTGTTGAAATTAATGCAATAAAATAAACAAAAGCTATGATAACGGTACCATACCATAAAATTTGTTTTATGATTTAGATGCCACATGTATATCAAAATAATAGTATAAGCAATAACATCAGTGACCACTACAAGTAGCACATTGTCAATGAATGCGACATTTGTTAACCAAGAAAAACCAACGCAAAAATTTAATGCACCATATTCAATGTTTGTAGAAACAAGAAGTTTTATGTTAAATACGGACAATGAGATGGAAAACTTCATAATTGGGGATTTACAAATTCTCGAACAATAACAAATATAGCAAAATGAAAGAGAAATAGTAAATGGAATCAAATAATAAGGATGTAGAGAATGTTCTTCCATACATTTGGAAGACTAGGAAGGCACCGGTGGCTATAATCTACAAGATATAATCATTCTCATTTTTCATATACTTAAGCTTCCTCGTATACATCGATGTATAAGCATCATTTTTGTACATCAATAGTTGTCTTACATTCAACAATTTCACTCTCACATTCATCATCTATGCTAAGAGGATTGTTCAATTATGTCTGAAGTGTTTATTTCAATTAGGAACGCTTTTTTGTCTCACTCAAAAAGGTTTCCATTTGCCCAAGATACGACCATTTCATTCAAATATGGAGGTATAAAGCTTGAATATGCCATTTTCAATTTTTATTATAGAGATAATATTTCGGTTTTTTGTTTTTGTTTCCGGGTTGCTACTCTTTTTGGTATCCATGTGCTCTTTTCCCTGCGCTCTGTGCGATCTCAACAAATCAGAAACATAGTGGAAATTGTTTTCATGTTTTTGTATTCTCTTTGTTGTGTTCTCTATGCAATCTCAGTAAATCATAAACAAAGAGAAAATTTTCATTTTCCAGATAAGCTAACCAAGATCTAACCCTTGTTGTTTTCGAGAAGCGATTTTTTTGTGTCTGTGAATGCATAAAAATAAGGCTTTACTAAGCATGCACTCCAAGGTTGTCCACCACCACCACTGATCTGGGTTTAGGAGCAGAACAAACTGATTAACAGACTGAATACCATAAACACAGAGATAGGAAGAATAACACAAATATCCAGTGAACAATATATTCTATTAAATAATGAAATAGGTTGAAACTGTAAAACTGCAGAACTGAAACTTGCTCGAATGGTGGTAGTTATCTCTGAGAAGAGATGTGGCTGCTACGCACATCCGTCTGAGCAGAATGGAATACAATGAGGCTCCAGAGGCCCTTTTCATATTACTCATGAATGCCAAAACCCTAGACATCCAAAATCCTAACCCTAGAAGGTGAAACGCCAAAAGTCACGTGGGCCCTATGGGTAAGTTGGTGTAATTTGGTACCTCAACTTCCTAGGGTCATAAATTTTGCACACGACCTCTATTTTAGGCACGTGATAACCCGTTGGAAAGGTTTTTCAGAGAACTACACATTTTGTCGTCAGACTCTGACTTTGTTTATAGTCTGACTGTGGTGAGCCAAGAAAACAACGTTTAGGGCCCCAAAACAACCATGAAAGTACAAAAAGATGTGTTGACATGAAAACATACAAAATAAGCCAGTTGGATTAGGCGAGAGGCCACCCGTATCCCCTTGGAGAATGTGTGAGGCTTCAGACAACCCCAAAAGTGTAGAACTCGCAATTATAAAGCAATACATAAAGACGTGTTGAATAAAAAATAGACACGAGGAGCCAATTGGAATAGGTGGGTGGCCACCAATATCCACCTGGATCAATCCCCCTCCCCCTTTGGAAACAATGGTCTCCATTGTGTTGAGTTCCCCCATCAGGTGAGGAAACTTTTGTTGGATTTGGCCTCGGGTGAGCCACTTGCCTTGATGTAGGAGTTTCCCTGCCTTGACAACCTAATAAATTTGGATCTGCTGCTGGCGAGTGCCCTTGACATGTGTGTCCATTATCTGATCGGTGGACATGTGTTCCATGCAGTCAGGGTTGAGCTATGTTGGTGTTAGTGGTTCGACGATCTTAGAGGTGTCTAATAATGGTGGGAAATATGGTCGAAGGAGGTCCACATTGAATACTGGATGCAAACCAAGGAAGGGTGGAGTGTTGAGCTCAAAAGCATTGCTACCCACAGCCTTGGTGATAGTGTAAGGCCCATAAAAAAGTGGGCGAAGCTTCCGATGGGGCTCGGTGAGATGCTCCTTCTGCAAATGTAACCAGAATTTGTCACCAACCTGAAACTGGTGTGGTACCATGTGTTGATCATGGTGCTACTTGTACTTAGCATTGGATTTATGAAAAATCTCCTGGACCTGTTGGTGGATGTGTTGAATCCGCTCAATGAATATGGTGGCTTTGAGGATCACAGACTGATTAGGGGAAGAGGATGTCAGTGCGGTGGCAAGAGGAAGTGCAACATCAATGGGTCCCAAGGGTTGGAATCCCAGACCCACCTGAAATGGGTTATGGTCGGTGGAACTATGGAGAGCTTTGTTGTAGTTGCGTTGGACATATGGGAGAATCTCGTCCTAGGTACGAGGATGTTTAGAATTGCACATGCGCAGGATGTGCACAATCATTTGATTGACGACCTCAGTTTGGCCATTGGTTTGGGGGTGGAAAGCAGTGGATTTTGTGATCTTGGTGTCTAACAGAGACCAGAGACTTGACCAAAAGGTGATGAGGAACCTATTGTCTCGGTCGGAGATGATGGTCTGTGGTATCCCAAAGTGGACCCAAACACGTTTGAAGAATATCTTGGCAGTATCTGTCCCTGTGACATTCTTATTACAGGTTGTTGTTGGAAATATAACTGAGAGGGGGGGGGTGAATCAGTTATAATATAAGCTTGAAATAAATTATTATTTAATGTGTTATTGATAACTTAACATGCATATATAAACAATGTTTGATCCATCACACGAAATACACAGGGACATAGATTTCTCATTAGGAAACCCATAAAAGGAGAAAACCTCTTCTTCTTAGGATGTCAATCAAGCTCCAACTTTCATGTACATCACAGTCTTTGAGATCCAACTCAAATATGAGGCTACAACCTCTGATAGAAAGCTACAACTTGCAGAGAGAACCAACTCTCAGATTTCTCTAGCACCAACTAGATGGAACCACCAACTCCCAGGTTTCTCTAGCACCCACTAGAAGGAAGCACCAACTCCCAGAATATCTTCTAGCACCAACTAGAATCCTCCATAGCACCACCCTACCACCCTGATTGAATCTTACAAAACTTTACTTACTTTCTCTGTCTCTTCCAGCTTCTATTCTCTATTCCGCTTCTATGCTCTGTTCATTCTCTTGTTGCGCACATCGATACACTGTTCATATTCTCTTTCTTCTCTTTATACTCTGTGTTGCCTCTGCATGCTATACACTGCATATTTGATCTCCTCTTCATGTACTTCTCTTTCTCTCTACCTACCCACATGCATCATTATCAAAGTAACACACACTGTTCTCTGTTATTCATTTCATTCTCATGTCGAGTACTCTACTCGATCATCATAGCAACTCCTCATCTTCTCTGGTGGTTATGCAGTATTTGTTCATCATCAGTTGCAATTATCCAATGATTCTTGGGCTTCTCTGGCTATCGAAACTCTTCGTCTTCTCTGTCAGTTACAGCGAGTCAATTATGGCTTCTTTGGCTTCTAATCCCCTACCTTCACGTGACCACCGGCGGTGACCAAACGCTTATTCAAAAGGCGCTTCGCATTCTTGGTCTAGCGAGCGCTAGCCCCCTTTATTTCAATATGACCTTGGGTGATGAACTTCACATGACCATGAGATTGTGAGCACAAGCTCTCTTCTCGTTATCCCCCTGTCACATGTGACCTCGGGCTACATCTTTGCATAGGTGAACGATTGTGGGCGCGTCCAACAGTGGTTTTGGGATTAACCTCTTTTCTCCCCGCAATCTACCTCCAACTACCACGTACTCTTTCTCTGATACCATGGTTTCAATTGCGGCCTTCCCTCAAAAAATTAACTTGCGAGCAAATTTCGATCCCGCAATCATGCATGATTGTTTATCTCTCGGTCTCTAACAGATTCTCTCGATCAACGACTCAGATCTCTTGTATTTTCTTGCCTTCTTTCCTTCGTCCACGCGCGATCCTTAGTCTCAATGACCAAGTGACATGTGGCCCTTCAAACCAACATACGAGATCGATTTCGCCTTTCAGGCTTCGGGAGTCTCGATTCTTAAGCTCTACTTTCTCCCAGAGAATTTCACCCAGAGTCCATGATCCAACGACGCGTGTCCCTTTTGGATCAATGGTCACAATCCCTTCAGGTATTTGAGGTTCGGAAATCTCAACTTTTCGACCTTTCAACCTTCCTTTGATTTTTAATGGAGCTGACAATCCACTTACGCATGTCCCCTTTTGGATCGACGGTCGAGATCTCCTTTGGGTCTCCAGACTTCGGAGATTTCAAGTCTCAACTTCTTGTTTCTTCTGACTAGATATCTTCCTAAATGGAAGATATGCTGACATATGTCCTCCTCGAATCAATGGTCACAATCCCTTCGGGTATTTGGGGTTCGACAATCTCAGCTTTCCAACCTTTCCTCCTTCCTTTGCTTTTATCTAGAGTTAGTGATCCATTGACATGTGTCTCTCAGAATCGGACGATTGCGATTGACTTCGAGTTCCCGGCGTTTGGGACTCTCAACTCTTAACTTTCTTTGCTCGCTTTTTCCGAAGTGTCTTTCCCCGAACTACACAGATTTTTTCCACGCGTCCTTCTAGCGATCGACAGTCTGGATCTTCTTTAGGTATTCATCTTTTGGGACTTTGAGACTTTAGTCTAATCACTGGTGGTAAAAATCTCAGAGTGACGCCACTTACTTACGTCACTTGATGACGTGTTAAGAGCCTAGTAGCTGCCACATGTCACTCGGATTTGTGATTTGCACGTACCTGAAATGATGAATCAACTTGACACTTGTCATTGTATAATTGTGCCATGTGTCCTTGCTGACGTAGGCTTGTTGACGTGGATCCTCATTCACTTAAGGACTTTGGACTTCGGGACTTTGGGTATTTCAACTTTTCAAGTCGCCAATTCTTCTGAAGTGAGAATCCTCGAACAGTAGCCTCCTCGCAAATTTTAGACCCGAACTAAATGTTGTTCATCGATCATGTTCTTAGATTGACGGCTCAATCTTTCTGCAATTTTTCTTTTCTATCTTATCCTGTTCTTCCACTTTAAAATGATCTGATGACTGACGTTTACTTCGGCTCTCCAGATCTCCAGACTTCAGGGATTTCAGATCTCAAACTGAAAATTCTCGAAGTGATTTGCTCTGGAGTTGTGGATCATGTGCCACCTGTCAATCTTGACGATGGACAGTCCCTGCTTACTTTAGGACTTTGGGACTTTGACAAGTCCACTCTCCTACGCTCATCCCAAGGCTTAACCTTCGTGCATGTATCTCTGAATCCAACAATTGTTGATCCTCGGCGCTCAGATCCAATGGATCAAATCCGTACTTCTCCTATGTGCTTACTCTGGTCACTGGACATTGATCTAACGATCATCGGGTATTCAGGATTAGTGATCCAACAACCACTATCATTCTTCCTCCTAAGCTTTCTGATCTCTATGACTTAGAAGGTTTTCTCGACCTTTGCTCCTCCTACGAGTATGTCTCTTGGATATCGTCTGCACTTCTGGAACCTGCTATCTCTTTTGAGCTTTCTCGTCTTTTGCACTTTCGAGGTTTGGTTCGTTGTTGTTCTTTCCATCAATGAAAAGAAAATTCTTCCTGTAAACATGCCAACAATCTCCCCCTTTGGCATTGATGGAAACCCTGAAAGGCTGCACTATTCTTCTTAGACCTCCAATTGTAGCATATAGACAACACCTTTTTCTCCCCCTTTGACATCAATGTCAAAGAGAACAGAGAGTGACTTTGTGCTTCCCCTAATCATATATACTAGGAGCACTCTCCCCTTGATCAGATAGACTATTTAACTTGGTAACAGGGTCACACCTAACTTCTGGCATAGATACTCAAACTCGGCCTTTGCAAGCGGTTTAGTGAAGATATTAGCAATCTGATCTTGGGATGGAATATAATGTAAAGAAACAACAGTGTTGGTTACATGTTCCCTCAAGAAGTGATACTTTATGGGTATATGCTTGGTCTTGGAGTGAAATAAAAGATTCTTTGACATAGTAATGGCACTAGTATTATCACAATGAATTGGGATCGGTGCACTATACTTTACCTCCAAGTCTGCAAGTGTTTGAATCATCCATAATACTTGAGTATAGCAAGTGGCAGTTGTAATGTATTCAGCTTATGTAGTTGATAAGGAAATTGAACCTTGCTTCTTGCTCAACCATGCTACAAGAGAATATCCTAAGAAGAATGCACCACCACTTGTGCTTTTCCTTTCATCCACGTAGTTAGCCCAATCAACATCTGAATAGACCGATAGTTGAAAATTTTGATTCCTAAGATACCATAGGCCATAGTTCATTATTCCTTTCAAGTATCTGAATATTCTCTTGACAGCTAACAAATGACTTTGTTTAGGTGTAGCTTGAGACCTTCCTACCATTCTAACAGCAGGCATTATGTTTGGACGGAATGTTGTGATGTACAATAGGCTTCCTATCATAGACCTATAGGAACTCTGATCAACATTAGGTGAGTCATCATCCTTGCTTAACTTGCATCCAGTGACCATAGATGTGCTCATAGGTGTAGAATATTCCATTTGAAACCTTTTCAACATTTCTCTTAGATATATCTCTTGAGAAAGAAATAGTCCTTCAAACCTCTGAGTAATTTGCAGACCAAGAAAAAATGGCAGTTCCCCTATCATAGAAATTTCAAATTCAGACTGCATGGCATAGGCAAACCATTGTACTAACAAATCATTATTGCTTCTGAAGATGATGTCATCTACATAGACCAGTACAATGAGAAAATCATTACCCTTTGTTTTGATATATAGATTGTTGTCAATTGTTCTTCTCTTGAACCCTTTGTCTTGAAGATACTTATTCAATTTGTAATACCAGGCACGAGGAGCTTGTTTCAACCCATATAAGGCTTTCTTCAGCTTGCAGACAAAGTCAGGGTTATTTGACAGTTGGAAACCCTCAGTTTGTTCCATATAGACTTCTTCTTTTAGATCTCCATTTAGAAAATATGACTTGACATCCATTTGATAGACTTTAAACTATTTGTGACAAGCATAGGCAAAAAACATTCTAATAGCTTCTAATCTTGCTACGGGCACAAACGTTTCATCAAAGTCTAGTCCTTCTATTTGAGCATATCCTTTGTAGACCAATCTAGCCTTCATTCTTACAATATTTCCTTGCTCATTCATCTTATTTTTGTAGACCCATATAGATCCTATTACATTTTTATTTGTTGGCCTAGGAACGAGTTCCCAAGTTGCATTCTTTTCAATCTAGTCTAGTTCTACATTCATTGGTTTTAACCAATTTACATCTTCACTGGCTTCATTGAAGTTCTTGGGTTCCACCATAGATATGAAGGCTATATGTGATTGCTTGGTGTCTTTTATTATCCTCCTCCTGGTTTGTACACCTTTGTCTTTCTCACCAATTATTTGACTTTCAGGATGATTCTTTTGAGTAATTCTAGAGGAAGGATTTGATGTTGATTGTTGTCCTAAATCTTCTTGTCTGGGTGTCTCTTCTCCACCCGATTCATCATCTTCTTGTGACTCTTGGATTTTTTGTTCTTCATTTTCATTATTCTCATCATCTTTTTCATCTGGTTTAGTGCTTATTCTCTATTGATATTTTATAGGAGCTTCTTCATCAATTCAAACATCAATACAGTCTACTAATTTATGCATTATTTTGTTAAAGAATCTATATCCTTTACTGTTTGTTGCATATCCTAAGAAGATACCTTCATCAACTCTAATATCAATTTTTCCTAGATGATCATCATTATTTTCGATGTAGCATTTACCTCCAAATACTTTAAAGTGCTTGATGGATGAAGGTGGACCAAACCACAACTCATGTGGAGTTTTATCACTGTTCGGCCTTAGATGTTCTTTGTTCAGAATATGAGCAACTATGTGAACAAACTCCACCGAGAAGGTTTGTCAAATGTCCCTTTCATTCATCATGGCCCTTGCCATCTGCTGAACTGATCTATTTTGGTGTTCTACAACTCCATTTTGCTGAGGAGTACCTGGAATAATCTATTCTCTTTTAATTCCATGTCTATCACAGAATTCTTTGAAATATCTTGACATAAATTCTCCTCCTCTGTCTGAGCGAATTGCCTTTAACTTTCTTCCTATCTGATTCTCGGCTAATGCCTTAAACGTTTTGAACTTCTCAAATGCATCGAATTTTTCTCTCAGAAAGGCAACCCACGTACGTCTGGAGAAGTCATCAATGACCAACATAAAGTAATGTTCTCCTCCGGTTCCTTATTTTCACGATGGTCCACATAGATCCATTTGAACAAGTTGAAGTGGTTTCTCTGAATATGTGAAACTCTTCTATTTGAATTGGGCACGAGACACTTCACCATTTGGCAGGACTCGCATATAGAGTTATTAGGCTTAGATATTTTTGGAAGGTCTTTCACAGCACCTTCATTATTCAATTTGACAATATGATCAAAATTCAGGTGTCCAAGCCTTCTGTGCCATAACCAAATTTCATCAATTTTTCTTAAATGACATTTATCCTTATCTTCCTTCAAAACATATACATTGTTTTCGGTTCTAACCCATTTTGCAAGCATCTCTCTTGTGTTTGTTGTCTTTATTTTACAATTCTTGGCAGTGAAAGTGACTTCACATCCTTTTTCACATATATGATGGACACTGAGAAGATTATGCTTTAAACCATCAACAAATAATACATATTGACCTTTGCTTCTTCCATTACTTAAGATTACTAGAGCTTTACCTTTGATATTTCCTGTAGCATCATTTCCAAAGGTCACACTTCCTAATTTATTTTCCTTGAGTGATAGGAACTTACTTTTGTCACCTGTCATATGACTGGAGCATCCGCTGTCAATATACCAGGAGTAATTTTGTCTTTGAGATGACAACACCAATCTGCACTTGTTATTTTCATTCTTCTTCCAAACCTTGACGTTTTCATCTCTGTGATTTGAATCTGGTTTATAGTTATTTAAGCGACAGTCTGCATCTTTATGTCCATAATTATTGCAGATGTAACATTTTGGGTCATTGAACAAAGGATCATAACGATTGTTATGCTTAGTGTGAATTTTTTACTAGCCATCACATGATTTGCAATCTGTGGTTGTTTGAAACTTGGTTGTCTTATTCTTTGTTGAGACAGGTATTTAATCCTTGGTTGTCTTGATTTCTCATGTCTAAATCTTAGAGAACAATTTACAACTTTGTGGCCAAAGTTAGAGCAGTAAAAACAATATCCATAGAAAAAATCTTTGTACCTGGAAAATGGTTGTCTTCTTTGAGCAAGTCGATTTCTTCCATGCTGATGATTTTCTTGAGCAGAGAGTGTATTATTTCTTTGTTCTTCAGATTTAGTTCTGGTAGCTTTTCCTTCACTCCTCCTTGGTAGCTGGTTCTCTTCCTTTGTTTCTGCAGGTTTGTTGTTGTCAGTAGTTGTAGATTTGACAATCTTGATGGATTCTTTGTTGCTTGGCTGACCACTACTTGATCCCTTTTCAAAACCTAAACCAGTTTTCAAATTTGAATTCCTTTGTTGATTCATAATGGAGGCTAATCCTTCTGAGGCTTTAATACTTGTCATATTTTGATGATATAAGGCCTGAAATTTCTCTAGATCTTTTCTGACGGTCACTACTTCAGCTTCCAATTTTTCACCTTTTGTTTTAGCTTCCTTCAATTGTTGTTTGAGGATGTCTTCAATCTTCTTAGCTTCTTCTAACTTAACCTTCAACATATTAATTTCTTCATATGGTTCCTTGCATGTTTTCTCATACCTGAGCAGTAATTGTTTTTGTTTTCTTTTCTTTTCTCTGAGTCTATCAATCTCTTCCATGGCACTGACAAGTTCTCCTTCAAAATCTACTTCTGCTTCACAATCAATGAACTCACTTCATGTATCTTCAATGTTTAGATATTCTAAATCTATTAGCATGATATCATTTATTTTATCTTCAATAGAAGAGTCATTGCTTTCATCATCTGAGGGATCATCATCATTGTTTACACAAAGGCTTTTCTTCTTAGAATTATTCTCTTTATAGACCTTTTTGTGTGTGTGCTTCTCTTCATCGTCATATGTCTAATCCTTTATTTTGTGAGGACACTTAGATGAAAAATGACCTATCTTACCACAGTTGAAACATTTGAAGGGCAATTTACCTTTGTATTTGCCCGATCCTTTCTTCAGTATTATCACAAAATTTGCTTCAATCTCATCTATATCGGAGTCTGTGTTTTTATCTACTTTAAAATATGCCTCTCTTGTAGTGGATTTACCTTTGGTGATTCTCATTTCATAAGCAATTAGGGTTCCAAGAAGTTGATCTAGTGTCAACGTTTTGAGATCAACTATTTCCTCTACAGCAGAGACCTTTGAGTTAAATCTACCAGGAAGAGATCTTAATATTTTCTGGATTAGAAAAGAATTAGCTATAGTTTCACCTAGGCCTTTCATAGTGTTGACAAGTTCTTCTATACGTAATAAGTACTTACTGATAGTTTTGTCTTCATCCATCTTTAACTGCTCAAACTTTAGTCCGTGAGTCTGAAGTTTTGCGTCTTTCACTTTTTCATCACCTTCATAACTACTTATCATCTTATCCCACATAACTTTTGTTGAATCACACTGCATGAATTTGACAAACTCTGCTTCTGCAAGCCCACTCAAAATAACATTCATAGCTTTAGCGTTGAAGCTTATTTCTAGATTGTCATCCTTATTAGCTAGTAAATTGGCTTTACATAACCAATCTCTACCACATCCTAGACATCTGCGCCTAAATCCATTATGTAGGTTCTCATCCTAACTTTCCAAAAGGAAAAGTTTGTTCCATTGAACAGGGGGGGCTTATTGGTTGAAGTTCCTTCATGACTTTTCATTTTTAAGCTTACTGATATACCTCTAAATAAAAGGATCCCACTCTGATTCCAATTGTTGGAAATATAACTGAGAGGGGGGGGGTGAATCAATTATAATATAAGCTTGAAACTTTTTGTTATTTTCTGAATATTTCTAAATTATTATTTAATGTGTTACTGATAACTTAACATGCATAGATAAAAATATTTGATCCATCACACAAAATACACAGGGACACAGATTTCTCATGAGGAAACCCATAAAGAGAGAAAACCTCTTCTTCTTAGGATGTTAATCAAGCTCCAACTTTCATGTACATCACAGTCTTTGAGCTCCAACTCAAATATTAGGCTACAACCTCTGATAGCAAGATACAACTTGTAGAGAGCACCAACTCTTAGATTTCTCTAGCACCAACTAGATGGAAGCACCAACTCCCAGGTTTCTCTAGCACCAACTAGAAGGAAGCACCAACTCCTAGAATATCTTCTAGCACCAACTAGAATTTAGAGGACTGCAATCCTCCCTAGCACCACCCTACCACCCTGATTGAATCTTACAAAACTTTACTTACTTTCTCTGTCTCTTCCAACTTCTATTCTCTGTTCCACTTCTATCCTATGTTCATTCTCCTACTGTGCACATCGATACATTGTTAAGCTTCTCTTTATTATCTTTATACTCTGTGTTGCCTCTACATGCTATACACTACATCTATGATCTCATCTTCAGGTACTACTCTTCCTCTCTACCTACCCACATGCATCACTATCAAAGTAACACACACTATTCTCTATTATGCATTTCATTCTCACGTCAAGTACTCTTCCTGATCATCATAGCAACTCCTCGTCTTATTTGGCAGTTATGCAGTATCTGTTCATCATCAGTGGTAGTTATCCAAAGATTCTTTAGCTTCTCTGCATTTCCAAACTCTTCGTCTTCTCTGTCAGTTACAACCATTCAATTATGGCTTCTTTGGCTTCTAATCCCCTACCTTCAAGTGACCATCGGCGGTGACCAAACATTTATTCAAAAGGCACTTCACATTCTTGTTCTAGCGAGCACTAGCCCCCTTTATTTCAATATGACCTTGGGCGATGAACTTCACATGACCACGATATTGTGGGCGCGAGCTCTCTTCTCATCAGCCCCCTATCGCATGTGACATAGGGCTACGTCTTTGCATAGGCAAACGATTGCGGGTGCGTCCAATAGTGGTTTTGGGATTAACCACTTTTCTCCCCGCAATCTACCTTGAGCTTCCACGTACCCTTTCTCTGATACCGTGGTTTCAATTGTGGCCTACCCTTAGAAAATTAACTTGCGAGCAACTTTTGATCTCACAATCATGCGTGATTGTTGATCTCTCGGTATCTGACATATTCCCTCAATCAATGACTTAGATCTCTTGTCTTTTCTTGCCTTATTTCATCCATCTACGCGCGATCCTTAGTCTCAATGACCAAGTGACATGTGGCCCTTCAAACCAACTAACGAGATTGATTTCGCCTTTCAGGATTCGGGAGTCTCGATTCTCAAGCTTTGCTTGCTCCCAGAGAATTTCACCCAGAGTCCACGATCCAATGACACATGTCCCTTTTGGATCGAGGGTCGCAATCCCTTTGGGTATTTGGGGTTTGGAAATCTCAACTTTCTGACCTTTCAACCTTCCTTTTCTTTTTAATGGCGCTGACAATCCACTGACACGTGTCCCCTTTTGGATCAACGGTCAAGATCTCCTTCGGGTCTTTGGACTTCGGAGATTTCAAGTCTCAACTTTTCATTTATTATGACTGGATATCTTTTGAAATGGAAGATCTGCTGATATATGTCCTCCTCGAATCAATGGTCACAATCCCTTTAGGTATTCGGGGTTCGACAATCTCAACTTTCCAACCTTTCCTCCTTCCTTTGCTTTTATCTAGAGTTAGCGATCAACTAATGCGTGTCTCTCAGAATTAGACTGTTGAGATTGACTTCAGGTTCCCGAGGTTCGGGAATCTCAACTCTTAACTTTCTTTGCTCGCTTTTTCCAGAGTGTCTTTCCCCAAACTACACAGATTTCTGCCACACGTCCTTTTGGCGATCAACGGTTTGGATATTCTTCGGGTATTCAGCATTCGAGACTTCGAGACTTTAGGCTAATTGTTGGTGGTAAAAATCCCAGAGTGACATCACTTACTTACATCACTTGATGACATGTAATGAGCCTAGTAGCTGCCACATGTCACTAAGATTTGTGATTTTCACGTACCTGAAATGTTGAATCAACTTGATACTTGTCATTGTCTGATTGCACCACATGTCCTTGCTGACGTAGGATTTCTGATGTGGATCCTCATTCACTTCGGGACTTCGGCCTTCGGGAATTTGGGTATTTCAACTTTTCAAGTCACCAATTCTTCTGAAGTGAGAATCCTCGAACAGTAACCTCCTCGCAACTTTAATACCCGAACTAAATGTTGTTCGTCGACCATGTTCTTAGATTGACGGATTGATCTTTCTGTGATGCTTCTTTTCTAGCTTATCATGTCCTTCCATTTTAAAATGATCCAACGCCTGACGTTTACTCCGGCTCTTCGACTCTCCGGACTTCGGGGATTTCAGATCTCAAACTGAAAATTCTCGAAGTGATTTTCTCTGGAGTTGTGGATCGTGTGCCACCTGTCAGTCTTGACGATGGATGGTCATTGCTTACTTTGGGACTTCAGAAATTTGAAAAATCTTCTCTCCTACGCTCATCCAAAGGCTTAACCTTCATGCATGTATCTTTGAATCCAAAGATTGTTGATCCTCGGCGCTCAGATCCAACAGATCAGATCTGTATTTCTCCTTTGTGCTTCCTCTAGTCATTGGATGTTGATCTAACGATCATCGGGTATTCAGGATTAGTGATCCAATGAACATTGTCATTCTTCCTCCTAAGCTTTCTGATCTCTCTGACTTAGAAGGTTTTCTCGACCTTTTCTCCTCCTGCGATTCTGTCTCTTGGATCTCGTCTGCACTTCTGGAACCCACTATCTCTTCTGCACTTTCAAGGTTTGGTTTGTTTTTGTTCTTTCCATCAATGATAAGCACATTCTTCCTGTAAACATGCCAACAACTGTGAGGATGGCCATCTTCAAAAACCGATCAACGACCAAAAACATGTAGTTATTTCCGTGCTTGATGGATGGAAAACCAGACATGTAATCCATGGAGATGGATTCCCACGGCTTCTCGAGAATAGGAAGAGGGGTGTATAAGCCTTTCTTCTTGATGGCTGGCTTGGCAATGGCGCAGGCAGTGCAAGATATGATATAATTGTTGACGTCCTGTCGAAGTTTTGGCCAATAAAACTGTTTCTGAAGAACGAACACAGTTTTATCTATGCCAAAATGTCCTGCCACCCGACTGTAGTGGGCTTCCAAAATCAACTTTGCACACTTGCTTGTAGAAACACAGAGATGGTCCAGGTGGCATAAGGGTCCATCCTGAATGTGAAAATCAGTGGTAGTGGTGCCTATACCCAAAATATGATATGTGGTGGTGAAGTCTGGATCTTTCTGGTAAAGTTGGGGCCACTCCGATGTTTCATGTCCACAGGAATGGAGCACAGTGGTGAGTCCATCCACAGGATTCTCACTGAGGCAGTCAGTGAAACGATTGGAGATACATGTCTTATACTTGATGTTGAGATGGAACTGTTGCAGGTAGGTGGACCACTTCTTATGGCAGTCATTCTTCAATTTCCCCTGTGTCTGTATGAATTGCAGAGGCTTGTGATCAGTGTGTATGATCATCTCTGTCCCCAGAATATAATGCTTCCATTGACTACAGGATTGTACAATGGAATAAATTTCCTTGTCATAGGTGGGGTATTTCCAGACAGTATTGGAGAGTGTCTCACTATGGTATGCCACAGGATGCCCGTGTTGAGTGAGAATTGCGCCCACAACATAGTCAGATGCATCAGTCTCAATCTCGAATGGTTGTTGCAGATCAGGCAAGGAGAGTACTGGAGCTAAGCACAAATGATATTTCAAATCATCAAATGCTCAATGTTTCTCCTCCCCCCACATGAACTTGTCCCTACCACCACCCTTGGTCACCTGGCTGAGGGCCCATGCAATATGGGAGAATCCCAACACAAACTGTCGGTAGAAATTGGCTAGTCCCAAGAAGCTCCGAAGCTCGGTCAGTGTGGTTGGAGTTGGCCAATCACGGATGACTTGGATCTTAGCTGGGTCAACATGTACCCCATGCTCATCAACAATGTAGCCCAGGCATTGGACCCTCTTCATGCCAAAAGAGCATTTTTCCAAGTTGGCATAAAGCTTGTGTTATCGCAGAGTGCTCAAAACCTGCTAAATATGTCGCATGTGCTCCTCCCACACTCTGCTGAAGATGAGGATGTCATCCAAATATACTACCACAAAGGAGTTGGTGAAGGGTCTCAATACATCTTCCATAAACCTCATGAAAGTGGCTGGTGCATTTTTTAAGCCAAAGGGCATGACTAGCCATTCATAGAGACCTTCTTTAGACTTGAAGGTTGTCTTCCATAAATCAGTTAGTTTGATGGGAACCTGGTGGTAGCCAAACTTTGGGTGAATCTTGCTGAAGAACTTTTCCCCCTTGAGTTGTTTAAGAAGGTCATCAATCCTGTGAATGGGGTAGTGATTCCCGACTGTGATTTTGTTTAAGGCTCTGTAATCAATGCAGAGTCGTCAAGTCCCATCCTTCTTCTGCACCAGTACAATCGGGCTTGTGCAAGGGGAGGAGATGGGTCTTATGTGCCCCTTTTGAATAATCCCTTGGATATGACACCTAATTTCGTCATTCTCCATCAGCGAGCGTCAATAGATTGGTCCATTAGGTAGAGGTGCACCGGGGGTCAGATCAATTGGATGCTTGACTTGGCAGTGTGTCGGTACCCCTGTAGGTGAGACGAAGATGTCTATGTATTCTTCCACGATATCGTCCAATTGATTCTTCTGCAAAGAGAGGCGTTGTGTAGAGGCAATGAATGTGGTGGAAAACTTCTACTTACTGTGAGCACAAATCACAAAGAAGACAAAATTCTCGGTCTGTGAAATGACCTTACTGCATTTCTTAGAAGAGATTAAATAAATAGCAGTAGGCGGTGCCACCTCTGGGATCCTGTACAATTGTCTACCCAAAGTAATAATAACATTGTGGGGTCTAGACTCATACACAACATGACGCTTCCACAAATATGGTTGTCCTAAAACAATATCACAAACTTCAAGGGGAGAAATATCACACAGTACCTCATCTTTGAAAGGCTTGATGTTGTAGGGCAGACGAAACTGTTGGCTGACACAAAGATATTTTCCTTGACGAAGCCAGTCGATGGTGTAGGATTGCGGGTGAGGTGTCGTTGTCAGGTTCAACCGCTTGATGACCTCTATTGAAATTAGGTTCTTCTGACTACCGATTTCGACAATGAAATGAATCAGATCCCCCTTGACCCACATCTGTGAGTGAAAAAGGTGTTCCCCTTCCTCTGGCTCTTCTGGTTTTCTTGGCTGAACTTTGGTGATAGCGATCATTGCACTGGGTTCAACATCGATAATCTGCTTCCCTCCTTCAGGATTTGTCTCGTAATCAAAATCAACCTCTGACTCGAAAACCTTCAGCTCGGTCACGAGGGACTTCTTGGAGCGGCATTTGTCGATGTTGTGCCAAGGAATTTTATGGTACTCACACCATTTTCCCATGTCCTTCTTTGTCTTCTCATTTCCCTTCTTGTGTTGTGGCTTGGACAGATTGTCCCAAGAATGGCCATCTCGACTTGGTCCCTTGTTGTGTGGGTTGGGGTTTCCTTTGCCCCACTTCGACTATGAGGGGTTTGTAGATCCAAACTCTCATTTTTTCTGCTTAAATTTCTGCTCAATCTTGACAATATATCTATAAGTCGTGCCCAATGAAGTGATGTCTAGGAACTCCATTTATGTTTGAATGTATCTATGCAAACAACTACAGTATTTGAGCACCAGATGACACTCAAAATATTTTATACACAATTTGGTATGTAGGGTATGAAAAATATTGGTGAAGTCTGGTACCGTCTGGTCCCTTTCTTGGAGTAGGGTGGTCCATCTGGTGTATTGGTCCTTGAAGCTTCCAACATGATAGTATTGTTCTTTAATGGCATCCCAGAAGGAATCCCATGTAGGGGCCACCACAAAAATTTTAGATTCCTCCACGAACCTTTGCTCAGAGTAAGTATCCCACTATTCTTTAACATGGGGAACAACCTTAAGGAGTGAAAAAGTGATCTTTTCCCTATCGGAAAAATTGTGGACCAGAAAATATCCTTCGAGTAGATTCAACCATTTATCTACAACATCCACATTTATCAGTCCTTCAAATAATGGAATATCAAAATTTACATGTACCTTGAAGGGGATTGCATGACCTCTTGATGAAGATGTTTCTCTTGTGGGAAATCGTTGAAGGATCTGCGTGAAGTTGTCCATCATTTCGTTCCTTTGTCGTGCGAGGGCTTCCTTAAGAAACATTTTAATAGGATCTCTTGCTCCATCATATTTCTTTTCGTCTCCCATGGGTTGTTGTCGAGCTCAACGTGACCGATCTGGTAATGGCTTGATTGGTTTGACTCTCAACTTCTTGTACCCAGACCTTGTTGGGGACATGCACGAAGAAAAATAAATGAAGAGCAGACCACTCTAATACCACTGATCTGGATTTAGGAGTGGAATGAACTGGTTAACAGAATGAATACCATAAACACAGAGATAGGAAGAATAACACAAATATCCAGTGAACAATATCTTCTATTAAATAATGAAATAGGCTGAAACTATAAAACTGCAGAACTGAAACATGCTCGAATGGTGGTAGTTATCTCTGAGAAGAGATGTGGCTGCTACGCGCATCCATCTGATCATAATGGATTACAATTAGGCTCCATAGGCCTTTTTCATATTACTCATGAATGCCAAAACCCTAGACATCCAAAAACCTAACCCTAGAAGGTGAAACACTAAAAGTCATGTAGGCCCTATGGGTAAGTTGGTGTAATTTGGTACCTCAAATTCCTAGGGTCATAAATTTTGCATACGACCTTCGTTTTAGGCGCGTGATATCCCGTTGGAAAGGTCTTTCAAAGAACTACACATTCCATTGTCAGACTGTGACTCTGTCTACAGTCTGACTATGGCGAGCCAAGAAAAAAATGTTTAGGACTCTAAAACATCCCTGAAAGTAAAACAAGATGTGCTGAAATGAAAACATACAAAATAAGCCAGTTGGATTAGGTGAGAGGCCACCTATATCCCCCTAGAAAATGTGTGGCTTCAGAGAGCCCCAAAAGTGTATAACTCACAATTATAAAGCAGTACAAAAAGAAGTGTTGAATAAAAAATGGACATGAGGAGCCAATTGGAATAGGTGGGTGGCCACCAATATCCACCACCACCACCACAACAACAACACCCCCAATCCTCCTTCTTAAGATTATAATGTGTTTTGCACTAGCTTACTTGGTTAAAAGTTGTTTTACTAAGTAAAAGGTCTTGAGTTCAAGTCTCTTTTTTGTTGCCTTTTCTTTTTTAAGTTCATGCATTCATTGTAAAGTGCATTTCACTTAATTATAAAAGTGAATCATTATTAAATAACTTTAATATTTTATTTTAAATTGTTTGTTTTGTATGCACTTTTTATTTATAAAGTAACTTCATTGTAAAAGTGATTCTCACTTATTCTATAAAAGTGCATCACTTCATAAGTAACTTTTTTAAAAGAGAGCTTATAGGAAAAGTTAGATAATGAGTAGCATCACCATGTGGACCAAATTCTACTTGTCATGTGGCTCTTTGGTTATGTTTTTTTTCAAAAGGCCGTAACTTTCACATCCGAAGGCCATTTTCACTGTTGTTTTTTTTAAACAAACTATTTTTTAAAGATATTTCCATCCATACCATCTATTTCAGCTTTTAAATGCGTATTCTATGCATATTTTAATATGGATTCTCATAGTGATCTTTTTCTTAATAGTACCAACTACTTCTCATGGAAATCCCATATGGAGGATGTACTAAGAAGTAAACGATTGTACTAGATTACCTTGGGAATAGAAAAATCCCCCATTTGATGATGAAAATAAATTCAAATGGGATAATAAGAATGATGAAGCACATGGACTTATCAGAATGTACATATCTCCTATTTAAGATTTCACCTTCAAGGAATTGATACCCCAAATAAAGCTTGGGAAAAGCTTGAAACTATGTTTGGTAAACACAATATTATTTGATCCCACTAGTTGGAAAATTAGTTAATGAATTTAAGTCCAAAATGATTTTCCTTGCATTGAAAAATACTTATCTAAGTTCAAAACACTTAGACTTTTATGTATAGACTGCAAACTATATATGTAGGAAGATCGATGAATATATGTTATTCTTGCTAAGCTCGGTAGTGCATGTTCCATTTTTGTATCTACCTTTTATGCCACCAGAGAAGCTCTAGAGAGTTCTTATAAACAACCCTATCTTGAGTCCTTTTGTGATTTTCTGATTCGAGAACGATAAAATCTTGTGCAACTTGGATTAATTAGCACTGTCGGTACATCCAACAAATCCTTAGTGGCCTAGCATAAAGATAAATCCAAGAATCCAAAGAAGCAACATCATCACCACAATAACAAGCAAAAGGAGGGTCCCAAACCCTCTCCATCAACTTTTTCTGCTAATGGTGACAGAGGAGCAAAACAAAAAAGTAAGAAGACTGACAGACATTGTAAATTTTGTAGTAAAGATAGTCATGTGGAGTCTAAATGTTTTAAAAAACTAGAAGCCTTAGCAGTAGCAATGAAGAAGCACGACATCAGTATTGATTATTCTTCTTATTCTGGACATGCACTTTCTTCTTTTGGTTTCCCCTTCAATGCAACTTCTACTTCTTCTTCTTATGAGTGGCTTATTGATTTTGGAGCATCTTATCATATGGCTAAGGATAAAGCCATATTTTTTTCTCTAAATGAATGTAAGACCAAGAAAATATTTGTTGGTGATGATATATCTCTTAGTGTTGTAGGGTCTGGAATGGTTTAGGTAGATAATGGTCATTTTAATGATGTATTATGTGTTCCAAATATTTCTTGCAACATTTTATTGGTGTATCATATCACTCATTCGGGTGAAGGAAAAACCATAGGGTTTTCACCTCACCAAGTTGTAATCAAAGATTTAAAAGATCCTAAGAATTTCCTAGCAACTGGAATTGTTGATGATATTACTAGGTTGTACAAGTTTGACAACTTTGGGTCATCAAATATTTTTTCTCATAGCGATGACTTGATAAAACTTTGGCATGATTGGTTTGTTCATCTAAACTATCACCCATTGTAGCAACTATGTAATAAATACATGGTGACTGGTATTCCTCTCATTTATTGCAGAGATGGTGTTTCTATTGGTTGTGTTCTCAGTAAACATCATGGGGAAAATTTTGACAAACATGTCTCTTGGCACACCTCGACCCCTTTGCAACTTGTTCACAGTGATTTGTGTGGCCTGCTTTCTTCTCCTTCTTTCTATGGATGCAAATATTTATTAAATTTCATTGATGACTTCTCTAGACACACTTGGGTTTACTTCTTAAAACTTAAGAGAAAAGTGTTTGACAAGATTTTGGCCTACAAGTCCCTTGTAGAAAAATAATTTGGACATCAACTTCAAAGGTTAAGAAAAAATAATGGAGGTGAATTTGTAAAAAATAAATTTATAAGTTACTACATTGCACAGGGAATTCAAATGAAAAATACTTTTCCATATACACTGCAACAAAATGGTGTTACTGAAATAAATAATCGCACATTAAAATAAATGGCTAATTATATGATCCAGTCTAAGGGATTAAGTCTTCATTATTGAGTGGAAGCCATCGATTGTGCAAATTACATAGTAAATCACATTCCCACAAAGGCTCTAAAAAATATAACATCGGAAGAAGGATGGACTAAAATTTGGCTAGATGTAATCCACTTTCGTGTATTTGGTAGTGTAGCATGGGATCACATTCCTGATCAGAAAAGGAAAGCTTTATAGCCTAAAAGTGAGAAGTGCATTTTTTTTTATATTCTGAAGATGTCAAAGGTTACATAATTCTTCAACCTCATTACAATGAAATTATTATGAGAAGAGATGTTAAATTTGATGAAAATCTCTTGGTCTACTATCCTAATTTGGTGTTTGTGCCATCTTCAGCCTGCAAGCCATCTTCGAAATTTGTGTCATCTTCTATTCCTATTTTGGTTTGTTCTTCTAACGATGACAGTGAGGATGAAAATCCACCTCTACATGCTTACCTTCCTCCATATGATTCTGTTGAACTTGAACCTGCACCAACCCCATAGCTTCCTAGATGGGTCTGTTCAACACGAGAAGAAGCTGCGAATTTTATCGATGATCCTTCATATCAACATCAGACTCGTTCAAAATTCCAATGAGCCTCTTTTCTTTTGGATCAAGTTTCAGAGACTCGTGATACAAAAACATTTGCAAAAGCTTCAGTTTGTGCAGATTGGGACACAACAATGAATGAAGAGTATCGTTCTTTAATGGAAAATGATACTTGGGATCTTGTACCTCTTCCGAAAGGAATAAAACTTGTCAGATGTAAATGGGTGTACATAACTAAGTATGCATCAGATGGAATTGTTGAAAGACATAAGGCCCGGTCAGTACGGAAAATGATACTTGGGATCATGTACCTCTTCTGAAAGGAATAAAACTTGCTATATGTAAATGGGTGTACATAACTAAGTATGCATCAAATGGAAGTGTTGAAAGACACAAGGCCCGATCAGTTTCCAAAGGGTTCTCTCAAGTTGAAGGCAATTCCTATAATGAAACCTTTTCCCTCGTAGCCAAAATGAATTTCATCTTCCTTGTTCTAGCCCTTGCCACCTCATATAAATGGGAGGTCCATCAAATGGACGTTAAATCTACCTTATTGCAAGGGGATTTGAAATAATAATCTACATGGAACAACCTCCTGGATATGTCACCTTAATAAATCTCTTTAGGGTCTTAAGCAAACTCCTTGAGCTTGGAATGCCAAAATGGACAAATTTCTTCTTGACGCCAACTTTTCTAGATGTCGTTTTGATCCTAAGGTATATACCAAGAAAGTAGGAATCCATCTCACAATGCTTATTCTTTATGTTGATGACCTTATCCTCACTGGCAGTGACCCTAAACTTTTAACCCATGTGAAATATAGCCTTAAAACTAAATTTAAAATGATATAGTTAGGCCATTTGCATTATTTCCTTGGCCTCCAAGTTTTGCAAACCAAGAAAGGAATATTTATTTCCCAATCTAAGTATTCTTGTGACTTTCTTCACCACTTTCACATGGATGATTCTAAAACATCCCCTTCTCCCTTCCATTCTAGAGTCAAACTTGTTTTCACGTGTACTTCTCCCAAAGTTCATGCCACCTTATACCATCAGTTAGTTGGTAGCCTCTTATATTTGACTCGTACTCGTCTTGATATTTCCTTTGTTTTTGGTCTTATTTCCAAGTATATGCAAAAACCCCATGAAATACATTGGAAAGAAGCTAAAAGGATAATTCAATATGTATGGGGTGCAGTTCAGTTCATGATACATTACAGTTCATAGGGGAGTCCTTTGTTGGTTGGTTTCACTGATTCAGATTGGGAGGACGACCCAGTTGATCAAAAGTCTACTGCAAGTTATTTTTTTGGCCTTGGTTCTAGACCTGTCACTTGGGCCTGTAAGAAACAACAAACTATTTCTCTTTCTTCAGTAGAAGCAGAGTATCGAGCAATATTTAATGCAAGTCAAGAAGCCTTGTGGATTTGACATATCCTTTCAAAGTTTGTATTCCAGTAGCAACATTCAACCACCCTCTAGTGCGACAATAAGAGTTCCATTAAGCTCGCTAAATATCCACTTCAACATCAGTGCAACAAACACATCAATATATGCATGTACTTCATCAAAAATATCATTAATGATCGAGTTATTGAAGTTCTCTTTTTCCCTACAGAAGATCAAGTTGAGGACATTTTCACAAAATCTCTTACAAAAGAAAAGTTTTCCAAACTTCGATCTATGTTAGGAGTTCAAAAATTTGTCATTAAGGGGGCATAGGATCTAATGCCTCCTTCCTCATCCTATTGTGTATATATTTTTTAAATCCTTCAATCCTATCCCAAATTGTTCTTAAGGTGGGATGTTAGGATATTTAGAAACTTAGGAGTTATTTAAGATCAACTTGGTCTAATGTGTCATTAGGTTAAAGTGTGTTTATTTAGTATGCATTTGTAATCCAAATGTCACAATTGGTTCCTAACATAGAGTGATCCGACAAATCATATTCTCCTCGATGTTAATGGCTATATTGATCCATGGATTAACACTTGATCGGTTCATGTTCTCTATTTAAAGAGAATGGAGGGTCATTTGTCGATGATCGATTGCGAGAAACTCTCCTGTAATATTTTTCTTTTGCATTAATAAATTGCCTAAAGTGACCACGTTGGTTGGGGTCGTGAATGTTTCCGCGTAAGTGTTTTACCATGTAAAAATATTGGTGTGTTTATCTTTGATCTAATTGTGTGAGTGGTTATTAAAGGTGTTCGTCCTCTATTGGAATACTTGTGTTGTTGAACATTGAAATGGCCTGCCAATGGGTACACTCTAGACACAGTTCAAAGTGTGTCATCTGTGATTATTGCATGCATCTTCACTTTCCTAAAATGCACTCCAAGGTGTGGTGGCACAACTGGATAGACTACTCCTAGATTGACCATGCCTTGTAATAGTATCTCAATGTCATATTTTTCCTTCATCCAATATCCAAGGCATACTATCATTGTTTCATATAAATGTTGAAAGAGTGGTTTCTCCAACACCTTTTCTACTAGATGTTATCTTAATGAGTGCCAAAACCTCCCAAGATACTTCTTAACCAAAAGATGATTGTAAATTTGTCTTGAACCAATAAAACCACCCTCCCAACCTACTGTTTCCTTTTGGAACATGGTGAAGAGAATCCAACAAGGTTCTGAAACCAACTTCTTGGAGAAGTTGAGCTTTGATACCATCTATCACTAACCTAAGAGTATTTCCCAAAAATATTATTTTCATCTTCTCCAATCATGTGACATTGCCTTGCCTCATCCATAGTGGCTTGACCAACGAGTTACTATATTTTCATAGATAAATTTGTGGTTACTTCCTTTGTACAATTCTCAATCAGTTATGCTTCTGCCCATTTGGTTAAGTATTCAAGAGTTGTAATGATGTATTTTTCCCCCGTCCTTTTAGCTATTTTTAGAAAAGGTATGAAAAAATCAATAGCCTAGATTTCAAACAATAAATTGGGATTTACAGAATGTAAGGGAAACTCGTTTTTCCATAGTGGTCGACCTATCCTTTGGAACTTATCGTGTTTCTTTATATGCTACCAAAAATATTTATGTAATGTCGGTCACCAAAGACCGGCTTGCAAAAATTTCCTAGCTGTCGTTTTGGCCTAGAAGTGACCTCCTGCTAGACCTGCATGTGCCTCGGTAATGATATATTACAGTTCATGCTCTAGTGTACATCTCCTCAAATATTGTTGAATCATAGCGTGTATAGGTAACCATTCATTTGGGTGAATGGTGAATCTTTCATTGCTAGAATTTTTTTCTTGTTAGTTGGGAGATTGTTGGGCTCTAAAGATGTCTAAAAACAACCTTAGTTTAACACTAATTTATCAACCCGAGGATTCATCTTTTATCTCAAATAATATCAGCAAAGTCTATGCAAATATCTCGTAGAGGCTAAAATCGTGTAGTGAAAGAAAATCTGAGACTATCAACAATCAAGTTCCTCAAACATTCATTAAAGATTCTAGGAATTGAAATCTAAAGCTGTACAATGGAAAGGAACTAATTAATCTATTGAATTCATTTTAAGAGCAGTAATTGAATCTAGATAAAGACTTGTAGAAATGACTATTATTATGAATCAAATTGCTGGAAAGAAAAAGGCGAATTACTCTATCTATGGAAAGAAACAAAGACTGTAATCTAGTCAAAAATAGACAACAATCGTATTTCTATTGAAAGGAACAACAACTATATTCTAAAGTAAAGGAACAACAAATGTAAACTAAGTAAAAGGAACAACAAATGTAAACTAAGTGAAAGGAACAACAAACAAATGTAAACTAAGTGAAGGGAACATCAAACGTGAACTTATGAGGAACTGTCATGCATCAAATCTCAGTAATAGGAATTGGAACAACAATCATCTAATGCTTTAGGGAATATCTATCTCTTGCAATTGACATGAAATCATCAACACACTTATGCATTCATTTAACTATTGTAAAAGAGAATCAAATCACAAAACATAAATTGAACTGATACAATTACAGGTCGAACAATAGCTCCTTTAGACTGGGCCCTTGGTCCTTAGAAGCACTTCTATTTGAAATTCAGTATATAGAAATGGTAAAACCGCTCGAAGATTCTATTGATTTCATAGATGGTACAACATTTTACAAAAACTTCTAACGCATAGCAATTCTAAGTTCTGAGTTCTTGGATGCAATTCTTCTACCTCTTTTTAAGATCTATTTACCCCTTATATATTACAATAATTTGGGTAAATTAAGCTATCCTGAGGATAGAGAGATCCTCAGGATTTCTTTACTATTACAATATAAGCAACTCGATCATCTTCAAAACTGCCTTGCGCCATAAAGTCTTCAACCTCCAATAGCTTGTGCATCTTCAAGATTTCCTTTGCTATCTTGGGTTTGACAATATTTAACCAATCCTGTAATAAAACYAGACAATTCCAATCATATTTAGGATCTATGTAATCTAACTTAAACAATAACGCTAAAGAGTATATTATTCATTTTCTATTCTATTTGCTCCTAAATAATCGAAAATTCATGAAATGTGGGAAAAAGGAAGATCTTTATACCTTTTTCATAACCTAACATACCCCCCATCTTACCTTCTTGCATATCCTCATGCAAGTTGAGATTTTACATGTAAAGCAGTAATGTTGTAAGGTGGAAAGGTTGGTTCACCGGGCCTTCTGAACCCATTGCTTCTTTTGAGTTCTCCAAAAGTAGCATCCTCCCTTTTCTTGTTAATTTGATAATCTTTTTGGTAACTTTATGGAGGGAACCAGATGATAGGGGGATTATATCTGCACCCAATCCAAGCAGGCCCTTCCTCTTGGAGCAATCTAGAATACCTCTCTATTCTGTAGGTGTCTGCAAAGAAATTCATGTACCCAAAAGGTTCCCTACTCTTTATTTCACTGGAGGATGCATCCCATCTCAGTTTAGAAGAAGCAAGAGCTTCCTCCTTAAGATCCCTAAAATGAGTGATACCTGAACGTATAACCTGTAGATACTTGGTTCTGAGTAAATGACATAAATGCCTAAAAATGTATGTCACCTATGAATGGGCTAGGGTTATCTTCCCTTTTTTCTTCCAGAATGAAATTATGAAAGTACAATTCACACAAAAAGTATTGTACCTTTTCGTCCTGCTCTCTGAAACATGAAATAAACTCAGGTACAGTGGCAAATGAAATAGGTTTTCCTGCTCTGATGGCATACACTCTTAATAACAGATATCATTCAAGCAAGAATAAAGTGTAATTGGTGGTAGGGGCTTTGCAATTAATAGCATCAGAGTAGACATCACAGATTTCTTTGATTTGCTCCAAAGACTTTTCTAATTGGGTTTGCACCTTTTTTATCTTCCCTTAGGCTCTGGTGAGTGCAGCATAGGTCTCACCCTCTGTTGTTTTCATGTCCTTCAGTTGTTTAACAATATTTTGATATTTATCCCTAGTGACCATCTCATCTTGGTGTTGAGCCAATGCTCGTTGGGCTTGTCCCAGCTCTGCCTTTAGTTTATCAATGGTTACACCTTGTGCTTGAGACTAGGATGCTTGGTATTCTTCCATAGCACCCATCTCTTCCCTGGATTGAGTTAATGCTTGCTGGACCTGTGTAAGTTCTGCTTCCAGTCTGTCCACAATAACACTCTGTTTCTGGGACTGGAGTGCTTGGTGCTCTGCCATAGTCAGTAATTCATTTCTGTTTTGAACCAGGGTTTGTTGAGACTGCATCAATTCTTCCTCCAATCTCCTGATGGTAGCATTCTGCTCAAGGAGTTGATCTATTTCCTCTAATACCAGGGTGTCTGTCTTCACCTCAACATCAATTGCTTCTGTAGCTGTCATATTTTCTTGTGTTTCTAAAGGAATTGCTTCCTCATTCTGAGCTACTGTTTCTTCTACTACTATTTCCTCAGGGTCTGTCTATATCCCTATAGAATTTGTATTGAATGCTTCTTTAGGAAGAGGGTTTCTTCCTTGCACTCTAGCCCTTTTGTTATTCTTTATTCTGTGCGCCTTATCTGCCTGTTCTAGCTGTTTCCTCAATTCCTTAATAATTTCCTTGAGTTTAACCACCTTCTGCTTTAATACTTCAGCCTTCTTAGCCTTTTTCTTCAACAATTTTTTTTCTTTTTTTAACTTTCTAATTTTCTTATGGATCTTGGCTAATTTTTGTTTATGAGAGGTCTCAAGGTCTTCTTCATTCTGGCCAATAGATGGTTGTTCCTCTGTTCCTTCCAAATTATCTGTCTATCCAAGAGGGATTCTTGTTTCAAAATGAGGTTCTTCCTGTGCTCTGTCCTCGGGAAAAGACATTTCAATATCAAGAAAATATTCAACTGGTTTTGAAGAGGAGGCTTGTTCTGGTCATTTTTATGGATTATTTGTGCCTCTGTCAATTGAGGTTCCCAAGCTTCCCAAAACCTGGGATATTTCTACCTCATATCTCTTCATAAATTGTTCTGTCAGATGCTCTAATGTCGGTTGGGTGTCTTCCTGATCATTCATTTGTGAGGTCTGTTCTACTTGCCCAATTTCTTGAGCATTCTCATGTGGAGACGGTCCGTAGAATTATGAAGTTCTTTAGGCTGTTTTGTTGTACCCTGAATTGCTTCAGTTGTTTCATGAATTCGTCTGCTTCTTCTCCTTGTCTTAATGATGGTTATAGGGGCAGTTGTTGCTCTCTTCCTCTTTTTCGTTAATTCCTGTGTTTGTGAGGTCCGAGCCTCTGTGATTTGCGCAGGGTCTGCCTCAGCTTCGGTTTGAGGAGATGGGATTTCTCTTTGGGCAGTAGTCTCCTCTGCCTGTCTATCTTCAATTTCCTGTGGTGGTTCTTCATGGCATAATTCAGGCTGCTCCAGTTGTGGAGGTCTATTGGCCTCAATCAGGTTATCCCAGGTCAATTGAGTTTGACTCAGTGCTTTATTTGTTATCAATTTAACTAATCTGTCAACATTAGTTAAATTATCCATCATCTCTAAATAAGTTTACATTAGTTAAACTATCCAACATCTCTAAATAAGTTTACATTAGTTAAACTATCCATCATCTCAGTGCTTTATTTGTTATCAGTTTAACTAATCTGTCAACATTAGTTAAACTATCCATCATCTCTAAATAAGTTTACATCTGGGAAATCATCTCCAATTTCAGTCAGATATTCCCCTGTCTCCAGTCGAGACAGGTGATCTGACCCAAATTTTTTCTTCCTTGGTCAAACTATTACTTCAAAGTCAAATTCTTAAAATAGTAGTAGCCATAGACACATTTTCCCTTGGTGCACTAGTTTGTTTACTAGATATTTCAACGTTTAGTGATATGTGAAGAATATAAATGGGTTTGCTAATAAGTAGTACATGATTTTTTGTAGGGAAAAAATCATTGCTAGGGCTTCACGTTCCGTTGTTGAATAATTTGTTATTACTTGTTTAACTTCTGGCTGGCATATGCATTTGGGTGGTTGATAAAGTCATCATATGGCTAGGCCAAAACTGATCTGACAGTGACGTTGGATGCATCGACATGCACATGGAATATCTTCGACCAATTTGGGAATCTTAAGATAGGTGCTTCTACCAACTTTTTTTTTAATATTTCAAAAGACTTGTTGAATTCCTGGCTCGAATAAAATTAGGCTTCTTTCTTTAGTAACTCGTCGATGGGAAAAGTGATGTCATGGTAATGATGAATAAAATTTTGATAGTATCATGTGTGCCCAAGTAATATTTTTATTTTATTTTAGTTCACTGGTGGTTTCAAGTTGAGAATGAATTTGATTTTAGCCATGTCGACTTTAATCCCATATTTGCATAGAATATGGCCCAACAATACACCAATTGGCATGGAAAAGATGCATTTTTTAATATTTAAATATAAATGGATTTGCCTACATCATTCCAACATCATTCTTAACCATTGTATATGATATTTTAGGAGACTATAAATGGTCCAATCATCAAAGTATACTACCACTGTTTTATAGATGTACTCCTGAAATGCCTTAACCGTTATTCTGGAAAAGACTACTGGGGCGTTTTTTAAACCAAAGGACATTACTCAGTATGAAAAAATCCAAAATCAGAGACACGAGTAATTTTTTCTTGATCCTCTTTTTCTATTGGTACCTGATTATATCTATAGAAGCCATCAATGAATGAGTAACATTCATGACCCACAACTTCATTGATAATTTTGTTAGCAAAAGGTGTTGGGAATGGGTCAGTCATTGTGAGTTTGTTTAATCCTCGGAAGTCGATAAAGATTATCAACTATTTTGGTTGTGTTTATTAGGTTGTGTTATCCCCAACTCCTAGGGATAACTAACGAGATGATGTCTCAAGGCCCTCAGGTTGCAGACATGGAGTATAGAGAGACAACTTGACTAGCAGTGTCCACTTGCACAGACAAAGACCCAACTCACCATCACTGTTCTAGGTTCATCACGATGGTATCCACCGCATCAGCTAGATTCCATAAGACATTGGGTCTTGTTCCATAAGGTACAATCCAGGTATCATGGTGAGTGTCATTTCAATATTTGAGGCATTTGAGTTTGTTGCATATATAACTGTTTTTTATTATGTAATGTTTGCTTGGACATTATTCTCTTTGCCATGTTTCACTTTGGTGGTTGACATTGCGCCCTAGTAAGTGGGTCACCCTTAGGGATAGGTTTTCTACCAGGAGGTCCTCTTGATGAGTCATCGTGTCATTCCTGACCATATTTGTCACTTTCTGCACTTCATCCTCTTATCTCCTTACCTTCTGGGATTTTCGGGTATACTGACCCAATAAGGGATTGTCCCTCATTTCATGGGAAGAAGGGGATTAAGGACCATAGGCTTGTAGCTGGAAAAAGATAAAATAAAATCATGAACCTTATATATGATCACCCAAGGATCCCAAGAACAATGAAATGTCTCTCATAAGAAAATTATGGGACCCATAAAAAAATAACTAATGCAAAATGCCAACCAAGGTGGAGCATGTGTGGGAATTGTTTTTCATGCTTAGGTAGAAGCCCCACACATGGTTTAAACTTGGGGAAGCATGATGTGACCAGGGTAGATTTAAGGTGGGCATTGTTTTTCATGCTTAGGTAGAAGCCCCACCCTGTCTTCAACCTAGAAACATCTTAAAACAATAAAATGCAATAAATGGGCTTGGAAAAAGGTTGCATTGAAAATGAAGGTGCAACAAACCCTCTACAAAGGCACCCATAAATGAGACACTACAATCCCTTGTATGTCATGAACCCCATTCCCAAGAAACTTTCCTCCATCCATATCATATTTTCCACATGTCTTAGAAAGGGGTTCCACTCGAGAAACACTCCTTGACCTAGGGGACGATTCACCCAATAGGTCACCTTGTCAACCCTCCCATACCCAAACTTGGCAAGTTGCATAGGGTCTTTGAGAACTTGTTTCTTTTGATGAGCTAGTTTTTGATGCACATACTTAGGTGGCTCTTTTATTGACTTGATTTTTAAGATTCCCAATGTAATCTTAGCTAGAAGTCAACATGTTTTCTTTGTGATATTTTGTCAAATAGTTGGTGAAAGACTGTTGTAACTTTTATTTTAGTTATCGTTTCTGAGTTTTACTTGTGTAGGAGAACATATAAGAACATGAAATATATATCAGAATAAGCATAAGGAAGATGCCAAATATTACTTCAAGAGGCTCACATAAATACCTTCGAATCCAACTTTTATTTAGATATTAGATGGTTGCCACCATACACTGAAAATTTAATATTTGTATAAGTTGGAGCAACTGATATATATAGATAGAATATATAGTCAATACATGTTTAGAATATAGACAAACCTCCTCCTAATGAAACCCACTGATATCAACAACAGTATGTGAGAATTATTTGACAAGTGGTGGTCACAAAGAAGGGGAAATGTGCCTTCTTAAGTCTACATGCCTCGTTGATTATAATAATGGCTTGTTTTCCCTGCCAATATGCTGAGAGAGTCTCTCCTGTCACTAGAAATGTACACAGTAGTCTGAGTAATGAATAACTAGTCTGAAATATATAAAGTAGACTGCCTCTGTGCCTTTTTCTAGAACCTCCATCCTGCCACTAATGGGAATGGGACTAATCATTTATTCCTGCAATGACTATGGTGCCCAATAGTGAGAATAAGCACCTAGTTGTTGAAGAATGCACCCATAAATGGTTCCCAGCATGAACAATGGCACCCACCAGAAGGAATAGTGGCTAACCAATTAAATCTTTGCAGATGTGAAGGTCGACCCCCCTTTCATCAATGTTCTTTCTATGCAGTGACTCAATCCTTCCACTTAACACATGAATATGCCAAATAAAATGCACCCAGCAGCAAGGGAAACGTTCCCACTGTTCACTTATCCCCTTTCTTGATATTTATCTCCACAACAAATGTGCACAGTAGTGTATTTTCTCCTAGCAAGTATATCAACATTCCACCATCAATGAAATGCGCCCATACTAGAGTATAAAGTTCCCAGAAGATGGAATATAGTGCCCAACAATTAGAACTCGATTCTCTTCTGAATATTTTTCCCAGTAATAGAGGATTCGACCCAGAATGAAGGGAGAATGCGCCCAACAAGTATAATAATGCACCCTTTGTATGGATGGTGCCCAACAACAATAAATAAATTTTCCTTCAATGTCAAATTCATCCCCACTAAACAATCCCAGCTGCCACACTAAGGAAAATCAACCACCAACTTAAGAAACTCAATTGCAATAAAATAACGCTCGGTAGCAATGAAGTTCACTGAAGAAATATGAAGTGATCTCTTCCCCAAGGCTATCTAGGGTGTACAGTTTCAACACAAAAACCATAAGAAAGGAAGGGTTTCTCCAAAACCCTAGTCTCTCTTCTCAAGAGCTCTCCAAAAATATTTTTCTCAAATGACAATGACAAGAATGAGAGGAAATTCCTCCTTTTTCCCTTTTATGTCCACTTGAGCCTTTTTCCCGCTCCTTAATTATTTAAATGAAATAAAATCCACTTTAGTGGGTTTCTCACTTTATAATTTTAAAGTGAATTTTTAATTAGCCTAGGAGCCTTTTCCCCTCTTTCCCGCTTTTACTTTATAAAGTTCTCCTAGGCGAAATATGTCCCCTAGTTCACTTTTCCGCCTTAGCCCACAAGAACTTAATTAGGCTAGCAGAAATATCCCCTTGTGACTCTTAAGAGGATGGGGACATCACATGATTTAATCGTCATGATGCATTTGACTTGAGATCCTTTGAGGGTGTATTCATTGTCTTTGCAGGACCTTGTTTGGTGGACAGATTTGGAAGAACAAGCCTAACTTGGGATTCCTTGGGACTTGAATCCCACCAGTTGGATATTATTTCCCACACACCAGATGATGATGACAAAATTTAGAGTCTTGATATACGCCTTGGAGGACCTCACCCATGCCCCTACTACCCCAACATTTTTCCTTTTGAGGCCAAAAAGTCACACTTGGAGGGCTTGACATCATGCATGGGTTAGGGTTTTGGTGGTGATGATGACACATGCCATCTATTGATGAGGAAGAATGCCTTGACTTAGTGAAGAGGGCCCTATCACCTTGGAAGAAGGCCTTTGGAAGCCCAATGTTCCATCCCCAACCTCAACGAATTGCCAAAGATGCCAAAGCGTTTCCCTAAAGGGGTGACATAATGCTTTTTCTAGGGTTTCTATTGTGCAAAATCAAATTTTAAATTGTGAAGGGGAAAAGTAAGGGTTGGTGTTCCCTTACTTTGTGTTTTAACCTAAGTTTTGTGGGAAAACTCTTATTAGAGTTCTTTGTATAAATAGACATCATTTCTATCTCATTTTATCATAGCTCTCCCATTGTGAGAAGACATATTGGCTGAAATGTGTGCCCTCTTGGGAATCTTTGATATCTCCCTCTTGTGCAAATGTTTCTTTGTGATATTTCTTGGTGAATGCTTGAGCTAAAGTGGTGCGCCCCTCTTGAAGGATTATGTTCTTTCTCTTGGATGGTAATTTGCTTGATGAACTAGGGTTTGATCTCTCTCTCTCTCTCTCTTGGGATTGGTAAGGAAAATATGCATTTGTTAGTTCTTTCTTGCTTATTCTTGGTCATTGTTGGTTGAAACCCTAGGAGGAGTGTGTTGTATACACCCTCCATTAAGCTTCATCTTATTTTCTAAGTTTATAAGTCATTTTTGGCAAGGGTTGCTAAGAGAAGTACAAGTGTGTACACCATCCTAGATTTACCCTAGTTTGATTGGCATGCCCTAGGGAGTAAGAGGATTTACACCCATAGGGATCTTGTTGATATAACTTGTGTTTTAAAGACTCCATTCACCCATTTTTTTAAAAGGCACTAATCTGAAGTTTTGCATTGGAGAAATAAATCATTTTCCTTGGTAAATGTGATTTAGTGAGATATCAATCTTGTTCAAGTTGGAAACTTTTCTACATGATAAGAGCATGTCAAGGCCACTAGGAAGTCTTGATTGGATTGGTCTCCTTATATATTTAAATAATTAAAATATACATCCATTAGGGCTGCAACAAATATTTCTTTTACTTATTGATAACTCACATATCAACCGTAAAAAATTGCTAATATTTTTCCCCTACTATCTACTAGTCCTAGTGCACTTTTGGGGTGGATTACTTGCAATTTTTGGTGGTTGATTTTTATGTTGTAACAACTTGTTTTCTACATCCATAAGGATGATAAAATATCTATGCAACACTTTCTTATAGCAACATCCTTACTAAAGTCTTTCTCCTTCAATCTTGAGTTGTACTAGTTATATCTAGCTTAACTCTTGTATCATTTACGTGATTTTTAGCATCATTTTTAGCAGCCCTGATAATCATTTGTTCGCTGATATATATTTTTGTTGATTGTTGCAAATAGGGAAAGAAATCTTAACTTGCTTGTCCACCTAACATATACCTCGTACAATTGTCTTTTTTTGTGTCTCGGGCAGGTACAAACACTTTCTGCAGGTGCTCAAAGACTTAGCAACCTCAAACCACTTTCGAGATGTGTCATCAAAGCCATATTCCACTTAGAAACTTGATATATAGGGGCATCCATTCATAAGTACCACTTTCCATCTCATTCCCCCTAGGGTCACCTGGGATTCCCCCCTTGAGGTGATCACTTCACCTCTAACATTACAGGAGTACCTATTTGAGGTGACAATGGGTAGGTTTTCCCTTTGTTGTCACCATATTGTGGATTGGGTCGGGATTTTTCCAACATAAAAAATGTGCAATAACAGGTTGCACGACCATCAAAATTTCCCATTCCGACTTATTGATTGGGTATATGATATTAGCAGTTAACATTGCTTTGATTTCCTTTTGAACAATGGGCTTGTATTTATGCGCTAGTTTATATGGTCGTTTCTTGATGGGTTTGGCTCCAGGAAGGAGTTCAATCTTCATTTCTCCCATCTCTTGTACTAGTCCTTTGAGTTATTTATAATCGTGTGCGAAGATGTCTTGGTATTCTTTCATAGATCCACTATTTCCATGTTTTTCTTCTCAAACCAATAGTCACCTACTCTGACCATTTTTGGTTGCCCATCTATAGAGATGGAAAATTCTCTGGTATTTATTTTTGCATCGATCCAGTCATACGATTTCGACTCATCTAAATGATGTTATCCTTCCATGAATTGATTGTAACTTGAAGGAAAATCGAGTTTTTTTGTGTGTTTGTGCTCCTATATTTCTTCCTTGGTCATGAAATATATTATTTTTACAAAATGTCTTACTCCTGGATGGTCCTTTTTCCATTGAAATATTTTTCCTAAAAAATTTATGTTTTCCATTTCTACTCATTGAGCAACTACATTCCCTATATTGTGTATCGATACCAATTTACAAGTCAAAGTCGATCCCTCATCGACTTTATTTTTTCCTTTTCCCTGAATTTTCTCAAGGCTTGGTTTTCCAAAGAAATTTTTTGTTTCTCTAGCTTCCTCTTATAGGAGTCCCTCATAAGGATTAAATTCAAAATATTTAAGGAAGTTATTCTTTATTTCGTTCCAATCAAAAGTATGACCCGATGATTCTTCAATATTATACCACTTGTGAGGTATATCATCTAGTGTATTCGGGAACATATGTACCCATACTCTTTCGTCGCAGTATCCTGCCTTTTTCCATTATTGCTCGCACTTTTGTATGTGGTTCATTGGGTCAAATATAGGTTTAAAGATCGAGATGTCAATATTTGCAGATATATTTTTCCCACTGAATCTTTCCACAAAGTATAATGTGGCGGTATTCCATGTTTGAATTCGGTTTTCATGAGTTTCCTACCATCGGGTTTCCTGGCCAATGAAGGATTTGACCAAACTTTGTATTCTTCATTATTCACCAATCGATTCGGAGACTTCGTCGACATGTGTTGATGACGAAATTCATTCATTAAATAGTGGGGGAAGTTCTTATGTATGCATTAGTCAATATTAATGTTGTTGTTTGCTTTAATTTTCTTTTGGCGACAATAGGGACTGCGTGAATCAAAAAGCATGAATTGGATCATTTGATAGGTATTGCCTTTATTGACCAACAATCTTTAGCTCGTGCTTCATAATTCTCCATCTTCCAGTTGTACAATTATGTATCTAAATTTTGGCCTATTGACAATGGAGATCTGACTAGTATTTCTCCTTCATTATTAGGTTCAACATTATCTTTTTATTCATGCATCACTTGATATAGTCGGTGTTGTTATAGCACAATTTGTAGGTTGGGAAAATCCCGACCCAACCACAAAATCAAGTTCTACAACTTGGGAATCATACACCCAATGTCACCTTGATGTAGGTCCCACACTTCAAGGTTGACTAGGTCACTCTTGAGAGGCGATCCCGGTGACCCTAGGGAGAATGATATGGGGATGGATAGAGATGGCAGTAGAGCCCCTAGAGGTCAAATCTAAATGGAGTGAAATGTGGGAAGAGATGCCTTTTTATTCAAGTGATTGTTTTCCCAAAGGTATAGTACTTCTCTAGATGATTGTACCTTCCCAAGACACAAGAAAATCCAACTTGCAATGATATATGTTAGTATGGATCAGCAGTTAAGCTTGATGTCCCTAATTTGCAGCAATATATGACAATTTATATCATCAAATAAAGCATCTAAATCAGCATACAAATATCTAAACTAGTTAAGCAAATCAACAACAAGATTAGCAATGAATATAAGATGAAAAATGGCACTTAAGAGGCAAGAGAAGATGGTTGTTGTAAATATGTATTTTCTGCAGAAAATTGCAGCCTTATAGATGTATCTTTTCTTCACTTATATCAGAAAATTACACCATCAAAATATGCCAATGGTTAGCCAAAAATATGTGCCCTAGTTAGTAGAGTAAATGAGAAAAATTTAGGAGCTAGTCTAGGGTTAGTTTATGAGTTATGGTTAGTAGTTTATATCGGTTAGATCAGCCTTAATGGTTGTATGTTAGGGTTTGTAACAAAAAGTAAAGTAGTGGGAGAGAGGGGACGCCCTAGTAAGGGAAGAATCCTCTCAATGAGTCAAACCAACTCCAAGCAAGATATCTTTCAAAAGATAAAAATTCATGTTTCCCAAGGAAATTATTTTAACACTCCAATGCAAAAAATAGATGACTAGTGCCTTTACTATTGGGTTAATGGAGTCAAATAAATGAACTAGATATGCTACTTCCTTGGGAGTGTAAATGATCTTACTTTCCAAGGCAAGTATCTCTAGTTAGGGTTTAAGAATGAGGGGTGTAAATCCTCTTACTTCCTCAAACAATCCCTTGCAACATCAATGAGATTTAAGAAATAAATGATGGAGACTAGAGTGGGGGTGTAAATCCTCTTAATTTCCACTTAGCTCCTAGCACAACAATCCTTGAATTAAAAAAATGATAGCATAAGAGTAAAATACCATACCAAAATCAAGAAAGATGCTAAGATAATCCACCATAAAAGCTAGAAAGCATTTCTTTGAGGCTAGCGCCTTACTCCTTCATAAACCATTCACAAGAGATAGCCATAAACAAGTACACAAGAGAAAAATATAGCCAAGTGTATCAAAAATTTCA
>ML787546.1:25376-37773 GCA_009831015.1 Picea engelmannii | reverse complement strand
AGCATACAAATATCTAAACTAGTTAAGCAAATCAACATCAAGATTAGCAATGAATATAGGCTGAAAAATGGCACTTAAGAGGCAAGATAAGATGGTTGTTGTAAACATGTATTTTCTGCATAAAATTGCATCCTTATGGCTGTAGGTTTCGGTCACTTATATCAACAAATTACACCATCAAAATATGCCAACAATTAGCCAAAAATATGTGACCTAGTTAGTAGAGTAAATGAGCAAAATTTAGGAGCTAGTCTAGGGTTAGTTTAGGAGTTATGGTTAGTAGTTTATCTAGGTTATATCAGCCCTAATGGTTGCAGTTTAGGGTTTGTAACAACAATTAAAGTAGTGGGAGAGAGGGGAAGCCCTGGTAGGGGAAGACTCCTCTCAAAGAGGCAAACCAACTCCAAGCAAGAGATCTTTCAAAAGATAAAAAAATCCATGTTTCCCAAGGCAATGATTTTATATCTCCAATGCAAAAAATAGATGACAAGTGCCTTTACTATTGGCTTAATGAAGTCAAATAAATCAACTAGAGATGATACTTCCTTAGGGGTTTAAATCCTCTTACTTACCAAGGCAAGTATCTCTAGTTAGGGTTTAAGAATGAGGGGTGTAAATCCTATTAATTACTCAAACAAACCCTTGCAACATCAATGAAATTTAAGAAATAAATGATGGAGACTAGATTCACGGTGTAAATACTCTTACTTCCAACTTAGCTCCTAGCACAAAAATTCTTGACTTGAAAAAATGATATCATACGAGTAAAATACCATACCAAAATCAAGAAAGATGCTAAGATAATCCACCATAAAATCTATAAAGAATTTCTCCAAGGCTAGTGCCTTACTCCTCTAGAAACCATTCACAAGAGATACCCATAAACAAGTGCACAAGAGCCAAATGTATCCAAGTACAACGAAAATTTCAGATCCAATTCCTCTCACAAGAGGGAGAGTTATGTCCAAATGAGATCTTATGATCTCTTATTTATACAAAATGTCACTAAGGTGACATGTCCATAAATTAAGGGATAAACCACAAGAATAGGGGTCAACAACCTTAATCTTGCCCCATTTAACAAAGTAATATTAAACAAATAATTTAAAAAATTTCTTTTGCACAAGTAAAACCCTAATTTACATGGACGTCTTCCCTTTAGGGTATGCTTTTAAACTTAGAAGAAGTCGTTGGTGTTGGAGATGCATGGGTAGGCCTCCAACAGCCACATGTCAAGCATCTATGAAATATCCTCATGGTGAAGACCTCCTCCTCCTCAAAATGTCCATGTGTCAATGAGTGGCTAAATCACCACCAAACCCTAAACCCTTAGATTATGTCATGCTAAAAAGGAGACATTTTTCCTCAGGAAAAATGTTTGGCATGTGGGGGGCTAGGATACATTGTCCAAGTAATCTGTAATGCCTTTCAAGTTTTATCTTCTTCATCCAGTATGTGGGACCTTGGCGTCCAACCTGTGGGTTTGCAGCCCCAAGCTAGGCTTGTTCTCCCAACATTGTACACCAACTAGGTCCTGCAAAGGCAAATGAGCATGCCCTCCAAGAATCTCAAGTCATAGCATCATGATAAGTGAATCCAATCAATAAATGAGCCATCTAATCATGTGCATCAAATATCACTATATCAAACAATTAATTTCTCAAAGACACTATGTGACTTGTCAAGCTTGAATATGGGAGGGTTGACGAGGTGTCCTATTGGGTATATCTTACCCTAGGTCAAGGATTTTTTCCAAGATATCCCTATCTAAGCCATGTAAAGTGGATGAAGTGGTCGGGGTCAAGACTCAATGGGCATATGGATCATGACATACAAGGGGTCGTAGTGTCTCATTCATGGGTGCCTCTGTAGAGGGTGTGTGGTACCTTCATCCCCAATGAACTTTTTCCAAGCCCATTAATTGCCATTATTTTATTATTTCATAATTTTAAGGAGAGGTTGAAGGTCACTGCCCTCACGTGGTGACCAGATAATGGCAATGTCACCCACAAACGCCTAGTTGAAATGATAAGGTTGGCTCGTGATGAGACCCCCTTTCCCTCATCCATGCAACTAAGAGCCATTACCCTGGTTTGGTGACCAAATGATGGCAATGGCATAACACTAGATATTCATGGATGTGATATGTTGGCTCGTGATGAGACTTCCTATCCTTCAACTAACCTTTTAAGCATTCTTTATTATGTTGTGTGTCCCCTTTACTCAAACATAAGTGTTTCATTGCTTTCTTGGGCGATCCCTAGGTGAAGCATCTGGAAGGTTCATATAAGGATTTTATCTTTTACCCAAGATCAATCCCTCTTGGCTTTCAACCCCTTCTTCCCATAGAATGAGGGACAACCCCTTCTTGGGTCAATACACCCTAAAATCCCAAGAGATAAGGAAATGGAGGGGAATAATGATGGAAAGTGGTAAGTATGGTCGGGAACAGTACGATGGATCTTTAAGGGGGTTCTTAGTAGAAAAATCATCCCCAAGGAAGACCACGTACTAGGGAATAATTTCAACCACCAAGGTGAAGCAGGGAAAAAAGCATAATATCCAAGCATATATCATGAAATATAGAGCAATCTAAGATACAACATACTCAACTATCTTAAAAAATTAAATGATGTTCACCATAATACTGACTTGTACCTCATGGAGCAAGGAACACTGTCTTCTAGAAGCCAATTGATGTGGTGGATTCCATCTAGAAATATGTTACCATCTGTGGTGGTCAGAGAGGTTTCCATATGTGAAAAAGGGTATTGTTGGTCATGTAGTCTCTCGGCATTCCATATATAAAACCTGAGGGCCTCAAGACATAATCTCCTTATTTATCCACAAAATGGGGATAACAAGAGTGCTTCCTGAGCCTCATCCCATGTCTCGACCCATGGTTTTCCTTCTTTTGGGTCTAGGGGGATTATAAATTTTCTTCCACTTCCTTTGAGCTTGAACCAGTCTCTTTCTAAAGATATTGTGGCTTTCATGTTTCTACCCCAGGGTCTTCCTACTAGCGCAATATAAGCGGGAATGCCTTGGACCAGGTTTATGAATTCAAATTTGACTCACATTGGAATTTCCATTATAGAAGTGATGACACTTTTGAGAGTGAAATTGGTTCGATGAATCTTTGATCTGCTAGTTTTAAGTAGTTCATTGTGGGTTGTAGCAGGGGTCTTCCAAGTCGCATCCATGTTTCTTTAGGAATCATGTTCACTTGTGATCCAAAATATACCACGACTTTTCTAATCATATGTCCATCAACTTCTAGGTCGACTTAAGGGTCAAATTCGCTCATGGTTCTGTCTTGAAATAGCTTCCTTACACTTTTTATCGGTATTTGATTTTCTTTATATTCTCTCAATATATTATATAGGTCTATAAGGGGTCCTGCCTACTGATTTTCTTTTAGTAGTTGTATAAATTCCTCAATGGGTGTGTTTAACATACTCGATCATCCTTCATTTGATTTATCATGATTGATATTTTAAAAGAAATTTAGCGCTTCTTGCATTATCCTCCCTTCCTTGTCGTGGTTCAGATATGGTACTCTGTTTCTTTGTCGATTTGGTGCTTTCAGGTAATTGTGACCACATGGAGATTTTTTTAAATAAAAATATCTTGTTTTAGCACTGTATGTAAGAGTTTTACATTTCTCTTGGTCATGAGTTTTTCAAGCACAATCAGATAGTCTTTTAGGGATTGATCTCCCACTCCGCAAATATTACAAAACTTTAAATCAAGTATGTCTTTTATTGGGTAGTATGGACTGACGTGGTATTATTTCCAATAGGTAAAGTAGTAGCATCATCCTCGACCACATCCTCTTCCAAAGCTTCCTCAACCTCCTCTACCTCGACCTTGGTATCCACCTCTACCTCAGCCTCTATAGTCGATCCCTTGGTAGACGTTTTGGTCAATTTCTTGTGTATGATAGACTGAGTGTATATATGTTATGTTCTTACCATTCAACTGAAATTCTTGGGTGGAATAATTGTTTTCTTCACATATATGACACCACTTGGGACGTACATTTCTTAGATTCTGCGGATAATATCTTGTTGCATGATTGGTCGAGGATTCACATATATCGCAATAAGTTTTGATCTGGATGTGCCTGACTGTTGGTTCTAGGGCATCACTAAATTTGCAATAGTCTTTAGTATGCCATTCACTAGAGAAAATGGTACACCAGAGTTCATTATGAGTGAGTGATATGTTTTTGATTGTTTGTTGTAGCTCTGTGATCTTGTCTTCCAATATTTTTTGAGCGCTTAATGAATTAACCAGGCCTTCATCGTCCATTTCAATCCTCTGAGTTGTTTTGAGGATTTATTCACATGTTGAAAGGTCATACATCCATAATGGATCTCTAATAGTTTGTATTAGTCCTGCTATGTACCATTGTACTAGCAGCTTTTTTTCGATCGCGTATGGTATTTGACTTAGTAAATCCTTGAATATTTTGTTGTATCCTCACACACTTTCACCTAGATTCTGTTTGAATATTTTTAGTTTTTGCGCTTCCAAATGACGTACATCTCGTGTCTTAAAAAAAGAGAGGAAATTCTTCTTTATTTCATTTTTCGTACGTGTTTGATTGTTGGTGAAATTCATAAACCAGGCAAGAGCCTTGGCTTGAAGCATGGATCCAAATTGAGCCACCTATTTTTCTTCGTCAACTATATATGCAGCAAATAAATCAATGTCGTTTGGGATCTTTGTATCCTTCGTAAATAGGGTTGTGTTTGAGTCCCATTGAAAATGGAATTATTGCAATATCTTTAGTCGAAGTCAACTTGGAGGTCGATGTAGTAATATTTTTTGGAGTAAAGGTCAAGTTGCTCGATTTAGTTGATGTAATCTGTGGATGTTCTTTAGTTGGGATATATTCAATTGATAAATATACTCATTCTCGTTTTAGGCTTGAGTTATCTATTTAACAAGTTCATAATTACCGACAATTGAACCAATGTTGTATTCAGGGGGAAAGTACGAGAATTTTCCAGTAGATCCTCACATAGAGAAATACACGTTATAGCATCATATATAGAAGTAGACAAGCATACATATATACATACACAATAATGGGAGAATCATCAAATCATTTTATTAGATGAAGCCAAAACAACCTTTGTATTTCCATTACATAATGATGTTATGTGTTTGTGTGTGTGTTGTACAATTATTAGTCGATTACAATAACTGTCGCGTTCGTCGACTCTAAGTGCCTATTCAACTAACTTCCCTAACTGACTACTACAGTCGACACAACTGGGGGGTCTAGTCAGCAGAGCTGACTGTCCCCTACAACATCTCCCCCACCCACCCTTAGTTCCTTTCTCGTCCCGAGCAATATTCGAGTGCTATAAAATTACAAAATTTATAAAATTTTCTACTAAATCATTCTTTTGAGGTTGTTACAAAATGAGAATAAGAAAGAAGAGAAGAGAGAATGTTGGTTTCAAGTTATAATGAATTTTCTTTGCTCGTTGAGTCATATATGTTTCTATTTGCAAGTATACTACTCCATTAGTACTACATTCTTGGAAGTTCCATGCTTTAGATACTGCTTTTCAACTTTTCCTTAGTTGAGTTCCAGAGTTTGGCAACATCCATGGTTTTTTTTCATATCTATAGTCAACTTTTATTCCCATAGAAGAGTGTAACTGCTTGAAACGATCTTTTGACATTTTATTTTCGTGCTCCATTCAACTAAATTGAACTAGACAGTGACTTCCATAACCTATCTAAGGGATGAATTTTGAATGCACCTTTTTCCTTGGGATTGAGTGAATGATACTGAAGAGGGACATTCCTTCCTTTGCGTGATGGTGATTATCTTCCCCTGATGTATGTATCCAATATGGTTGGCCAATTTCTTCCTTCTGGAGATCTATATTAGGTGGGTCATCATCTGCAACGTTCGCCATTATCCTAGTCTATTTTTAGAAACTTAACTACTTGCATAATGGTTTCTCTTTGTTCCTTTATCTCTGATATATATGGGTCAATTTTGTTATTCTGAAGGTAGTTGATAGGATATCAATACTCTTCGCACATAACTTAATATTCAAGGATCTCATATTTATGTGGATATGTGTGTGTGATGATGGTTGTTGCCCTTCATTGATGGAGTGAATGTCGGTGGGATGAGCTTAGATACTTTGTTGTACACTTATGCAATGTTCATTGTCTTGATGAGACATGTTCCCTCATACTATCGTTTGTCCTGACAAAACATCTATAGATCACACAAAATATTGTGTGTTGTTATGATGTTGTAGTAGCCATTTGTTTCTTGTTAATGGTGTCGACATTGATTATTGATTCATGTGAAAAGACCTTTCTATCTTTGGAAATGGTCAAAATATTTGTATGTGTCTACTTCAGATCTCCTGATTATTTGATTAGTGTTTGGTCTTCTAACTCTAATGGTTTGATTCATATTTATGCATTTTCTTTGACTCAGATTGTTCCATGGGTGTTTTGTGAAATCAAGTCCTACTGGTGTCCCCCCTTCCACCAATATTTCACTAGTACAGTTGTAGTTTGTTATGTATGATATTTCTTTAGGTGGGCCACATTTACTAATTTATTAAATGGTTTCCCTTGGAGTGTTTTTAGTTTTAATGTGCCTGAAGGTCGAATGTCTTCGACCACATATGGCCCTAGCAATGCAGTTTCTAGTTTTCTCTACTTTCCTTTTAGTTTACTGTCATATAGGAGTACCAAGTCCCCATCATTAATATCCCTTTTCTTGAGATGTCAATCATGTCAGGATTTTTTCTAGTTCTTTTGTATTTCCTGGTGTTGTTATGCCAAAATTATTTCCTCTTCTAGTTGGTTTAGTTGGTAGAATTGTTTCCTTCTATCACGTATATGGTTGAATTCCAATACTGATGTTATATTACCTGCAATGGCACAAAAGTGAAGTGGAATGATGACTTCCTGACCATAAACTAATTTGAACGATGTCTATGATGTCAATATTTTGTATGTTGTATAGTAGGCCCATATTATTGTCGAAATTTTGTCATCCCAGTTGTCTTTGTTGAGTCCACATACTTTTGTTAAGCCTTTGTGTAAAGTTTTATTAAAATATTTGACGGCTTCGTTGGCATGCGGATGATAGGTATTTTTTTTTAAGGGTCGATCTTAAATTTCTTGAGCAATACTTCAATTGTATTGTTCACAAAGTGTGTGCCTTGGTCATTGATTATTCTTAAAGGGAAGCCGAAATGATTTACTATATTTTCGTAGATAAATTTCACGACTGCTTCCTTTTTACAATTCTTGACTAGTTCTGCTTTTGCCCATTTGGTTAAGTATTCAACAGCTGTAATGGTATAATCCCCCCCCATCCTTTTATCTCTTTTTGGAAAAGGTCCAACAAAATCAATAGCCCGTATTTCAAATGGTAAATTGGGATTTACAAAATGTAAGGGTATCTCTTTTTTCCATAGTGGTTGGCCTATCCTTTCGAACTTATCACATTTATTTATCCGCTCCCGATAATATTTAAGTAACATCGGGCACCAAAGACTGTCTTGAAAATTTTTTATGGCTATCATATCGGCCTAGAAGTGACCTCCTACTGGGCCTGCATATGCCTCAGTAATGATATATTCATGTTCATGCTCTAGTGTACATCTCCTCAAAATATTGTTGAATCCTAGCTTGTAGAGGTAACCATTCATTAGGGTGAATGGTGCAACTTTCATTTCTATAAATTTGCGTTTGTTAGTTGGGAGATCATCAGGTGCTTTCCCTTCTTCTAATAAATTTTCAATCTCTTCATTCTCTTTAGGAACTGCTTCTACTCTAAATAAGTTTGCATTTAGGAAATCATCTTCAATTCCAGTCAAATATTCCCCTGTCTCTAATCGGGACAGGTGATTCGACCCAACCTTTTTCTTCCCTAGTCAGACTAGTACTTCAAATTTGAATTCTTGAAATAGTAGTAGCCATAGACACATTTCCCCCTAGTGCACTAGTTTGCTTACTAGATATTTCAACGCCTGGTGATCTGTGAAGAATATAAATGGGTTTGCTAATAAGTAGTTCCTAATTTTTTGTAGGGAAAAACTCATTGCTAGGGATTCATGTTTCGTTGTTGAATAATTTAGTTCTGCCTTGTTTAACTTCTAACTGGCATATGAATTTGCGTGGTCGATCAATTCATCATATGGTTGGGCCAAAAATGCGCTGAAAATGATGTTGGATGCGTTGACATGCACATGGAATTTCTTCAAATAGCCTGGGAATATTAAGATGGGTGCTTCTACCAACTTTCTTTTTAATATTTCAAAAGAATCGTTGCATTCCTGGTTCCAATAAAATTTATCTTCTTTCTTTTATAACTCGTCGATGGGAAAAATAATGTTAGAATAGTGACGAATAAGATTTCGATAGTATCTTGTGTGCCCAAGGAAGGTTTTTGTTTTCTCTTTGTTCACTGGTGGTTTCAAGTCAAGAATGACTTTGATCTTAGCCATGTCAACATTAATCCCATCTTTGCATACAATATGGCCTAGAGATATACCAATTGGCATGGAAAAGATGCATTTTTTAATATTTAAAGATAAATGAATTTTCTTACATGTTTCCAACATCATTCTTAACCATTGTATATGATATTTTTGGAGACTATATATGGTCCAATCATCAAAGTATACTACCATTTTATTATAGGTGTACTCTTGAAATACCTTAATCGGTATGCAAAAGAGCCAAATTCAAAGATAAATGTTGTTTTTTCTTGATCCTCTTTTGCTATCAATACCTGATTATATCTAGAGAAGCCATCAGTGAATGATTATCATTCATGACCCGCAGCTTCATCGATAATTTCATCCGTAAAATATGTTGGGAATGGGTCAGTCGACACAGATTCTCAGCTTTTTTGGGTGTTTTTTCTTAGGTTGCACGATCATCATACTTTCCCATTCAAACTTGTCGATTGGGTATATGATATTACCAGTTAACATTTCTTTGATTTCCTTTTGAACCATGGGTTTGTATTTATGCGCCAATTCATATGGTCGTTTCTTGATGGGTTTAACTTTGGGGAGGAGTTTGATATTCATTTCACCCATCTCTTGTACTATTCCTTTGAGGTATTTATAATCACATGCGAAGATGTCTTGATATTATTTTAGTAGATCTACTATTTCCATGGTTTGCTTATGTTGATATTCAAATATGACCATGTTCAACATTCAAGAATTCGCCCGTTCAGGATACCAATTAGACCCTTATCCATTGTAAATGGTGATTCTAACTGGTTTAGGTCCAGTTACCTATAACTATCCTAATCTAAAAAATAAAACTAAATCTAAAATATATACACCTTCTAATTGATTGAAGAGATTTTGTCTTTTATTGAATAACAAACTGAAGTACATACAAATTAAAAAATATTTACAAGAATAAGATTAATTCTAATTATCATAAAGGTTACCCCTATGAAAGAGGATTTTGTTTTCTCTTTAAGAATAATAAGTATTTCTAATGAAAGAAAAAGAAATGAACTAAAGAAAATAATACTAAAAAGAAAATCTAATCCTCGGTCCCTAATTTAGATAATATATGAATTTAAGTAAGATAAAAAATGTTCTAAAGATATCGATCTTCAAAAAATATGTTTCAATATATCCATTGAAAATGAATTAATAAACATGTTTAAATAATTATCACTGACTTATAATCCCAACATTAATTCATATACACAATAACGACTGAAATGATGTGTCAAATAAAAAATGAAATTGATCTAATTTATTAGCAGTAATCAACTAAATATATTTATAATACTATCAACATATACTCTAGAAAAGACTTTGATTTCAAAAATGAACGTTTGAATACCGGTAACAATACCAAATACTGATTGCTTGTATTAATATTCAAAGTCACAAAGAGATTCAAAATAATGTATCAAAATGTAGACTTGTACAACAATGCATAAGCTTTGTTCTTCTTTCAAAAAACTGAAACTCCTTCCTTAAATTGTCTTTCCTTCACTGTTTTATATTGAAGGAATTCCAAAACGGAAATTACCTTCCATAACCATAACAATTATCCATTTAGAATGGGAAAATAACAAAATCATTTAATTCCCCAAACTAAATTAACTAAGTACATGCAATAAAAGCTACTAAATTTTCAATTTTAGAATTCTGCCTGGAAATTATTTTTCCCATTTCTCGTATTTTCTAGGACATTCCTTTTACACCTGTAAAAAAATAAATGAAAAGACAGAAATTAATAAAACATAGAAACAAAAATTGGAGTTGCTACAGAATTTGAAATTATGTAGCTACTCTTTTATTAAATAAAATTAACGAAAATACAAACTAACTTTAAAATGATAAACTCATACCAATAACTAAAACATTTTTATCACTGAGTGTGAATATTGGGAAAAGTCTTGAATTCTGAAGCAAGGAAAAAGGCATAATATCCAAGCATATATCATGAAATATAGAGCAATCTAAGATACAACATACTCAACTAGCTTAAATAATTAAATGATGCTCACCATAATACTGACTTGTACCTCATGGAGAAAGGCACACTGCCTTCCGGAAGCCAACTAATGTGGTGGATGCCATCTGGAAATATTTGACCATCTGTGGTTGTCATAGAGGTTTCCATCTGTGCAAAAGGGTATTATTGGTCATGTAGTCTCTCGACACTCCATATATGAAACCTGAGGGCCTCGAGACATAATCTCCTTAGTTATCCACAAAATGGGGATAACAAGTGTGCTTCATGAGCATCATCCCATGTCTCGACCCATGGTTTTCCTTCTTTTGGGTCTAGGGGGATTATACATTTTCTTCCACTTCATTTGAGCTTGATCTAGTCTATTTATAAAGATATTGTATCTTTCATGTTTCTACCCCAGGGTATTCCTACTAGCGCAGGATAAGCGGGAATGCCTTGGACCAGGTTTATGAATTCAAATTCGACTCACATTAAAATTCCCACTATATAAGTGATGACACTTTTGAGAGTGCAAATTGGTTTGATGAATCTTTGATCTGCTAGTTTTAAGTAGTTCATCGTGGGTTGTAGCAGGGGTCTTCCAAGTCGCATCCATGTTTCTTTAGGAAGGATATTCACTTGTGATCCAAAATATACCACAACTTGTCTAATGATCTGTCCATCGAATTCTAGGTCAACTTACGGGTCAAAGTCGCTCATGGTTTTGTCTTGAGATAGCTTCCTTACACTTTTTACCGGCCTTTGATTTTCTTTATATTCTCTAAATATATTATATAGGTCAATAAGGGGTCCTGCCTACTGCTTTTCTTTTAGTAGTTGTATAAATTCCTCAATGGGTGTGTTTTAAATACTCGATCGTCCTTCATTTGATTTATCATGATTGATATTTTAAAAGAAATTTAGCACTTATTTCATTATCCTCCCTTCCTTGTCGGGGTCCGGATATGGTACTCTGTTTCTTTGTTGATTTGGTGCTTTCGGGTAATTGTGACCACATGGAGATTTTTTTAAATCAAAATATCTTGTTTCAGCACTGTATGTAAGAGTTTTACATTTCTCTTGGTCATGAATTTTTCAAGCACAATCAGATAGTCTTTTAGGGAGTGATCTCCCACTCCGCAAATATTACAGAACTTTAAATCAAGTATGTCTTTTATCGGGTAGTATGGACTGACATGGTCTTCTTTCCAACAATTAAAGTAGTGGTATCGTCCTCGACCACATCCTCTTCCAAATCTTCCTCGTCCTCCTCTACCTCAACCTTGGTATCCACCTCTACCTCAGCCTCTATAGTTGATCCCTTGGTCGACGTTTTGGTTAATTTCTTGTGTATGATAGACTGAGTGTATATATGTTATGTTCTTACCATTCAATTGACATTCTTGGGTGGAATGATTATTTTCTTCACATATATGACACCACTTGGGACGTACATTTCTTAGATTGTGCGGATAATATCTTGTTTCATGATTGGTCTAGGCTTCACATATATCGCAATAAGTTTCGATCTAGATGTGCCTAACTGTTGGTTCTAGGGCATAACTAAATTTGTAGTAGTCTTTAGTATGTCATTCACTAGAGAAAATGGTACACCAGACTTCATTACGAGTGAGTGATATGTTTTCAATTGTTTGTTGTAGCTCTGTGATGTTGTCTTCCAATATTTTTTCAGCGCTTGATGAATTAACCTGGCCTTCATCATCCATTTCAATCCTATGAGTTGTTTTGAGGATTTATTCACATGTCGAAAGGTCATACATCCGTAATGGAGCTCTAATATTTTGTATTACTCCCACTACGTACCATTGTACTAGTATCTTTTTTTCGATCGTGTATGGTATTTGACTTAGTAAATCCTTGAATATTTTGTTGTATC
>ML787546.1:8777-24998 GCA_009831015.1 Picea engelmannii | reverse complement strand
ATGTGGTTGAGTCCCATTGTTAATTTATTGTTATAAAATGGAATTATTTCAATATCTTTAGTCAAAGTCAACTTGGAGGTTGATGTAGTAATATTTTTTGGAGTAAAGGTCAAGTTGTTTGATTCAGTTGATGTAATCTGTGGATGTTCTTTAGTCAGGATATATTCAATTGATAAATGTACTCATTCTCATTTTAGGCTTGAGTTCTCTATTTAACAAGTTCATAATTACCGACAACTGAACCAATGTTGTAGTCAGGGGGAAAGTACGAGAATTTCCCAGTAGATCCTCACATAGAGAAATACACGTTATTGCATCATATATAGAAGAAGACAAGCATACAGATAGACATACATAATAGTGGGAGAATCATCAAATCATTTTATTATATGAAGACAAAACAACCTTTGTATTTCCATTACATAATGATGTTATGTGTTTGTGTGTGTGTTGTACAATTATTAGTCGATTACAATAACTATCGCGTTGGTCGACTCTAAGTGCCTATTCGACTAACTTCCCTAACCAACTACTACAGTCGACACAACTAGGGGGTCTAGTCAGCAGAGCCGACTGTCCCCTACAACATCTCCCCCACCCCCCCTCGGTTCCTTTCTCATCCCGAGCAAGAGTCTAGTGCGATAAAATTACAAAATTTTTAAAATTTTCTACTAAATCCTTCTTCTGAGGTTGTTACAAAATGAGAATAAGAGAGAAGAGAAGAAAGAATGTTGGTTTCAAGTTAAAGTGAAGTTTCTTTTCTCGTTGAGTCATATATGTTTCTATTTGCAAGTATACTACTCCTTTAGTACTACATTCTTGGAAGTTCGAGGCTTTAGATACTGCTTTTCAAATTTTCCTTAGTTGAGTGCCAGAGTTTGGCAGCATCCATGGTTTTTTTTCATATCTATAGTCAAATTTTCTTCCCAGAAAAGAGTGTAACTACTTGAAACGATATTTTGACATTTTATTTTCATGCTCCATTCAAGTAAATTGAACTGGACGGTGACTTCCATAACCTATCTAAGGGATGAATTTTGAATGCATCTTTGTGCTTGGGATTGAGCGAATGATACTGAAGAGGGACATTCCTTCCTTTTCATGATGGTGATTATCTTCTCCTGATGTAGGTATCCAATATGGTTGGCCAATTTCTTCCTTCTAGAGATCTAGATTAGGTGGGTCATCATCTGCAACGTCCGCCATTATCCTAGTCTATTTTTAGAAACTTAACTACTTGCATAATGGTTTCTCTTTGTTGCTTTAGCTCTGATATATATGGGTCAATTTTGTGATTCTGAAGGTAGATGATAGGATATCCAAACTCTTCGCACATAGCTTAATCTTCAAGGATCTCATATTTCTGTGGATATGTGTGTGTGGTGATGGTTGTTGTCCTTCATTGATGGAGTGAATGTTGGTGGGATGAGATTAGATGCTTTGTTGTACACTTATGCAATCTTCATTGTCTTGATGAGACATGTTCCCTCATACTATCGTTTCTCTTGACCAAACATTTATAGATCACACAAAATATTGTGTGGTATTATGATGGTATAGTAGCTAGTTGTTTCTTGGTAATGGTGTCGACATTGATTATTGGCTCGTGTGAAGAGACCTTTCTGTCTTTGGAAATGGTCAAAATATTTGTATGTGTCTACTTCAGATCTCCTGATTATTTGATTATTGTTTGGTATTATAACTCTAATGGTTTGACTCATATTTATTCATTTTCTTTGACTGACATTGTTCCACAGGTGTTTTGTGAAATCAAGTCCTACTGGTGTCCCCCCTTTCACCAATGTTTCACTAGTAGGGTTGTAGTTTGTTATGTATGATATTTCTTTAGGTCGGCCACATTTACTAATTTCTTAAATGGTTTCGCTTGGAGTGTTTTTAGTTGTAATGTGACTGAAGGTCGAATGTCTTCAACCACATGTGGCACTAGCAATGCAGTTTCTAGTTTTCTTGACTTTCCTTTTTGTTGATTGTCATATAGGAGTACCAAGTCCCCATCATTAATATCCTTTTTCTTGAGATGTCAATCATGTCAGGATTTTTTTCTAGTTCTTTTCTATTTCCTGGTGTTGTTACGCCAAAATTCTTTCTTCTTCTAGTTGGTTTAGTTGGTACAATTGTTTCCTTCTATCATGTATATGGTCGAATTCCAATACTGATGTTATATTACCTGCATTGGCACAGAAGTGAAGTGGAATGATGACTTTCTGAACATAAACTAATTTGAACGATGTCTATCATGTCAATATTTTTTATGTTGTATAGTAGGCCCATATTATTGCCGAAATTTTGTCATCCCAGTTGTCTCTGTCGAGTTCGCATACTTTTGTTAAGCCTTTGTTTAAAGTTTTATTAAAAGATTTGACGGCTTCGTTGGCTTGCGTATGATAGGTAAAAAAAAAATTATGGTTGATCTTAAATTTCTTGAGCAATAATTCAATTGTATTGTTCACAAAGTGTGTGCCTTGGTCATTGATTATTCTTAAAGGGAAGCCGAAATGATTTACTATATTTTCGTAGATAAATTTCACGTCTGCTTCCTTTTTACAATTCTTTACTGGTTCTGCTTCTACCCATTTGGTTAAGTATTCAATAAATGTAATGATATATTCCCCCCCCATCCTTTTAGCTCTTTTCAGAAAAGGTCCAACAAAATCAATAACCCATATTTCAAACGGTAAATTGGGATTTAAAGAATGTAAGGGTATCTCTTTTTTTCCATAGTGGTTGGCCTATCCTTTCAAACTTATCACATTTATTTATCCTCTCCCGATAATATTTACGTAACATCGGGCACCAAAGACTGTCTTGAAAAATTCTCATGTATATCATATCGGCCTAGAAGTGACCTCCTACTGGGCTTGCATATGCCTCGGTAATGATATATTCATGTTGATGCTCTAGTGTACATCTCCTCAAAATATTGTTGAATCCTAGATTGTAGAGGTAACCATTCATTAGGGTGAATGGTGCAACTTTCATTCCTATAATTTTTCGTTTGTTAGTTGGGAGATCATCAGGTGCTTTCCCTTCTTCTAATAAATTTTCAATCTCTTCATTCTCTTTAGGAACTGCTTCTACTCTAAATAAGTTTGCATTTAGGAAATCATCTTCAATTCTAGTCAAATCTTCCCTCGTCTCTAGTCGGGACAGGTGATTCGACCCAACCTTTTTCTTCCCTAGTCGGACTAGTACTTCAAAGTTGAATTCTTGAAATAGTAGTAGCCATTGACACATTTTCCCCTAGTGCACTAGTTTTCTTACTAGATATTTCAACGCCTGGTGATCTGTGGAGAATATAAATGGGTTTGCTAATAAGTAGTTCCTAATTTTTTGTAGGCAAAACTCATTGCTAGGGATTTGTGTTCTGTTGTTGAATACTTTAGTTCTACCTTGTTTAACTTCTAACTGGAATATGAATTTGGGTGGTCGATCAAATCATCATATGGTTGGGCCAAAACTGAGCTGACAACAATGTTGGATGCATTGAAATGCACGTGGAATTTCTTTGACTAGTCTGGGAACATTAAGACGGATGCTTCTACCAACTTTCTTTTTAATACTTCAAAAGACTCATTGCATTCCTGGTTCCAATAAAGTTTATCTTCTTTCTTTAGTAAATCGTCGATGGGAAAAATAATGTCAGAATAGTGACAAATAAGCTTTCGATAGTATCTTGTGTGCCCAAGGAAGGTTTTTATTTTATCTTGGTTCACTAGTGGTTTCAAGTCGAGAATGACTTTGATCTTAGCCATGTCAACATTAATCCCATCTTTGCATACAATATGGCCTAGAGATATACCAATTGGCATAGAAAAGATGCATTTTTTAATATTTAAAGATAAACGGATTTGCCTACATCTTTCCAATATCATTCTTAACCATTGTATATGATATTTTAGGAGACTATATCTGGTCCAATCATCAAAGTATACTACCATTTTTTTATAGATGTACTCTTGAAATACCTTAATCGGTATGCAAAAGAGCCAAATTCAGAGATAAATGTCATTTTTTCTTGATCCCCTTTTGCTATCAGTACATGATTATATCTAGAGAATCCATCAATGAACGAGTATTATTCATGACCCACAACTTCATCGATAATTTCGTTCATAAAAGATGTTGGGAGTTTGTGAGTCAGTGTGAGTTTTTTTAATCCTCGGAAGTTGACACGGATTCTCAGCTTTTTTGGGTTGTGTTTCTTAGGTTGTGAGATCATCATACTTTCCCATTCCGACTTATCGATTGGGTATATGATATTAACAGTTAACATTTCTTTGATTTCCTTTTGAACCATGGGTTTGTATTTATGCGCCAATTTATATGGTTGTTTCTTGATGGGTTTGGCTCTGGGGAGGAGTTTGTATTCATTTCACCCATCTCTTGTACTATTCCTTTGAGGTATTTATAATCACGTGTGAAGATGTCTTGATATTCTTTTAGTAGATCTACTATTTCCATGGTTTGCTTATGTTGATATTCAAATATGACCATGTTCAACATTCAAGAATTCGCCTGTTCAGAATACCAATTATACCCTTATCCGTTGTAAATGGTGATTCTAACTGGTTTAGTTCTAGTTACCTATAACTATCCTAATCTAAAAAATAAAACTAAATCTAAAATATATACACCTTCTAATTGATTGAAGAGATTTTATCTTTTATTGAATAACAAACTGAAGTACATACAGATTAAAAATATTTACAAGAATAAGATTAATTCTAATTATCATAAATGTTACCCCTATGAAAGAGGATTTTGTTTTCTCTTTAAGAATAATAAGTATTTCTAATGAAAGAAAAAGAAATGAACTAAAGCAAATAATACTAAAAATAAAATCTAATCATCGGTCCCAAATTCAGATAATATATGAATTTAAGTAGGATAAACAATGTTCTAAAGATATAGATCTTCAAAACACATGTCTAAATATATCCATTGAAAATGAATTAATAAACATGTTTAAATAATTAGCACAGACTTATAATCCCAACATTAATTCATATACACAATAATGACTGAAATGACGTGTCAAATAAAAAATGAAATTGATCTAATTTATTAGCAGTAATCAACTAAATATATTTATAATACTATCAACACATAGTCCAGACAAGACTTTGATTTCAAAAATGAAAATTCGAATACCGGTAAGTGATGACACTTTTGAGAGTGCCAATTGGTTCGATGAATCTTTGATCTACTAGTTTTAAGTAGTTCATTGTGGGTTGTAGCAGGGGTCTTCCAAGTCACATCCATGTTTCTTTAGGAAGGATGTTCACTTGTGATCCAAAATATACCATGACTTGTCTAATCATCTATCCATCGACTTCTAGGTCGACTAAAGGGTCAAAGTCACTCATGGGTCTGTCTTGAGATATCTTCCTTACACTTTTTACTAGTCTTTGATTTTCTTTATATTCTCTCAATATATTATATAGGTCGATAAGGGGTCCTGCCTACTGCTTTTATTTTAGTAGTTGTATAAATTCCTCAATGGGTGTGTTTAACATACTCGATCGTTCTTCATTTGATTTATCATGATTTATATTTTAAAATAAATTTAGTGCTTCTTACATTATCTTCCCTTCCTTGTCAAGGTCTGGATATGGTACTCTGTTTCTTTGTCGATTTGGTGCCTTCGGGTAATTGTGACCACACGGAGATTTTTTTTAAATCAAAATATCTTGTTTCAGCACTATATGTAAGAGTTTTACATTTCTCTTGGGCATGAATTTTTCAAGCACAATCATATAGTCTTTTAGGGATTGATCTCCCACTCCGCAAATATTACAGAACTTTAAATCAAGTATGTATTTTATCGAGCAGTATGGACTGACATGGTCTTCTTTCCAATAGTTAAATTAGTAGTATCATCCTCAACCACGTCCTCTTCCAAAGCTTCCTCATCCTTTTCTACCTCGACCTTGGTATCCACCTCTACCTCAACCTCTATAGTCAATCCCTTGGTCGACATTTTGGTCAATTTCTTGTGTATTATAGATTGAGTGTATAATTGTTATGTTATTACCATTCAACTGAAATTCTTGGGTGGAATGATTATTTTCTTCACATATATGACACCACTTGGGACGTACATTTCTTAGATTGTGCGGATAATATCTTGTTGCATGATTGGTCAAGGCTTCACATATATTGCAATAAGTATCGATCTGGATGTGACTGACTGTTGGTTCTAGGGCATCACTAAATTTGCAGTAGTCTATAGTATGCCATTCACTAGAGAAAATGGTACACCAAAGTTCGTTACGAGTGAGTGATATGTTTTTAATTGTTTGTTGTAGTTCTGTGATCTTGTCTTCCAATATTTTTTTGGCGCTTGATGAATTAACCGAGCCTTCATCGTCCATTTCAATCCTTTGAGTTGTTTTGAGGATTTCTTCACATGTCAAAAGGTCATACATTCGTAATGGAGCTCTAATATTTTGTATTAGTCCCGCTATGTACCATTGTACTAGTAGCTTTTTTTTCGATCACGTATGGTATTTGACTTAGTAAATCCTTGAATATTTTGTTGTATTCTCACACACTTTCACCTAGATTCTATTTGATTTATTTAGTTTTTGCACTTCCAAATGACGTACATATCGTGTCTTACAAAAAGAAAGGAAATTCTGCTTTATTTCATTTTTCGTACACGTTTGATTGTCAGTGAAATTCATAAACTAGGAAAGAGCCTTGGCTTGAAGCGTGGCTCCAAATTGAGCTATTTGTTTTTCTTCGTCGACTATATATGCAACATCCGAGAATTTCTCACAAACAAATCAATGTCATTTGGGATCTTTGTATCCTTCGTAAATAGGGATGTGGTTGAGTCCCATTGTTGAATTATTTTTAGAAAATGGAATTATTGCAATATATTTAGTCAAAGTCAACTTGGAGGTCGATGTAGTAATATTTTTTGGAGTAAAGATCAAGTTGTTTGATTCAGTTGATGTAATATGTGGATGTTCTTTAGTCAAGATATATTCAATTGATACATGTACTCGTTCTTGTTTTAGGCTTGAGTTCTCTATTTAACAAGTTTAGAATTACCGACAACTGAAACAATGTTGTAGTCAGGGGGAAAGTACGAGAATTTTCCAGTAGATCCTCACATAGAGAAATACACGTTATAACATCATATATAGAAGCACACAAGCATACAGATAGACATACACAATAGTGGGAGAATCATCAAATATTTTTATTATATGAAGCCAAAACAACCTTTGTATTTCCATTACATAATGAGGTTATGTGTTTGTATGTGTGTGTTGTAAAATTATTAGTCGATTACAATAATTGTCGCGTTGGTCGACTCTAAGTGCCTATTCGACTAACTTCCCTAAATGACTACTACAGTCGACACAAGTGGGGGGTCTAGTCAGCAGAGCCAACTGTCCCCTACAACATCCCCCCCCCCTCCCCCTCAGTTCCTTTCTCGTCCCGAGAAAGAGTCAAGTGTGATAAAATTACAAAATTTATAAAAGTTTCTACTAAATCCTTCTTATGAGGTTGTTACAAAATGAGAATATAAAAGAAGAGAAGATAGAATTTTGGTTTCAAGTTATAGTGAAGTTTCTTTGTTCGTTGAGTCATAGATATTTCTATTTGCATGTATACTACTCCTTTAGTACTACATTCTTGGAAGTTCCAGGATTTAAATACTACTTTTCAACTTTTCCTTAGTTGAGTGCCAGAGTTTGGCAACATCCATGGTTTTTTTTCATATCTATAGTCAACCTTTCTTCCCACAGAAGAGTGTAACTACTTGAAATGATCTTTTGACGATGACTTCCATAACCTATCTAAGGGATGAATTTTGAATGCACCTTTGTCCTTGGGATTGAGCGAATGATACCGAAGAGGGACATTCCTTCCTTTGTGTGATGGTGAGTATCTTCTCCTGATGTATGTATCCAATATGGCTGGCCAATTTCTTCCTTCTGGAGATCTATATTAGGTGGGTCATCGTTTGCAACGTCCACCATTATCCTAGTCTATTTTTAGAAACTTAACTACTTGCATAATGGTTTATCTTTGTTCCTTTAGCTCTGATATATATGGGTCAATTTTGTGACTCTAAAGGTAGTTGATAGGATATCCAGACTCTTCGCACATAACTTAATCTCCAAGGATCTCATATTTGTGTGGATATGTGTGTGTGATGATGGTTTGTGTCCTTCATTGATGGAGTGAATGTTGGTGGGATGAGCTTAGATACTTTGTTGTACACTTATGCAATATTCATTGTCTTGATGAGACATGTTCCCTCATACTATCGTTTGTCCTGACCAAACATCTATAGATCACACAAAATATTGTGTGTTGTTATGATGCTGTAGTAGCCAGTTGTTTCTTGGTAATGGTGTCAACTTTGATTAGTGGTTCGTGTGAAGAGACCTTTATGTCTTTGGAAATGGTCGAAATATCCCTATGTGTCTACTTCTAATCTCCTTATTATTTGATTAGTGTTTGGTCTTCTAACTCTAATGGTTTGATTCATATTTATGCATTTTCTTTGACTGGCATTGTTCCACGAGTGTTTTGTGAAATCAAGTCCTACTGGTGTCCCCCCTTCCTCCAATATTTCACTAGTAGGGGTGTAGTTTGTTATGTGTGATAATTCTTTAGGTGGGCCACATTTACTAATTTCTTAAACGGTTTCCCTTGGAGTGATTTTAGTTGTAATGTGCCTGAAGGTCGAATGTCTTCGACCACATATGGCCCTAGAAATGCAGTTTCTAGTTTTCTCGAATTTCCTTTTAGTTGAATGTGATAAAGGAGTACCAAGTCCCCGTCATTAATATCCTTTTTCTTGAGATCTCAATCATGTCAGGATTTTTTCTAGTTCTTTTGTATTTCCTGGTGTTGTTATGCCAAAATTCTTTCCTCTTCTAGTTGGTTTAGTTGGTAGAATTGTTTCCTTCTATCACATATATGGTCAAATTCCAATACTGATGTTATCTTACCTGCATTGGCACAAAAGTGAAGTGGAATAATGACTTCCTGACCATAAACTAATTTGAACGATGTCTATCATGTCAATATTTTGTATGTTGTATAGTAGGCCCATATTATTGCTGAAATTTTGTCATCCCAGTTGTCTTTGTCAAGTCCGCATACTTTTGTTAAACCTTTGCGTAAAGTTTTATTAAAGTATTTGACGGCTTCGTTGGCCTACGGATGATAGGCAATTTTTTTTTTTATGGTGATCTTAAATTTCTTGAGCAATACTTCAATTGTATTTATCACAAAGTGTCTGCCTTGGTCATTGATTATTCTTAAATTGAATCCGAAACGATTTACTATATTTTCGTAGATAAATTTCACAACTACTTCCTTTTTACAATTCTTGACTGGTTCTACTTCTGCCCATTTGGTTAAGTATTCAACAGCTGTAATGATATATTCCCCCCCCATCCTTTTAGCTATTTTCGGAAAACGTCCAACAAAATCAATAGCCCATATTTCAAATGGTAAATTGGAATTTACAGAATGTAAGGGTATCTCTTTTTTCCATAGTGGTTGGCCTATCCTTTTGAACTAATCACATTTATTTATCTGCTCCTGATAATATTTACGTAACATCGGGCACCAAAGACTGGCTTGCAAAATTTTCATGGTTATCATATCGGCCTAGAAGTGACCTCCCACTGGGCCTACATATGCCTCTATAATGCCTCGAAAATGATATATTCATGTTCATGCTCTAGTGTACATCTCCTCAAAATATTGTTGAATCCTAGCTTATAGAGGTAACCATTCATTAGGGTGAATGGTGCAACTTTCATTGCTATAATTTTTCTTTTGTTAGTTGGGAGATCATCAGGTGCTTTCCCTTCTTCTAATAAATTTTCAATCTCTTCATGCTCTTTATGAACTGCTTCTACTCTAAATAAGTTTGCATTTAGGAAATCATCTTCAATTCTAGTCAAATCTTCCCCTATCTCTAGTCGGGACATGTGATTCAACACAACCTTTTTCTTCCCTAGTCGGACTAGCACTTCAAAGTTGAATTCTTAAAATAGTAGTATCCATCGACACATTTTCCCCTAGTGCACTAGTTTGCTTACTACATATTTCCATGCCTGGTGATCTATGAAGAATATAAATGGGTTTGCTAATAAGTAGTTCCTAGATTTTTGTAGGGAAAAACTCATTGCTAGGGATTCGTGTTCCGTTGTTGAATAATTTAGTTCTTCCTTGTTTAACTTCTAACTGGCATATGAATTTGGGTGGTCGATCAAGTCATCGTATGGTTGGGCCAAAACTGATCCGACAACGATGTTGGATGCATCGACATGCACATGGAATTTCTTCGACCAGTCCAGGAATATTAAGACGAGTGCTTCTACCAACTTTCTTTTTAATATTTCAAAAGACTCGTTGCATTCCTGGTTCCAATAAAATTTAGCTTCTTTCTTTAGTAACTCGTCGATGGGAAAAATAATATCAGAACAATGACGAATAAGCTTTCGATAGTATCTTGTGTGCCCAAGGAAGGTTTTTATTTTCTCTTGGTTCACTGGTGGTTTCAAGTTGAGAATGAATTTGATCTTAGCCATGTCAACATTAATCCCATATTTGCATACAATATGGCCTAGAGATATACCAATTGGCATGGAAAAGATGTATTTTTTGATATTTAAAGATAAACGGATTTGCCTACATCTTTCCAATATCATTCTTAACCACTGTATATGATATTTTAAGAGACTATATATGGTCCAATCATCAAAGTATACTACCATTGTTTTATAGATGTACTCTTGAAATACCTTAATCGGTATGCAAAAGATCCATATTCAGAGATAAATGTCATTTTTTTCTTGATCCTCTTTTGCTATTAGTACTTGATTATATCTAGAGAAGCCATCAATGAACGAGTATCATTCCTGACCCGCAACTTCATCGATAATTTTGTCTGTAAAAGATGTTGGGAATGGGTCAGACACTGTGAGTTTTTTTAATCCTTGGAAGTCGACATAGATTCTTAGCTTTTTTGGGTTGTGTTTCTTAGGTTTCATGATCATCAGACTTTCCCATTTCGACTTATCGATTGGGTATATGATATTAGCAATTAACATTGCTTTGGCTTCCTTTTGAACCATGGGTTTGTATTTATGCGCCAATTTATATGGTCGTTTCTTGATGGGTTTGGCTCTGGGGAGGAGTTTGATATTCATTTCACCCATCTCTTGTACTATTCCTTTGAGGTATTTATAATCACGTGTGAAGATGTCTTGATATTATTTTAGTAGATCTACTATTTCCATGGTTTTCTTCTGTTGATATTCAAATATGACCATGTTCAACATTCAGGGATCCGCCCATTCAGGATACCAATTAGACCCTTATCCGTTGTAAATGGTGATTCTGACTGGTTTAGGTCCAGTTACCTATAACTATCCTAATCTAAAAAATAAAACTAAATCTAAAATATATACACCTTTTAATTGATTGAAGAGATTTTGTCTTTTATTGAATAACAAACTGAAGTACATAAAGATTAAAAAATATTTACAAGAATAAGATTAATTCTAATTATCATAAAGGTTACCCCTATGAAAGAGGATTTTGTTTTCTCTTTAAGAATAATAAGTATTTCTAATGAAAGAAAAAGAAATGAACTAAAGCAAATAATACTAAAAAGAAAATCTAATCCTCGGTACCAAATTCAGATAATATATGAATTTAAGTAAGATAAACAATGTTCTAAAGATATAGATCTTCAAAACACATGTTTGAATATATCCATTGAAAATGAATTAATAAACATGTTTAAATAATTAGCACAGACTTATAATCCCAACATTAATTCATATACACAATAACCACTGAAATGACGTGTCAAATAAATAATGAAATTGATCTAATTTATTAGCAGTAATCAACTAAATCAATTTATAATACTATCAACACATACTCCAGACAAGACTTTGATTTCAAAAATGAACATTCGAATATCGGTAATAATATCAAATACCGATTTCTTGTATTAATATTCAAAGTCACAAAGAGATTCAAAATAATGTATCAAAATGTAGACTTGTACAACAATGCATAAGCTTTGTTCTTCTCTCAAAAAACTGAAACTCCTTCCTTAAATTGTATTTCCTTCACTGTTTTATATTGAAGGAATTCAAAAACGGAAATTACCTTCCATAACCATAAACAACTATCCATTTAGAATGGAAAAATAACAAAATCATTTAATTCCCCAAACTAAATTAACTAAGTACATTCAATAAAAACTACTAACTATTCAATTTTAGAATTCTTCCTGGAAATTATTTTTCCCATTTCTCGTATTTTCCAGGACATTCCTTTTACACCTGTAAAACAAAAAAAAAATTGAAAAGATAGAAATTAATAAAACATAAAAACAAAAATTGGAGTTGCTACAGTATTTGAAATTATGTAGCTACTCTTTTATTAAATAAAATTAACGAAAATACAAACTAACTTTAAAATGATCAACTCATACCAATAACTAAAACATTTTTATCACTGAGTGTTACTAGGAACAATCTTGAATTTTGAATTAACGAAAATATTAACTCCTGGTGAGTTGATGTTAACTGCTTCTTTCTTTTTATCTTGTTTAGAACTTGGAACTTGACTCCTCTTGCTATCAATCAAAGATTTATTTTCTGACTTAAGAAGTTGATTTTCTAATTCCAAATCAATCTATAACACTGAAACCACTGAATAGTATTTTTCCTTCCAAAAGGAAACCTCCAGTTTGGGATCAGTTTTAGTTTTCTCCTTCTCTTTTTATTTAGCAACCTTTTCAATTGGTTCCTGTGGAGAAATGTGTTTTGGGGAAGATACTTCCTGATTTGTAACCAACTCTTCATTCTCAACTTGGATAAGAGAACTAGCTTTAGAATTTTTCCTAGACTTATTTATGAACATTCTGGATATTTTTCTTCCTTGCCTTTTGTTCATAAAATCGACTAGACTAATGGAATCATCATTCTTTTTGGTAACAAGTGGGTCACACTTAGATGCAAGTGAGGAAACTACAGTTTGTTTGGAATCTTCGGAAGAAACATGAGGTTCTTCACTGAAAACACATGACTCTGAACTAAAGATAAACTTTATAGTTTGATTGTGAGTAACCCTCGCAGTGTTTTGTTGAGGAGTAGAAACTTGAGGGAAATCCAAAATGGTATCTTCTATAGGATTTGGGGTTTCAATTTTAGAAAAAGTGAGACTTTAAATCTGCCTCAGAATTCTCTTGAAAATGATTTCTTTTCACAAAATTTTCCCAAGAATTGTCATTTTGTTCTAACTGAAATTCAATCAGAATTTTCACCAAACCATGATGAAAGACATTTCTTTCTGAACTAAGATTATTTATTTGATAAAAATGTGCCACCTTAGATAGGACTTTAAGCAATAAAACTGACATGTTCAATTCATAATCCATGAAGGCTATTAAAAGTCGAAAGTGATATATAAAGAAAAGTCTATATCTTCCCTCACAGGTGATAAATCCCTTAATAAACACTAACATAAAATGTCATTTTTATTTAATTGAATATATGGGCATACCTTTGTAATCGTACTTGCATTCGGGAGAAACCAGGATTTTGGACCACGGAATCTCCTTCACTCTTTTGGTCTTAGACCAACATTCTCCTTTTAATGGCAATTTAGTCACTCTGGAAATTAATTCTTCAGCTATATGTAACTCCATATCCCAAATTTTTGTGCGTTCACCATTGAAATTTTGTGAAAAAGATTTGGTGACTTAGGCATTGTAGCCATTAAACATGCACACAAATTTTAACCAACCAACCCTCTCAAAAGTTGGAAAATAATATTCTCAAGCTTCAATAAGCTCGACACCAGGTTCAACTCTGGAAATCAATCCCATTTTGATATTTTACCACACTATAGTTCGGAAAACCCTCATAAAATACCTAATAGACTCTCACTTACAGGCAAATGAAAACAAAGCTTCAATACTTGAGTAAAAAACTTATTTCGAGGAAGAAGCACCTAGGTAATAATTCCCGAATACAGTGATACAATTCAAAATTATACGTGGAGGTGAATCAATGAACTTCGGGAAAGGAGGATTGTTCGTATGCAATTTGAAAGGACCTTGATTTAATTCTCCATTAAATTAATTTTAATTTATGATGATCAAATCAGGCCTAACATACCACAACACAATATTAAACAATTGTTATGGATCGTGGGTATCATGGTAATACACAACTACGACAAGCTAAGTAGGATTTCTTACATGATGATAAATCATTGTTAGAACATTGGTTTGATACTCAAGTGCAATATATTAATTAAAACCAACAATATATAAAAAATTGTAGCTTATCAAATACTGTAGCTTGTTAGAATGTTATTCAAGGTATGTAAATGAGCAAAAAACATAAAGAATATGTGAATTAGAAACATTTGAAAGCCAAAATATTCAATCAAAACCTTTATGAAATGAGAAACATCCCAACAAGAAAATGTCATCAATGATTGAATGAAAGCTCAAAGAAGTTGAGAGTATTGACAAAACTGACAAAATTGAAAATATTGTTTAAGTACAAAAAAATATTTTTTCAAAATTGAAAAGGAAGGGTCGCGGATTTATTTATAATACAGAATTTGGGACGTTGTTGTCCTCTACAAAAAATGGTGACACACTTTTGAAACCAATTATCTCTATATATAAGACAAATAAAAATATATCATATCATAAGAAATAAGAAAATTTACGAAATGTAGATAAATTATGTTTATGACTAGTTAGTAAAATATGTAAAACAATACTAGTACTCTTTAAATTGATCGCATTGGAGGGAATACATGGCGTTTATTAATCTTATGATTGGGAAAGGAAGCTTCTGATTTGACTAATAATTAAATTATATTCATTATGTCAGAATTGAAAATTTTAACTCACTATACCCGGTATTGCTTCGTTGCCAGCAGGTTTGTTTAGTACCCCGACGAAGTTACCTTAATATCATATAAGCCTTTACCTGCTACAAACAAGCATGCTCAGTATCCTGGCGGGTTAACATATACTTCCCATGTCCTCATTTTATTTATTTAAACTTTCAGCTTTCATCTTTAGTTCATGACTTAGTGATTGCATTTGAGCAATGACGAGAATAGAGGAGGGGTGATATAGAGAGTTATTTATTTATTTCTGAAAATGAAATGAGAACTAAATTGTTCATATTACGATATGTTATTTCCCAATCAATTTTTTTTTTTTGAGGAAAAAAATTACCCCAAAGATGTTGGAAGATTGGTTGTTGTCATTGATGTCAACCCTAGTCATGGGTTTTGGACCGCAAGATTGATAAAGGTATTTGGACATGAAGGAAAATGCACATGCATATACAACACCCATGAATGGATAGCATACATCATGTTGTTTCTGGTGGTATGTGGCATGTCATGTGGATCCTCATGGTTGAGGAGAAATGAATTTTTGAAGATGACAAAGTGAATTGAAGAAGGAAATACATGTAGGCCCTGAATATAATTAAAGAAAAGAATTACAAAATAAGAAAGTGTCAGGTCTGCCCTAATGTTAAAAGGAAGTGACCTAAATGGTATAAATAAACATCATTATACATTCATTTGATACAAGTCGGATTTCAGAGGAAATAAGAAGAAAAGAAGGCCGGATTTCAAGGGAGGATGAAGTATTTTGGTGATGTGTTCTAAGGTATGTTATTTTCAGGTCATCTTAACATTTTTGCTATAACTTTTTTTCTAGAACGATTCAAATGGTGAAATCACTATGGTATTAAGAATACATATCAAGGTACCTCTGGTAAAAATTTCAGCTCTTGATTCGCTATAATTATGGAGATGCACTCTTTGGAATATAGGGTTTGTGACCAGTCCTGAAGCTAGTCAATAAACAGGTGTTCCGGGTAAAACAGTCATAACTTTTTCATACAGAATCCAAATGAAGTGGGACCACTTCCATTGGAAAGGGTACAGACTGTAGTTTCTTTTGTGCAAGTTTCAGAATCGTATGTTAAATATTGAGCGCATTTCATGTTGTACAAGTTGGGTCTTCTGAACAGACCAGAATTGAATAAAGTCTACCATTCTTTCTATAACCTCTTTTTGGGGAGAATTCAAGGAGTGAAAATTGGAGGAGTTTCAGAGAATACATTGAGTAATATTATCTACAGGATCAGA
>ML787545.1:1057190-1095972 GCA_009831015.1 Picea engelmannii | reverse complement strand
CTTCACATAAACGCACAACATGTTTCCTTACCTTCAAGTGAAAATCAAATAGTCAGGGGATCTTCAGTAGAAAGAGTTAGGAGTCTCAATCAAACATATGGTCCCAACCTTGGCATTATCCACTTCGAAGAGCACACTTGTTGTTAAATGGGTCTTGACTGTATCTAATAGAAAGGATTTTGTGTTCCTTGAAATTCAACAACTATGTTTAAAATATAAAATGGTTGTGGAAAGTTATTTGGATGCATATCACCACAACCCTAACTTAACTTGTAACACTCCCAATTTTGATCCTTGGATTAGCAATGTATATAAGTGTATACTATGAATCACTAAGGGCCAAATGATGTAATATGTAAATATTGTACATTGATAATAAAAAAAAATAACAGGTTGTAGATGAAGAACGATGAAAAACATGGGAGGTTGTGATTCCATGAGAGAAGAAAGAAAAAAGGCTCAAGGGGCTCAAGGAGGGCCAAAGTAAATAAGATTATTTTATTTTATCATAAGCCTAAGTCCTTTATCTTATATTATCCTAAGTCATTCGACCTTGGAGTTAGTGGGAAAGTGAGATACACGAGCATCTTAGGAAGATACCTGGTTAGTTGTTAGCGTGCAAATATAACCCTCAATTTTTAGTTGTGGGGAGAGTTGTCAATCGTTATTCCCAGAGGTTGTTTGAGAGTCTAAGTTGTCATACTATGATTGCAATAAAATGATGAATATGGTTGTTCTGAAAACGACGTGAGAATTATTCCCATGTGCATCAGTAATTATTTGTTATTAAGAAAACAACTTACAACTGAGAATCCCTGAAGTCCCTAGTAGCGAGATTTTCCAGCCAATCTGTGTTGGAGCTCATAAGGGAAGTGGAATAGGCCAAGGGATTGTGTGGCAAAGAAGGGGATCCAATTCCTTGGGTTTTGTAGGCTGAAGGGAAAAGAGATATGGTGGAATTGGGATATTTGTAAGAGTTAATAGATTGTGAAAATTCTAGGAATTGGGCTATGTGAGAGGATTAGAGCCAACCATAGGATAATTTGTCCTTGTGGACTCATAGCCTCAGCTTAGGGGTGGCCCATTGGAGAGAGATTAAGTGAAACGATGAAACTATGGTTGGGTGAAATGTCCTTTGTCTGTATCCAGTTGGCGTTTTATTCCTAGAAGATAAGTGTTATGGTATATTGATTATTATGTTGATTTAATGCTTTAAAATTATGCATTGAATGATTTTTTGCATGCATGTATAAGTTTGCATTTGTATCTATGATTAATTAATCATATTTTCATGAGCCTACATTACCTTGTTTGCATGAACTAACCAATCCATGGCAGGACAGTTAGGAAAGCATGGTACCAAAGCTATGAAAATGTGGATTTCAGCCTAGCTAGAAGGTTGAGAAGTTATAGAATGGTATCAAAGAAAGAATACAAAGGGAATTTTTAGCTTCTAGAAGTACCCCGTATCCTCAATGATGGACAAAGGGTGTTGGATATGTCACAATATGGTATCATAGCTACTGGTTACATTACTAGGGTTGTATAGGCCAGAAACTAGCTTGCATATGAACAAAATTATAGGTTGTAGATTATCTGTTTGGAAAAACTCCTCAAGGAGTATAATTGGGGAAAAGTTTTGAATATAATTATGGTTGAAATCCCTTAAAATTGGATTCTAGTTATAGTATATAGATGTATGAATTTTATAATTCAAGGCTATAGAGTTTGGCTTATGTAAAACTTGGGGAAAAAATTGAAATTTGGAGAAAATCCTCAATTGTGGATGAAATCTAAAGGTTAATTGGAACAACGGTGTCAAATTTGGTTGGTACATGGGTCAAATTCAACTAGGGAAGATAATTCTAATAATTTCATGGTGACCATGTTGAGAAAATTAGAAAAATCATATATGTATGTATTTTATCAGGTTACAATGCCAGGGGAAAACCCCCAAGTGCTTCCCCTCATTTCAAGGATGGTACCCAAGGTAAACCCTAGAATCTTCAGGGAAAAAGGTTGATCAACAAAAAGGCTCAAATCCATTACTACAATATACTCGTTAAGAGCTCAACATGTCACTTGTAGGATTTGGACTTGGGTGGGGAGGATAATAATCATTCCTCCCAACCACCCTAACTAAACCCAATTCACACACACACACACAAACACACACACACACACACACACACACACACACACTTATGTGAACCTATACTAGTAACATGGAGTGGTAGAGTGACGTGGAGGCGTTAGGGTGCATTGGTGGTAGGGTCTACTGTGGTGGAGGTAATTGGACCCGCAATCGACAATAAAATTTTGCAAAGGATATGAAGATAGTATTTTGCAAGGTCACAAAGCCTTCAAAATTGCTATTAAGGCAAGACATGTCCCCTAGGAAGTAAACAGTTTGTGGAGGCCAAGGGACATTTAACCATTGACATGTTATGGCTTTGAAATTGATCTATAATCTAGTGTGAGGAACATGTATGCCAAAAGAGGGATGATAAGAGATGGGAACCCCCTCGACACATAAGCCAATAAGAATGTGTCAGATGGAGGATGTAGGGATAGAGTGGGACCCCCTGTTACATATATGACTAAGATCACGCAAAGTGGTCGTGATACAGGTGGACACCAGTGACCGCCCACCTCTTCCATTGACTCAACAAAGTCATCAAAATATTGAAGTTGTCGATAATTCCATATCCCAAAACATACACAATCTATTGGTTGAGCCAAGGATGAGAGATTCCCACAGACCAACAATGTCACCTATCCTATGGCATCAAGCCCTTCAAAGATGAGGTACTGTGTGATGTTGCCCCACTTAAAGTTTGTCATGTTCTTTTAGGACAACCCTATATGTGGAAATGTCATGTTGTTTATGACTTCATGCCTCATAGTGTCATTGTTAATTTGGGAAGTCAACTCTATATGGTAAAATAGGTAGTCTCGATTATTGTAGTTTCCTTGCTCTCGACAAAGCAATGACAAAAGGTAATCTCTCAGATCGATAAATTTGTCCTCTTCATGGTTCAGTCGGAAGGTGAATGAAAGGTCATTGTGACAACTGCCTCCTTAGCATGGGGCCTCTCTGCACAATAGAATAAGGTGTACAAGATTGTGGAGGAATATAGAGATGTCTTCGCCTCACTTGTGGTGGTGCCTTTGCACTTTTAGGTCAAACATTCAATTGAATTGATACTTGGTGCTCATTTACTTAATGGCCCAATATACAAACACTTTCTTTTAGAGAATGAGGAAATAAAGCGTCAAATTTACGAGCTCATCCAAAAGGGCCACATTTGACCAAGCTACTTGCCTTTTGGAAGCCTAATTGTTTGGTGCAGAAGAAGGATGGGACATGGAGATTCTGTATTGATTATAGATCCCTAAACAAAATTACTATTAAGAATCGATATTTGATCCCCCATATAAATGATCTTCTTGATCAACTTAAGGGTGCCAAGCTATTTAGTAAGATTGATCTAAAGTCAGACTATCACCTGGTCCCGATTGAACAAACCATTGTATGGAAGATGACCTTCAAGTCCGAAGAATGCCTTTTGAGTGGTTGGTCATGCCTTTTGTCTTGACTAATTCTCCGATAACATTCACGAGGATGATGTTGACATCTTGCGACCGTTCACAAACTCATTTGTTGTCATGTATTTGGATGACATCCTCATCTTCAATAGAGCATGGGAAGAACATTTCCAACACATTTAACATATCTTGAGCACTCTACAACAACAAAATTTATATACCAATCTGTAGAAATGCTTGTTTGACATGCAAAAAATTCAATATCTAGGATACATCATGGATGAACATGGGGTGCATGTGGACCCAGCCAAGATCCAATTCATTCATGATTGACCAACCTCGACGACTCTAAAAAAGTTGCACAACTTCTACCGTAGGTTCGTGTCAGGGTTCTCTCGTATCACTTGGACCTTAATCCAAGTGACCAAGGATGGAGCTAAGGCTAATTGTTCCTAGTTTGAGTCACAAAAAACAAATTCAAGGATCTAAAACACTGTTTATACTCGACACTAGTCCTGACTTTTCCATACATGCAACAACTATTCAAGATTGATACATGTGCCTCCAACTATGCTATCGGTGTAGTCCTCACTCAACATGGACATCCGGTGGCCTATCACATTGAGACACTCTTTGATACTATTTGCAGGTATACCACCTATGACTAGGAGATGTAGTCCATTGCACAATCATGCTGATAATGGAAGCATTATATTATGGGAAAGGAAACAATCATCCACACTGATCACAAGCCTCTACAATTCAAGCAAACATAAGAAAAGTTACAAAATGATTTCCATCAAAAGTGGTACAAGTACTTGCAACAATTCCGCTTAACATTAAGTACAAGAAGGTAGCACAAATTGTGGTGGAGACTACCTCAACCGACCTCTAGTTGTGGCACTAACCATAGTTCTCAACTATTATGGGCATGATACGTCTAGGTGGCCCCAATTGTATGACAATGACCTTGACTTCATTACTACATATCAGATACTAGGTGCATGTAAACAAGTTCCATACTTTCAACTCCAGGACACACTTTTGTGCTATTTGGGACACCTTTGGATTCCTTCAAGCGAATGTGAAAATATAATTTGGGAGGCACATTACTGTTGGGTGGTAGGGAAATTTGGTGTGGACATTGTAGTAGCAATACTTCATAAGTGTTTCTATTGGCGAAAACTATGACAAGACGTCAACATGTATATCAAATCATATACTACATGTGCCATTGCTAAACTTTCCATTAAGAAGCAGTGGATGTACACTCCTCTACCTACCCCAAAAAATCCCTCAGAGTCAGTCTCCATGGATTACATGTTAGGTTTTCCCTCAACCAGGCATGGTAAATATTGTGTCTTTGTGGTTGTTGATCAATTATCTAAGATGGCCATTTTGGCACCATGTAAGAAAAACATCACAACAGAAGCCACTGCTAAGCTCTTATTTGAGTGTGTTTGGGTTCATTTTGGCCTACCACGGTCCATTATTTCAGATAGAGATAGTAGGTTCCTCAGTACCTTCAGGTCTAACCTATGGTCTCTGATGGACACTAAGTTGACCAAATCGACTGCCTTCCACCCCCAAACAGATGGAAAACAAAAGTGATCAATAGGATGATTGTGCATATCCTACACATGTACAAATCCAAGCATTCATGTGCATGGGATGAGAGCCTTCCATATGTTCAACAAAGCTGCAACAGAGCCCACCACATCTCTATTGGCCATATCATTTTCAGGTATGCTTGGGATTCCAACCATTGGCCCTCATTGATGTGGCTTTACCCATTGCATTTTCAGAGGAAGATCCCTCCTGTTGGTGCACAGTGGATAGACCCAATGTTCAACATTAAATCACCAACAAAACCGTAAAGATACCACCCCTTTCAACATCACCCACAAGCAGGTGAAGTGTCACCCAAGGTACCTTGTAGGAACTAAGTTTCCGAAATCATGAAGGGAAGGGAGGCATTCATTCTTACCAGTCTACCTAACATTCATTAGACCATTCATCATGTGCGCAAAAGCATCATATAACTTATTAATACTAATAATTCATTCACTAAGTGAACGCAATAACCATAAAAGTAAACAAACACATCACAACAAAACAAAAAGACACCATAATTAATGTAGTTCACCCCAAACTAGGCTACATACACAACGACATGCTTCTTATATTATTATTCAACAATATTTCTTACAAAAGGTGCACACTATAATCATACACGTTAATTTAGTTCTACCCACTATGCCCTTGTCGTTCGCGCATACAGTGCACACTTAGCTCAAACTTACTCATCCATAACATACTCTCCAATTTTAAACTTTAAACTTTTCCAAAACTTATCAAAACTTATCAAAAATTGCTTTCTACCCAAAACCCATACATATTTATACATTGACATTAGGGCTTATCCCGTTACAAAATGGACAAAATGCCTAACTAACTTCCTCCTTTCGCGTGCGTCGGTCCTCAAAATGCACTAAATGTCTTCCTTTCTTCTGCGTGTGATGCTCCTTAGCCGACTTTTCGCGTGGTTTTCTCCCGCACGATTCCCAAAATTGGTCCCAAAATGTCCTACTCTAACAGGCCCCCAAAACTCACCTATGGCTCGTCCTGAGCCACTTCAATCCTTTTTCCATGTCTCCATGAACTTTTGGAACATTTCTCTTGCAGTCGCGACCTTTTCTTTTACTTGGGTTTCCTGTTTCCTCTATTGTCTTTGCAATAATGTGTGTCTTTAGCTTCTCTGCATTCTCTTGCATTGCTTGCTTCACGATGGCTTGCACAACTGCAAGTTCCTCTATTACCTGGAACACTTCCTCCTGCAACATCTAGATCTTCTATGCGTGGGCTTGTTGTTCTGTTCTCATTTTGTTTATGTCTAAGTACAACTTCCTATTCTCCGTGACTGCAACCATATATTTTGTTGGTGTCATAGTGCTCATAATCTCTTTAAACTTTTTCACCTCCTCCAACGCGGCCTACAACTTCTGCCCTATTCCTTTCAACTCTGCTTCTTATGTTAGTTGAGTCCATACTTGTGTGATTTCTTCATACAACTTGGCACACTCCGCCTCCAAACTCTTGATACTTTCTACCATTGTCATTAATTTCTTCTCTCTTTGCTCTCTTTCCTTAGGTGGATTTCCTGGAATCGTGTGTGATTCTAAGTCTACGATCTTCGCGTGGAATCCCTAAATGGATTTGCTAATCTTCGACACTTGTTCTTCTAGTGGAGTGTCAACTTCCATTGGTATCTCTAGGAAATTCTTGTACACTTCCTGCACTGCATTTTTCAACCTTCTTTCTCTTTGTTGAGCCTCACCCCACTCCATCATAACTTTGTTCTATTCTATATTCAATGCTTCCTTATCATTTGTAACTTTAGTAAATTCTGTTGCCGTTGAATTTGCACGTAAATTTATCTCCTGTGTAGCACTTATCTATAAACTCTTTAATACATTCATCGACAACTACGACAATACTAATTCAATATGACTTAATTCATGTGCTTTCTCCTACATCTCTGTCGAGGGTATTTCTAATGATCCTGCTGATAACTTCATTACTCCGCGCTCTCCTGATGCTTTTGATGGATGGGAGATCACTGGTATTACTTCTGTAATCTTTGTTGTACTTTCCATATGTTCTTCCTCTATCCTTTGCTATGGTGTTATCTTGGATGCTTCCAAAAGATGACGCAATGAAGCTATCTGCTCCTACACATATGTTTGTATCTCTTCTTGTTTCAGTGCCACACACTGAATCACTTCATTTGTCACTTCCTTTACTTGATCACCTATATTTTCTAAGTCATATTCTATCAGGGCCTAGGTGGACACTTCCTTGAATGCTTTCCTCTTCTTCCATTGGTGTACTAGTTTCCCCTTATCATGCTCTTTCCTCTTCTCTCCAGGGTGCGGTACTGTCTTCTGTGTTTCTTCTGTGCCATTTCCTTCTCCTTCATGTTCTTATCCTTCTTATTCTCCTTCTTTTTCTAGCTTGTTCTTTGATGGATGTGTTTCTAGTGGCTCTGTTTATGGTATTGGGGTTTTCCATTCTTCTTCCTAGTCTTCCACAATCTTCCCAACCTCACCTTCTGTCAACCAGTATCTGCTCTGTAGCCACTGCTAATATGGGTCCCTCTTCGCTTGAATATACATGTGGTGTCTTCCTGCTTTAAAACACACAATCCCCTTTTATGCTTCCATTACATGCGATAGTATGCACGATGTATATTGAATGCTATGTCTAATTACATCTTTGTAAACATAGAAAGTAATGTTATTATCCAATTGTCTTTCCTTGTGCGTAGTATGCCACAAGTTCACATATCTTGCTGCCAAAGAGGGTTTCTTCGCAACTCCCAGAAATTGAGTGTCCTTCGGCACACTCCAAGACACTAATGCAATCAATATCAACAACGATGCATAATGGAATTCTATCCCCTTATCTTGTGCCTCCCTACAATCCATCAAAAACTGGTTCAATAGGAATGTTACCGAGTTCAATTGTACTCGTATGACACACTTCTTAGTTGATGCTATTACACCTACTAGTACTTTATCTTTGTGACATTTCCTCAACAAGGTACGTGCCAACACCCACATCGTGAACTTGACTGTATCATCATTAATACTTGCAATATCCAAGCTGCACTCTCCTCTAAATGTGTCATACTTATCCTTCATTCTTTCTTCCAGTGCCTTCTCCTTCGACTTGTCTGTGAATAATGACAGTGGGTCTTCTCCTACTTATGGTAACCTTGTGATCTACGCGATGAGTTCACTGTCTATTGACACCAACCTATCCAACCATAAAAATCCTCTATGGATGCAACTGAGCAACAACTTGACACATATGTTTATCTCTGTGCTCTTGGAAAAATGCAGAATGTCTAACAAATTCAAAATGCCTATTTTCTCTAACCCTGTTACCCATTCCTGTGGCTCTACTATAACTACATGTGAATCTGGGGTGAGCTTTACAGTCCTGTACTTATCTAGTGCTAACTATGGAAACTTCTTTATATCTGTCAAGTCATGGTATGCATACTTCAGTTTCCCTACTTTGCCTAACGTATCCTCTTCAACGATTACCCCTAGTGGGATCTCTGGTTCAACAAGTTCATACTTTGGTTCCTTTGGTAGCTTAACTTGTTTCATTGTTGGCTTCCTTGGTGGCACATAATCCTTTGGAAAGTTGATTGGGATTGGCCCTAACGTTGATGCTCTCAAAGTTTCCTTGAATACAGCTATTGATGTCTTCCTGGTGCGTTTTTTCTTCTGCTGTGATGAATCTTCTCCCGTCTTTGGTGGTGCCATTGTTCTCTTCAACTAACTCACATTTGCAACTTTCTTGCTCAGCTCTGTTAAATTCACTTGGCTCATTCTGTCTCTCTAAAGTTCTTGAATAACAATAAACTTTCCCTATCAACCCTTCATCTGCTTTTATAGCCTGTCGCCAACTGTTTCTATTCTTCTTCGCGCCCAAATTTGTAGTCTAATCCACTTACATTCACATTTAATCCTTTCCCTAACTCTTCATGAAATTGGTATCCTTCGGTGGATTATACACTAGATTTTTCATGCTGTCAAAATCCTCTTGGCATTTTTCATTTATGATTATGCAACTCCACTACCTCGCCGTCATGCTTACTCTTAAATGCTTGTCCCGTCATATCTGCTCTTTAATGTGTTTCCTCCCTTCTACATAGATTTATGTTGAAAGTCCATCCTCCTTCCTACACATTATTTCTTCCTCTTTTATACATCTCTGTGACATTTTCTAGTTTCTCTCCTTACTTAGTTTGAACAATACCTTATACAAAACTTCAACCTTCTGTCTCTGAACTCAAATGTTTTTATTGATTTTCTTCTTTTCTTTTTCTTCTATAATACACTATAATACAGATCCCATGGTACACATACTGCATGCTCAAACTAGTGTGTGAAAGCACAACTATCCCTATATAGTTTCAACCGACTACCATTTACCAATCCTTCCATGGGTTCCCATTCCATTTCTCCAACTGGACAACACCTACTTCTGTCACAAATATGACCACATATGGACCCAACCAATGCATTTGAAACTTTCCAAGGTGCTACAAAAACTTGTTGTCATAAATAAAAACAAAGTCTCATGTCTATAACTTCTTCTGTTTAATGTGTCGGTCATGCCAGGCCTTCTCACGCGCTTTCTGAACATGTTGATGAAATACTGTGACAACAAAATCTTCTTCTAGCTCTGACAGTCTCTTCTCTATTACGTCAGAATCTGTAAGCTCTGTCAATGCGACAATGTGTAGACTCGACACAATGAATTTAATAGGCATAACTTCCTCCTGGCCATACACTAATCTGAATGGTGTCTGTCCTATCAACTTCTTACTTGTAGTCCTATACGCCCATAACACTATTGGGATCCTCAAGTCCTAGTCGTCTCAAATTACATTACACACCTTAATTAGTGCATGCTCTAATATCTTATTTAATGCTTCCACTGTTCCATTCCCCTGAGGATGATATCATGTGCTCTTCTAATGATGAATATGAAACTCCTCTCTCAAAGATGCAATCATCTTATTCAAAAAATGAGTTCTCTGATCACTCATAAATATGATGGGGCATCCAAACCTTGTAACTACAGTTTCAAACAAAAATCATGTAGCTATCTTTGCGTTGCAATCTCTGACTGGTTCCACTTCAACCCATCGGGTCAAGTAATCTCTATCGCAGTAATGATGTATCTGGCTCCTGACCACTTTGCTGGTGGATTAATCGGTTTGAAAAAATCAATGGCCCATTTATCAAAATCTTGTAATGTCATTTGCAGTAATAAAAAAATCTCATCTCTCCTGGAAGGCTTCCCAAGTCTATGACATACATCACAAGTTTGACATAATTCTTTCACATCCTTATGAAGGGTGGGGCACCATAGTCCTGCACACAAAATATTCCGTGATGTCAATTTTCCTGCATAATAACCTCCTGCAACTCCTTCGTGCACCTCTGATAATATCATGTGTCTTTCATGCTCCAAACACATCATTGCAGAATACCATCTGCACCTAACTTGTACAAATTTTTTGCTATCAATTGATAGTCTGTTGCCGTCACTACTAACTTCTTCTTCTGTGTAATTGTAAAGTCTAGTGGGGCTACCCCTATACTCAAGAGCTAGACTCTGTTTGCAAAATAATCATCAACCATCTATACAACAAATAAGTGTGTGTATGGTAGACTGCCATCCAAGTTTCCTACATCTTCTCCTGATAGTATGTGTGATAAGTGATCAAGTTCTGAATTAAATTTCCCTGGATTCACAATTACCTCAAAGTCTTATTCCTGAAACAATAATAGCCATCTGCATATTCTCCCCCCAACACTGGCTTATTGACTACATATCTCAACGCATAATGATCTGTGTACATCTTAAAGCGTGAGCCCAACAAATAATGTCTAAACTTCTGCAATGCATACACCATTGCTAATCCTTCACGTTCTGTAGTAGTATAGTTCTATTCTATAGTTGACAACTTCTTACTTGCAAATGCAATGGGATGATCTATATCTCCTTCTCCTAGCTGAGCTAGAATAACACATAATACTACAAAGGATGCATCTACGTGAACATAAAACTCCTTCTTCCAATATGGAAATATCAAAATCGACATGGTAACCAATTTCTGCTTCATATTAAGTAAACCTTTTTGACATTCCTCGTTCCTTTGAAACTTGTTCTCCTTCTTTAGTAATATTTCCATTAGGGTTTTGATTTGTGCATATCCCCCAATGAAATTCCCGTAATACCCTGTATGACCCAACGTTGCTCATAACTGTTTCACTGAAGTCAATGGTGGTAAATCAACAATCACAACAATCTTCACACGATCCACCAATAGTCCTTGATTACACACTACATGGCCCAGTAAGATACCAAATGGGGTGCAAAAAATGCACTTCTTCAAATTCAAAGATATCTGAAACTGCCTACACCTATCCAACATCAAGCACAAAGTCTCAACATGATCTTTCAACAAGCTAAACACCATCCAATCATCTAAGTACGCTTCTAAGAACTTATGAATGAATTCTTTAAATGCTGCTACAACCACTCTAGAGAATATTGTTGGTGAATTATTCAATCTAAAAGGAATCACTATGTACTGGTAACATACCCATTCTATTGCAAACGTAGTCTTATATCTATCTTCTTGCGCAATCTTGATATGATGATACCTTGAAAATCCATTGGTGAATGAATAAGCTTTATGTCCTCCTACATTCTCCATAACTTCATTTGTAAACAGATTCAGAAACAAACCATGTAAACAAGCATCCTTCAATTTCCTCAAATCTACACATATTCTGATCCCTCCTGTCTTCTTATCCTGAACCACCATTGGACTGATCCACTCTGATTTTGCGACAGGTTCAATAATTCCAACTTCCAACATCATGTCTATCTCCACTTTCACCTTTTGCTTATACATCGGGTTCAATCTGTATGGTCTCTGTTTCACTGAATTAACATTTGGATTCAAGGGGATCTTCATCTCTCCCAACTCCTTAACAATCCCTTTCATCTATGAAAATGTGGTCAAAAATAGGTCCTGATATTCGTGCAATAAATCAACTATCTTCTCAACAGTTTCGTCATTCCAATAGTCTCCTACGTTCACAAATTTGGGCTTGTCTCGACAACGGAACCATTTTTTGGTGTGCAGTGGGTAGACCCATGGTTAAACATTAAATCACCTAGAAAACCCTAAATATACCGACCCTTTCGGCATCACCCGCAAGCAGGTGAAGTCTCACCCAAGGTACCTATGGGGATTGTAGGAAACATGTTTCCACAATCATCCTTACCAGTCTACCTAACATTAATTCATTAGACCATTCATCATGTTCATAGAACCATCATATAACTTATTCATACTAATCATTCATTCACTAAGTGCGCACAATAACCAGAACAATAAGTAAACACATCACAACAAAACACAAAGACACCATAATTAACGTTGTTCACCCAAACCTGGGCTACGTCCACAACAACATGCTTCTTATATTATTATTCAACATCATTTCTTACAAAATGTGCACACTGTGCTCATACATGATAATTTAGTTCCACCCACTATGCCCTTGCTGTTCGCACATACAGTGCACACTTTCCTCAGAACTTACTCATCCATAACATACTCTCCAATTTCAAACTTTAAACTTGTCCAACACTTTTCCAAACTTCTAAAAAATTCTCAAAAATTACTTTCTACCCAAAACCTATACATATTTATACATTGACATTAGGGCTTATCCCATTACAAAATGGAACAAAATGACTAACTAACTTCCTCCTTTCGCGCGCGCTGGTCCTCAAAATGCGCTAACTATCTTACTTTCTTTTGCATGTGCTGCTCCTTAGCCGACTTGTCGTGTGGTTTGCTCCTACGAGATTGCCAAAATTTGTCCCAAAATGTCCTTCTCCAATACATCCCATGCTCATACTGAGGTAGATAGAGTAGCCAAATTTGTTGAATAATTCTAACACATCCAATAATAGGCTCATGACATCGTATAGAAAGCTAATGCCAAGTAATGACATGACTAACATCGAGTTCCACACAAGTTTAAGGTTGGTGATAAGGTTTAGTTGCATTTGTAGAAATCACACCTCACATTGCCCCATAAGAAGCTCAAACCACTCTGATACATGCCTTACATGATCATGAAGGTTGTGGGTGAGAATGATTTTGAATTGAGTATTCCCCCTTCCCTTGGCTTGCACCCTGTATTTAGTGTGGAGTTACTTCAACCATATTTTCCACCCCTATTGGACACTCAAGAGGTGGTTGAGAACTTAGCCCCTACAAAACTCAATCCTATCTGCATTGAGCAGGTTACTTTGGATTAGATCATGGAAACCAAGATGAAGGGCACCCACCAACGGAACATACAACTCTATCAGGTTGTCAAAGCATGGCAACTTTTTCACCAAGGCAAGTGGCTCACGAAGAGTCAACTTAAACAAAATTTTCCACATTTGATGAGGGAACTTGATGCAATGGGGACCATTTCTTCCTAAGTGGGGAGGATTGATCTAGGTGGCCACCCACCTCTTCCACTGAATCAATACAGTTCTCCATCTTGGTAGTTTTTTTTATCTACAGTTTTTCAAGTCCTAAAATTCTGGGGTCATTTTAAGGCCTTAAATGATGTTTTTTTATCCATTCGAGGACTTCGAGTAGCCATGGCCTTCCCAAGCTTGCCAAAAATTGTACTTCTTAGTTATATCTTTCCAATGATATACTATGCACCCCAAATGGAGATGGTATGCAAAATTTGATCCTCGAAAAGTTGACGTATCAACTAACCACCTTAGGGACCGTAATCCTTTTGGCACTTTGTCTCCTACAATTAGGGTTTTGGATATTTAAGGTTTTTTCCTATTAGTGTTTAGCACTTTATGTTAAAATTCAATTTTTGACCTCTTGTAACGGGTCTTGTGAATGAGCATAGTCGAAGCCTCTCTCCTCAAAGATAAGCTACCACAATTCTAGCTAGTTTGTACTGCTTTGCATTATGCAATCTTTTCCCATTTCAATTATTAATAGAAATTGGGTTTCAATGTTTACCGTGCTTTCTACAATATTTATCTGTGTATGTTTCTATTCATATTCATTCCTTTCATTTTGTTCTTTATACAATCCATATTAGTGGTATTAGAGCAATTTGCTCTTTGTTGTTTCTCAGTGCATGTCCTTGATGAGGTTAGGGTGTAGAGAGTTGGGTCTCAAACTATTTTTTCTTTGGGAAGACCACTCTCATCAGTCCAAGTGGCCTCCCATGGCAGATGTAAATAGAGATGATGAAGAAAAATATCCTATAAAGTTTTTGCTGAGGAAGCACTCGTGTGATAGAGGAACACGATGATGGAAAGTTTCACCCAAATCCTTCAACAAATGCCAACGACTACCGAGACACCTTCAACAAGAAACAATTTCAGAGGTGCAACACCCTTCAAGGTACACGTTAACTTTTACATTCCTTTATTTGAAGGAAAGATAGATGCAAATGATTTGGATCAAGGGTTAAATCTATTAGAGGGTTATTACTATTTTAAAAAAACTTCAGACATTGAAAATATCACTTTTGCACTCCTTAAGGCCCTTCCCCATGTCAAATACCGGTGGTAACATTACTGGGAGAGACATGATGGAGATGAGTCTACAACATTTAGGACAAGACCCACTTAGGCCGTGTTACACCTCATATTCTCTACAATGTACCCTACATTTTTTCACAAGATGTGACCACTTCGATGAGCCCAAAATGTGATGACTTTCTTTGTATATGGCCATGATGGGATGTTCTTATGTACATGTGTTGGTTAGTGGTTACCCAAATCCCCTTAGGAGGGAGATAATGGCATGCACTTTTAGTCCCCATTCTCAGGGTGCCTAGTTTTATTGCTATGGCCAATTATCCCTTAGAGGTGGAAACTCCCTCTAGGTCAGGCATTTATGTCTTGGGTAGGTATGGAGGCATTCTGAGCTGGATATACTAGGATACATGATTTATGGGGCCCTACCTATTCACTTATTATTTGCTTTGTAAAAGGTCATTGCACTTTGTAAGGGTTGTCACACCCATGTTTTATCACACCTTACCCTCATGGACCCTCTCTTTCTTATGTATGTACCACACTTTGGCCACTGGAGATGATTATGCACATGGTTATCTAGTTTCACATTTTTCAAGGCATATCAAAATTTTTGAGGCATTGGTCACACTCCTAAGGCATGGATGGGCTATTTACATCCACATGGACATTCCTTACACTCACCATGTTTCAGAAGCCAAAACATCCCCCTCCTTTGGAACTTTTTTTAAAGTGTTTTTGCTCATCAAAGGGGGTTGATTTCACTTGGGGGCACTTCATGAGAACGTTGGGATTATTTTGAGCCCACTTGGATTATGTGGAGATGACTCAAGTGACATTGCACTTTGAGAAGATGACATGACACTCACCCTTAATTATGTGGATTGACTTTAGACCACTTCTTTCATGACTTTTGTAGATTTGAGGGTTGAGCCATTCTTTGACGCTATTCTTGTTGTTGGGGGTTTTATGACCCATTATTTGATGTCATTCTTGTTGTTAGGGGTTTTATGACCCATGTTTTGACTTGGAGGGTCACTCCCATGCTTCATGGAGGTGCCTTGACCTTAGGTATGGACATGGTCATGACTTGGAGACATATTTCAAGGATTTATGGACATTATTTGAGCATTTTTTAGCAGATTTTGTTAAATCCATCCCCTTTATGAGGGTTTTATTCATATAAAGTATCATTTCAACGTAATTTGACTTAGTCTCCAAGCTTTGTGGATGACAAGCCACTCTTATTTTATTCTCTTGGTCTATATTTAGGGAATAAATGACGGGAGGGAGTTGTGAGCCTCATCTATAAATAAGAGACACTCCTCTCATTCAAATTGTCGTGAATTGTTGGAGATCATGATTGGATCCATTTAATAGAAGATATTTACTTGGTGTCAATTCTTGGAGCTCTATCTTTTTTGGTATTTTTAAAGGCTATTGTGAAATGATTCAATATTATACATAAACCAACAAGATCGATCCATTGAGGAGTTATCAAGTACTTGGAGGGAGGACGTCTAGGGTTTGTATCTCTCCATTCTTCCCTAAAATGATTTGGTAAGTGCTCATCTCTTATATTGATTAGTTCTATACTCCCTGGCAAGGGTTTTAAGTATTTTTTCAAGTCTTTTGTTTATATTAATGGTGAAGGCTATTCCCTTGGGGAAACCCTTCTTTTAGGGCCTTAGTTTTCATGGTTTGTTTGATTAGACAAGAGACTACTAGCATTGTGGCCCTAGTCTCATTCCAATCCATAAACATGGATAACCAATTTTTAGAGGGGTATGCTTCTTGACCCTATAAGCCATGAGTGGAGACAAGGCTTTGAGCTTCACTCCCAACAACCAACCACAAAAAACCCCTAAAAAATAAACTCTTTTTCTTTTATGTCATATAAAATACAAAAATACAAAAAAATATAAATTGTAAAAAATATTTATTTCATTATCCACAGTAAAGCTAAAGGTTTACTTTCATTTTCTAAACATTTTCATTCATGGGTTTATGCTTCATTACTAATTTCTAACCCTAAGAAGGAAAATCAACCCTATTGACATTGTCTTTCAAGGTTATATCTAACATTTTGTCGCTGATTTAAGGTTTTCACGAATTCTGGAAATTAAATTATAACAAAAGAAAACATAATTTGTGAAACGCTAAAGCTAGGGTTTAACCCTAAAAGGTGAAATCTAACCCTACTCTAGCTTATATTTCATTTTTGGATTGTTTATAAATAATATCTAACACTTTCTAACGGTGAAAATCATCTCCTAAGCGGTTCATTGCTGTTATATTTCATTTTGGAGATTTTTGGTGAAACCCTAGGGGGATTTACCATCTATTTTTGCAAGTTTGAGCTAATTTCATTGTTCTTATTCATTTGTACTTTCATTTAATCATTTCTAGGATTTTTTTCAATGTATTTTATTCATTTCCCTAGCTAAAGTACCCAAGGTTTATCATTCTAAGTGCTTTTAGGCACTCTTGGGGTGCTTTCCCTCACCCAAAATCTGAATTTTTTATGTTTTTTTATTATCGTATATTAGATTATGGAATTTTTGGACAACAACAAGCTAGTCCAATTTACAAAATATAATCAAGATTTAACTCAAGTATATCATCCACTCTTGATTTTTGTAATTAGATCTCACTCTTTAGCGGTTAAATGTACATTTTCTCTTCATTTAGAGAGTGATTTCTTAGTGTTGATTTATATTTCTGTTGTAACATTTTATTTAAGATATCAACACTTTTTTTTTTTTTTTTTTTTTTTACAGAAACAATTATGTTTTGGTATTAAAATTCTCGGCATAAATGCCCATTTACATGCTTCCAAGATTGTCGGGACATCTCCCAATATTCCCCCATAACCAGAATCCACCCATCTCTAATTCTGACATATTGAAGCTTCTTAGATTCCAGAATCCCCATTAGTGACGAGATTTCCCCTAACTTAAAGACAAAAACAAACTGCTGAAGCAAAAAACAATAAAACATAAAAACACTACTATGGAATTGGATCCCAATTTTCCTTCTCATCCCATAATAGAGTGCCCACAGGAAGAAGAGTGGCTCTATTTGCTTCCACATCCGCTTCTTTGTTATTGTTCTGCAAAACATGGAAGAAGCTTAACTTTTGAAAGGAGCTAGCAAGCTTTTTAATTCTCATCATCAATCTAGTTAGCCGAAGATCATTCGGACTTGAATTTTCGAGTCTGAGAGTCACCAAAGATCTTTGCTTCCTTGATGCCCATCTTTTGTAAAATCTTGAGACCTTTCAGCAGCGCCATCACCTCTGCTTGGGTATTGGTGTCTTGGCCTAATCCCCAAGCGTACCTGTGCTCAATTTGTCCCTCCATGTTCTTGATGACTCCACCTTCACCTGCATTCCCCGGATTACCTTTTGCCGCCCGATCGAAGAATAAAGAGTAGCAAGCCATTTCCTTATTCCAATTGCTGAAACTCTCTTCTGACATTCTAATCTGCTAGTCTTTTTTCTTTTCCTTTTGGAAATATTCATTGGTGAACTGTAAACCCAACAATCTACCCCACTCCACCTCATGAGGGGAGAGGTTTTTATTGGTGAGATTCCACACATGCTCACTCAGAAATTCTTTGAGAGTGGTTTTTATCTTAGTCATGATCACTTTAGAATTATGCGTTTTCCCCTGGAAAATCCTGCTATTCCGCTCCAACCAAATTTGCCAGCAGGTCAGCTTTGGTAAGACCAGCCAACCAGCCTTAAACCAATTGTTATTTGGGAGCTGCCCAAAGTAACGATGCAACCAATTAGCATGCAGATCGAAAATGGAGGATGGAAGCGTTATGTCCGCAAACCAAAGGCTCAACACTTCGCCCCAGACTTCTAATGCAAAAGTGCAATCCAACATTATATGTTGGGCATTTTCTTCATTTACCAAACACAGTGGGAATCTGGACGGGCCATGGAATCCTTTCCTCATGAGATTGTCTGCTGTAAGCAACCGATTGTGGCATAACAACCAATTGAACATGTCAATTTTGGGAATACATTTTTGTTTCCAAAGACCTTTCCAGAGTGCTGGGCATGGTGGAGCATAAGGAATTTCTCGCATCATTTTATAACCTTGCGCCATAGAGTAAGAACTGGAATGCGACCCCCAACCTCTCTGGTTATGCTTCTCTTCATGTCTGATGTGAGGGAAATCTCCTTACGGACTAGCAAATAGGGTTAGACTTTGCATGCAGATATGACCTAGAGAAAATTTACTTTCTACCTTCATCCCCAGACTTAAATCCCATTTCTTTTTAGTAAATGCAATGGCTAGATCAACGTACCTCATTTAGGGTGTTTGATGTCGATCCCTTGTCGTAATTTATTACTTGTTCGTAGTTCTCCTTTCCAACACTGACCTGCATACAAGACAAGAAACAACTACACATGCATACTACCTATAGAAAACGGGTTAGAAATTCAAACATGTACTTAGCAATTTATGAATAACTCGTGAATTGGGACGGGAAAAACACTTTCTTTATTACTTTAAATGAGTCAACTTACAAAACTTGAGATTGGCCACCGCTCCGCGAACCTGATCCTAGGCTCCTCTTTGAATGTCCTCCAACTGCTTTGCTTTGTATCCCCTTTGGCACAAGGAAAGGCTAAAGGGTTGGGACAATGGGAATACGCAAATGGGCAAAGTTTCTTTGCTATATTTTTTCTCCTCCAAATGGAACCCCTACTCCTTCTTTTATAGGCTAGAAGGAGCTAGGTATTTGGACGAACCCTCGACCATGCATGGTAAGGAGTTTCGGTTAACTCACCCATAGATTTTGTGTTCCGTTGACAACTTTCCTTTTTTCGTGCTTTTGTCGGTCCACGCAGGCTGTTTTAGGTCAGCCAGTGTGTACACGCGTGCAGTAATGGCGTAGGGCATGTGGGCCTTTATAAAAGAGGATTTTCAAAGAGTTGTTTAGCAGTGCTTTGGCAAAGAAGGGATATGATATGACCTAAGCATGTGTGGTGCAATTTAGGGTTATAACAGATGCCCCCTAATGTGTGAGGTTAGAAGAGCATATGATGGCCGAAATACATTACCAATCTTTACTGATGTGCTGAACGATTGAGCCCAAGGATCAGGAACCGGGAGGTGCCGTCTGCAAAATAACAAATGTCTCACCGAGGCGGGCATACCCATGCTTGGGATAAAATAGAATCATGGCTACCAATCAAATACACTGTAGATCCATGTCATATAACTATATAAAGAGTAGCCGCGAACAATACACAACGGAGCTACATCTCGAAATTGAAAATATATACATATAGAGTATCCATCTTCTAGAAGCTGATACGGCTTGATGGCTAGAGATGATATCTTCAGAGCTCGAGCAACAACTTCAAAATCTTCAAAACTCGGGTAGGAGTTTAATATGAGTGTACGACTGCACTACCCAGAGGTCTTCGACGACTCGTCGGTCATGGACTTGATAATCATGATGATTAGACTGAAGGCTTCAATGATTGCGAACAAGGACTTGATTGGATGTTCAGGATGGCCGGGTATGAGGATAAGAGACATATTGCAGAGGGGCCGACTCAGTCTTGGTGACAAACTTCCCTTGGATAATAGCACGACAAATGATGAGACTCGAGCAACATGGCATTAATCATAAGTCTACGAAGCAGGAGGCAACACAAACTCTCCATATGTTTGGAAGGATAACCAAACGGTGCAGGACACAACTCTATATAGAGAGAAAAAGCTTCCTAAGGTCGTACTACATCCCATAGTCTGATGAACAAACATACAGATGTGCTTTATCCAAGGGCAACTCATTATGCTGCCAATAAAGAAAATACTTTTCCTTTCCTCTTTTTGGGGTATATTTGATTTTTTTTGTCCTTTTCAATAGTTGTGGAAAAAGAATAAAGGAATATTACGTTACAAAGGAGGAATGAGTGTTGCAAACATACAAGTTCAAGGCACAAGGACAAGACTGATGTACAAAATAATGATACTCGGGAAAAAATCCTCCGGGGGCCAAGGGTGTTAAAACGCAGAAGCAAACTGTTACAAGGCTGATATATAAGGTATGCAAATGCGGTTAACAAAACACACAATGGTAACGTCCTTTGATGTAAGTTTAACGAGCCCAGAGAAGGTAAGCTCGGTGGTTTTTCATGTTTAGAGAGTCCGAAAAAACATAAAAGGAGACTCCGTTGGGGTACCTTTTTCGAAGATAGTCTAGTCGATTCGAAAAAGGGTAAACTAGCACCGATAAGACGTCGATTCAAAACCATTTTAACGAGTGTGACAAGGACAAGATCACTCGACTATTGTTTCATTTTTAAGGAGTCTGAAAAAAATTTAACTATGGACTCTGTCAGGAATGTTCTTCTGGACCAATTTAACGAGTGTGAAAGAATAAGGTCACTCGACAATCTTTTCAATTTTAGGGAGTCTGAAAAGAGCTTAACTATGGACTCCGTTGGGGTTCCTTCTTCGTAAGTTTAGTCCCTCAGGCCCGAAAAAGGGATAAAATTATACCTGAGAGTACTCTTCTATAGAAATGAAGTTCCATAGAGTATACGTTTGTTCGTACAGTTGACCGTCCAGACCGAAAAAGGGGTAAACTACCGCCAGACAGACGTGACTTCAAATTTTAGTTTAACGAGCGTGAAAGGCCACAAGATCACTCGACAATCTTTTCATATTTAGAGGGTCTGAAAAGGGCTTGAAAGAAGACCCGTTATATTTTGGGAGTCTTGAGGGTGAGGGCAAGAGCGAAGAAGAATCATGCAAATGAGGCTCAAACTCGTATTCAGGAAAAACTGCAAGGACTCCCGAGCCTATAGTGTTGTAGAGACAACATGAATACCATAATGCAACCAAGATCTACCTAGGGTATCCATGTTTCGGTAGGCTCTACCACCAAGTTGTGACACTTCTAAAGCCGATATGATGGTTTCGTGTCACAATCTGATGGGATTGATCCTATGGCAAATGAAAAAGACAACGAGATACAAAAATTAGAGTAGAAACCTAACCTATATGCTCAAGTTGATTGTCGGAAAATTTTTCATGGACCTTCAAAATTTACTCTAAACTCAAAAAAAATGTCCCAATACCTGATCAAATCCCTCCCATATAACTCCTGAATCACTCTAAATGGTTTTTGGTATAAAGAAAATGATAAGGGAGGCCAAAAAAATGACAAAAAGAGGCCAAAACGTCTATAAATAGAAGCTGGCAGCTCATTATCACCATTGCTAATTTGGAAATTGACTATGGAGCCAAAAGACCCCCTTTGATAAAAATGGTGATTCTGGGAGCTACAGTGGACGAAACGAACTTCTGTCTGGAACAAGTAAATACAAACTCCCCTATCTAGCTATTCAATTCGGTATTTTTTCTTTTCATTTCATTTTTTGGGTGGGCGTCGACCTTTAAAAGGTCAACCCTAGGTCCACGCGGGCTGTCTCTGTACAGGCCGTGTGTACACTTGGACAGAGTAAAACCTGCCCGCGTGTACACACGACTTTCACCTAGACAACACGCGTGGACCTCCCTTTATAGACAAAATAAAAAAAACACTCACTCACCCTCCTGAACCTTGTTGTTTTGGCAGGATGTATGTCCACTGGAGGGAAAGGGAGAATGAAGAAGTTGGTGAGTTGGTTGAGGGAGATCTGAATGCTGTGGTCGCGTTAATGTAATGTGGTTTGTTAAAGTTCTTCCTATGTCCTTTTATGCGGGCACAATCGAGGTTACTGAATGCCTTGGTTGACTATTGGCACCATGATGTAGAGGCTTTTATGCTAGAGGGGAAATCACTGGTGCCCACCACCGAGGATATCTACTTTTTGATTGGCCTCTCAAGGAGAGGGGAACCAGTCAACTTCAGGACGTTTCCGTCGGGGCCGCATAACATAGCGGAACTGATAGCCCTGCATTGTGAGGTTGGGACAAACCGTTTGAGCTCCCAGGTGCCTATAAGCAAGATCACTAACCTCTCACTGCAAGCGATATTATTGCTCATTGGGCGGATTACCGGTTTAGCGGCCTTGCATCAGGCGTCCCGCACACAGATGAACTGTGTTGTCCAGTGCTTGAATGCACAAATTTTCGACTGGAGTACTACACTGCTGAAGTGTATGAAGAGGCAATTGACAAATTGCCTTCAACAGACACAGAGGAACTTCGGCTTTGGGACTATTTTGTGTTCGTTCTTTTCTGAGAGAGTTCCAAGTTTTAGTCCTCGGGTAGTGGTACGAGGACATCATGCCTCTTTTCCTGCTGTGTGTAGATGGGTAGTATTACTGCCGCGACAGGGTGGTGGAAGGACCAATGAGTCCTTCGATGATGACTTTTTTGCATGGCTATCATGACAGATCTTGGTTATAGAGGACTACCCCTATGCCGAGATTGATTTTTCGAGAGACCCGGAGATACCAGTATCTCCTGGTGAGGAGCGAGGGGAGATGGGTAAGTCTCCACCTTTGTAGTTTTTTTTTGTTGTATATGTAATTTTTATGTCATTTTTGTTATATACATCATTTTGTTTTGTTATGCCAGAGTATTTGACAGATATGTGTTCATTGTGTGCAGATGTGGGACCAGTGCGACCTGCCGATTATGCAAGGAACATGCATCATCCTTGACCAGGGGCCGCAGTCGCCGCTGCCAGGGGACTAGTAGTAGTAGGAGACCTTCCAGTCGGGGAGGCTGAGAGGGTACTTAGATGAGTTGAGCGGAATTTTATTGCACTCACTCTCACAGTCCCGATGGTAGAGATTGAAGACTTGCCGCCATCCATGCAGCCTCATGTAGTGGGGGCACCTCGGACGTGGGTCCGATTGTTTAGGCATTTAGCCCATGCTGTGGACCAGTATAACAGGGCCCATAGGCCCTGAACCTATTTAGACATTTTACGTGCCAAGAGCACTACTTGTATATATGTTTTGAGGGCATAAGCCCTGTTACTCGTTATTGGTCCTATTTTTGAGGCGCTTGCATCCATCTATGTACTCTGGTTACTTTATGATATTATATATGCTTTTTTGGTCTTTTGTGTCTTATGGATCACGTGTGCAAAAAATGTATTTACATGCTTATGTCAATGTTCTTTCATATGTGTGCAAGATGCCAATCTAAAATTTGATTAGCTAGAGTATCTGTAACTTGGTTTAATCTCCTAGGAACATGAAAATATGTAATATAATCAAAGTTTCATTCCAAGAGACATACCCTAAGGAATCGTCGGTGTAAAGTTAGATCATGAACCCGGTACACTCTGTTTAACTGAGACACAACTAGTTGAGCGTCGAGATAGACCCGGAGATGAGAGATACCCAATGAAAAAGCGTCACGAAGTAACTCAATAACTATGTTATACTCGACAACATTATTTGTGGTGTCACCTAAGCATGTACCTCCGGAAGATAACAACTGGCCTCGAGGTGTAAAGATTACCCAAGCTGCGGAGGCAAGCCTCTGAGTGTCCCGAATAGCACCGTTTGCATACCCAACAAACACCTTAGAATCACTTGACATTTTCCACAGTGACGAAAGATAACATCAAAGATATGTCCATAACACTAAAAAGAAACTAAAAAGTAATAGTACAAAGACTATAAATATGTTACAAAAAGTTACCCACAGTGACCTGCCTATGAGTAATATTTCTTGAGGTAGATCCCATTTCTAGGCTCTGCCAAAGCATTCCTTTCAAAATCAACCAGACGATAGGCGCCCTTTTTTAATACCTCTTTTATGATGAAAGGCCTGAACCACATGGGTTTGAATTTTCCCGCCCCCAGGGGGTCCTTATCTTGGTCATAGACCAGGACAAGGTTGCCTTCAGAGAAAATTTGAGGACGAACAAACCTATCATATTGACAATTGACCTTATGTTTGTGAGCCTCGTTGGCCAGGGCTGCATCACGACGCTATTCATTGAGCTACTCAAGGTATACTAATAGTTCTTCGAGTGGAGAAGTGTCTGGAAATAATTGTACTGCCAATTTTAGAGACGGGATCTGACATTCAATGGGCAAGACTGCCTCCAGCCTGTAAACAAGTTGAAAAGGTGAGAAATCGGTTTCAGTCTTAACAGATGTTCGGTAAGCCCATAATGCCGAGTATAACATCAAATGCCAATTTGACTTGGTTGAGTTGATAGTTCGCTGTAGAATAGTCTTAAGAGTTTTGTTTATAGCTTCCACCTGCCCATTGCCTTGGGGGTAGTAGGGTGATGAATGTTCTTGCCGTAACCCAAGCTTTGATGTTAATTCGGTCATCATATGATTCTGAAAGTGACTGCCATGGTCAGTGACAATCTCCCTTGGGACGCCGAACCGTGCTATGATTTGGTTGAATAAAAAGAGAGCTGCAGTCTCTCCATCATCTTTAAACGTTGGCATAGCTTAGACCCAATTTGTGAAGTATTCTACATCTACGATGATATAGAGGTGCCCCCTTGCTGAAGGGGGGTTGCAAGTAGTGTAATTAATCCCCCACTTGGTGAAGGGTCCAACTGTGATGATGGGAAACATGGGAGCGGGATGTGCCCTCATCTTTCGAGAGAAGATTTGGCACGGATGGCACTTCTTGACCGATTTGATACAATCTTTGATAAGTGTCGGCCATAAGTAACCTGCCCGTAGAATCTTTTGGGCTGTTGCCAACCCAGACAAATGACCGCCACAAGCTCCGGTATGGCAATCGTTGAGCACGATAACTGGCTCCTCATGAGTGAGACATCGACGTAGGATGCAGTCTACACCTCTCTGATACAACGTATCATCGAGTATGAGATAATTCTTAGCCTGATGGCATATACGTCGACGCTCATCACGAGAAACATAAGTGGGGCACTTCAAAGTCTGGAGATAGATAAGTATATCTCCGTACCAGGGATTTGAAGATGTGATAAAAAACGTATCTCCCTGGATAGGCGATTCTTCAGGCACAACGTCACCTGACTCAACTAGAAGTTCCAAAATAAGCTCTGCGAAGACCAGTGACTTTTTTGACTTTGCTGAAACGAAGTCTAAGTCAAACTCCTGGAGGATGAGTATCCATCTACTGATTTTTCTGCCTATTACCCGTCGTTTCAACATGTACTAGAATGGATTCACAATAGCAATGACGATGGTCTTGCGAAACGAAACGTAATGACGGAACCATTGAACAACATGAAATGCTGCCAACACAAGTTTTTTGATATGAGAATAATTGAGTTCCGGTCCTACGAGGCCTCAGCTCAGGTAATAGATCATGTATTGTGAGAACAAGTCATCTTCCTGAACTAAAACCATGCCAATGGTTGACTTTGCTGCAACCAAATATAATAAGAGATCTTTGTTATAGTTAGGTGGCCGGAGCAGAGGGGCAATTGTGAGGGCAAGTTTTAATGCGTTGAAAGAGCGTTGACCGGTCCAAGTAAAAAGGAATTTCTTTCTTCAGTAAGCGCATAAAGCCCTTGGTGATTTCGGCATAGTTGACGATGAAGCGTCGTAAAAAGTTTGCCTTGCCTTGTAGACTTTGAAGGTGAAGGATTGTGAATGGGGGGAGCAACTGGATTATTGCCTCCACCTTGAGAGGATCGACCATGATCCCTGTTGTTGATACGAGGAAACCTAACAAACGTCCTGACGTTACGCAGAAACTGAACTTGTTTGGATTCAAGTGAATCTGGAAGTAGCGACAACGTTCAAAGATAAGTCTAAGGTGTGTGGGATGATCCGTTCTCTTACGAGATCGCGATGCTAAATCATCTAGATAGGCCTCGACTATATGCTTGAGGTCATGGAAAGCAAAAAACATGGCCCACTGAAAGGTTGCTCCAGCATTTTTAAGACCAAAAGGCATCTTACGATATACGAATGTACCCCAAGGACAAATGAATGACGTTTTGTGTTGGTCTTCAGGTTTGATTTGTATTTGATTATATCCCGAAAAATCATCCATGAAAGAAAAGGCTTCACAACCAACACATTCATCAATGATTTGGTCGATGAATGGTGTTGGAAAATTATCTTTGGGACATGCCTTGTTCAAATCACAGAAATCGGTACATACACGAATCGTGCCTTGTTTTTTATTGACTGGCACAGGATTTGACACCCATTGAGTCAAATGGATAGGATAGATAAAACTTGCCTTTAGCAATTTCTCAACCTCAACCTTAATGGCTGCTACTTTCTTAGGATTAACTGGATGAAGCTTCTGCCGAACATGCTTGGCATAAGGATACGTTGTGATCTCATGTTCAACTATTTTTGGATCGATACCTGGCATTTCCTTATAAGACTAGGCAAAAACGTCGTGGAATTCTTTGAAAAGATCTGTGTAGATTTGAATCTCTTCGGGGGAGCAATCCGCTTTGACAAAGACGTTCTCCACGATGCCAGGGTTTCAGGAGATATTGATTGGTATAGTTTCAACGATAGTTGCCATATTTCCCTTAGCATAAATTTTGTGTGTAGCTAAGAGATTAATAGGGCATGACTGATCTCCCGTCATGGTTACAGTGAATTCTCCTGCTTCGATTCAGCTTAACTCTGGGAGAAAATATGATCTGTGATGAAGATCTTCCCAAGGTTTGTCTAGACTAGTCATTTCTTCGACTACTGCTTCATCAGAAGGCATTACTAAGTCTAACGAATTGGTGTTAGCGAGAGAACCTTGAGCCCAAATAGGCTCTAGAAGTGGATCTAACTATTGTGCAGGAGTCAGATCAGTGTTAGTTGAAGCTTGTTGGACTAAAGAGTATGCTACTTTAGCTGCAGACAAGGGCATGGACATGCCCAGGTGCCTTGTCTTATCCATCGTGGCCGATGGGGAAGGAAGTATCTAGGGATCCTCAAAGTAAGTCATGCGGAACGGCGAAACTTGAAAAATATCAACCTTATGGTGATTGGATATAAATTTGATGTCGCCGTGAGGGGGTGGGTAATCGAAGGTACCCATCAAGGATGGGAAAAAACCAACTCCTACATTAACGACACCTGGTTGAGGATTATCAATCATCGAGACCATGGATGCCCCCAAAGCAGGGTCAGTTCTGGAGAAAGACAATTGATCGATGGTCACTATCTGGCCCTCGTGTGGAAACAACAAGACCCATAAAACTGTAGCAACTACAACTTGCATAGCATAAGTCCAACTCCTTCCTAACAAGAGGTTATAGTCGAGGGGAGCATCGAATACCTCTACTTCGACACACACGGTCTTCCCTCCTAACTGCACGGGGAAAGAAGGAACGATGCCATGTGGTCGAAATGAACGACCGTCAAAAGCAGTGAGGAGAGTAGGTGATGGAGACAAAATGGGATGGCCAATGGCCTTCCAACATGCCAATGACATAACGCATGTCGAGGCGCCCTCATCAACCACCGTGCGGAAGATATTCCGAGTAAAAGTTTTTGTGGGATAAGCCACTACTATCTGAAACGCTACGTGGTAAGGCAGATGAGGTTTTAAGTCGGTTGTATCCAACATGATTGTACCCGAATTACAAGTCTTGGTAGAGCCTAAAGTGGTTAACAAGGCTTTCCTCTGAGAAGGGCAGCTTTGGAGGACTTCCAAAGCGGACATCGCACAAGGGGTTTGTGATAAATCCTCCACCAGAGTGGTTCTGGGCGGCCCTTGCATTTGGGTTATGAGAAGCTTTTTTAAATGTACCTTTTGGAATGCGTGTCATTGTTTCTCCCAATGTCTTCTCAATCTGTAGAGGAAGAGATGGGAGGTCAGCTTCTTTACCCTTCTCAGAAGTGCTTGGTTTACTATAGTCGTGTGCTCTAGTTGATATAAAAGCATCACCCCTAACCACATATACGTTTGCAGATGCGGGGTTGTTCGGAGGTGAATAGGGTTCTTGGTTGCCCTTCTGTGCTTGCAGAGGATTGAGTTAGATATTGCCCATGTTGAAATGGATTAGTCAACATTGCCTGTTGTTGCTGCGTGACAAATTTTTGGGCCTCTGCAAGTCGAGGACATAGATGGGTCGGGTGGTCTTCCGCACACAAGTTGCATGGATACCTCGCCTTCTGTTTTTCAGTGTTGTCCCCGCCAACATTTTCGGTGGGTTTTTTTTATCCCCCTTACCCTTCTTTCGTTGTTTTTTCTTCCCTTCAGGCTGCTGGGTGGCCTTTGGGTTAGTCGACTGCACTGTGTGTACCTCCGATGTTTTGGTAGGGCGAGCAGCCAAAGTAGTAGTTTGGCTGGCCGCTGTGTGTTGTATAGATAACTGCTGCAATTGCTTCGTCAATTACTCAGCGGGCTTTATTTGTGCTGAACCAACAACACCATCGGCATGTGGTCCAGCTCTCTATCTAGTTTTATCCAGTATTGAACGTGGCGCATCTGGCAAGATGTTGTATAATAAACCAGACTAAGAATAGATGAGCTCAAACTGTTGAGCCCTCATGATGGCATCTTCTTCAGAGAAAACTACTGACATTGCAACATCTTTGGATAACTGGGGGACCAAAGACTTAAGGAACCACTTAAGCAAGAATGCTGGTGGGACTGGTACCTTGATTAAACTCTTCTAGCGTCTCGATTCTCAGATGTGATCAGAGATATGGTCTGTTGTTGTCTGTTCGAAATTGGCGAGCAACTCTGTGCCAACGTCGTATCTCATAGGTAACTGGAAATGGTTTAGGAAAGCCATCGCCAGTTCGCCAAAAGAAGAGTATCTTGAGTGATCGAGCTCAATGTACCATTTCGCGACACTCCCAATGAGAGTACATTGAAACAATCACAACTGTACGGAGTCATCTTTCAATGAGTTAGATGAGAACCAAAGATGAAAGGTAGTCACATGATCTCCTACATCTTCGTTAGGTTTGGCTTCGAACTTTGGGATGTACGAAGGCAACTTCGTTGGCATAGGAGGCCAACGAGGATCATGACAAATAGGGTCATTCAACAACCTTGTCAAATTTGGTAAGTGCAAAGTCGCTAGGAAGGGAAGTTTGGGTTGTTGGTGATAACCTGGGAAAAAGGGTCTTGGAGTTTGACTGGCACTAGGTTGCCAGGAAAAGTTTGGCTGCTGGCCCAAATTCTGGTAGAAACCATGGCCCTGGCCAGTGTATGGATTTTGCATATGTGGAGACATCATTGGCTGATTTCCCAAATAGGACATAGATTGTTGGGCATGCATTATATTCGAAGGACTTTGGGAAGGGTTACCCCATGCCGGTCCTGTGGGGATAGGCATAGTAGTTTGTCCGGGGTTCCATTGATTGTGGAAAGAATTAACCCAGATCGACATTCCGGACGAGGGAACGGATCCCTGCCAAGAATTCCAAGGCCCCGATGTGGAAGAAGCTCTTAGGTTTTCCCCCTGGGCAGGAATAGTACCCTACATAGGAGTAGATTGTCCAAAAACGAGGTTGCCCCCAGTCGGGAAAGCGACTGACGAGAAGGTGTTGTTACCAAACATTCCATTCAAAGAAAACGGTGTCGAACCTACCGGCATACTATGCGAAGGTGGTCCTTGACTCCCCGCTCCAAATAAACTATTGTGTGTAGGTTGCCCAGCGGATGGTTGATGGGAGCCGTCGAGTGAAGGGGATGAAGGAGGTATATGACCTCCTCTGTAAGGGAAAGCATTAAAAGGAGCAGGAGTGCCCCCCATGTGACCTTGTAGAGGAGCACTAGAGCTCCCTGCCCCCAGACCTAAAGTCTGTAAAGTGGAGTAAGAAAGTACATGATTTGTACCCCGAACTAGGCATCCCATATGAGAATGGAGGGCCTGTCGCACTTGGTGTGAAAGGGGTTGTGTCCGCCACCAAAGATGGGATTAGACCACTGTGCTATGTAGAAGCGGTCGAGACCATGGTGGCTCGAACCGATGATGGTGGGTTAGGAGGTGGAAGCTCTCCTGTGGTGACAACCATAGTGGGAATTGAAGAATTCCCATAAGGAGTAACAACATTTGTTTCCATTGCTGTGTGCAACACTGTCTGGCGCTCGTAAAATTGAATTGGTACGATGAAAGGTGCCAAAAAATCATTGGTTGGGGTTTCAATCGGGCCAAGAGCGGTTGCTTCAAGGTCCAAAACAGTTGATTCCTCCGGGGGTTGGTCGGGCACAATTGCTTGTAACCTGGTCGCTTCAAAAGACCCTTGTTGGTCTATCTTTTGCCTTAAAGGTGGCGGGGGTGGCTCTAGTGTAACCAGCGGTAGGCCGAGAAGCCTTCGTGACCAGCAGAGCTCATGATCCTCCACTGTGTGAGAAGATCAAAGACACTCTAAGGTAGTCTAAACGCTCAAAAGTAACACACACTAAAAAAGTCCCTAGACGATAAGACAGACAAACACTAAACTAATTGGAAGAATAGTTACAACAACCAACACTAGAGCAACTTACCGGTGCAACTGCAACTCGAACACAGAAGCACCCTCCGGGTATACTCTACAAAGCGTGGTGTCACACACCCGCTGCGGCGTAATAAAGTTTTCGCCTTTTCTCGAGGGACAAAATCCCCAAAATCCTACGGGGCTTAGCACAGGCTGTAGACGCCACCTCTGCCTCAACAGAGTCTCTGCATGACCTCCCAGTCTTAAGGATCGTTCAATTTCTTTTATGATATGAAGTGGCTTCTTTTGATTCCCAATTGGAATCTCCTTCCAATCGATCCACAGGTCCTTTCGGAAGCTTCCCTGTGCGAACGACACTAGGCACGAGCTCCACCCTCTCCAAGCGACCACAATGCTATGACCAAGGCCTATTCCCCAAGGCGCTTGTTGCAACTCACAATCTCATGAGTTCGCGAGTCAAAACTCCTGACTCTTCTTTCCCAAATTCACGATGCCCGAAATCATGAAATGGGTATAGCTCCCTTCTGTCAGCGCCGTCTGTGTGTGACCAATGGCTAGGCTAAGCGTTAGCTCCCGTCGCAACTTCGTGAATTCACAAGTCGAAGGGTTGAGCTCTCATGTTCTTATCCCGCGAATCCTCGAGATGCGAGAAGTCAACAAAGTGTTGACACCTTTTCCCCTGTGGCGTGTGTCTTCCTGTCAATCACGCGGGCCCCACCTTGTGGTTCTGCCACGTGTCCAAACTCGTGCCTCGGCTCTCGGCACTTCATGACTTATGCAGTCGAGACGAGGTCCTTTCAACCTTCAAAACTCCGAATGCGCGATACACGCGATGAGGCTATGATCCAACGGTCCTCCCTTGACCTGGATCCAACGACTATCCTTGCTCCTTGTGATTTCGCGACTTGCGACCCCCAGTGACATAGATACTCTGTTAATTCGAATACCCGGTATTCGAAATACCGATGGACTCTCGATCTCCACCACGTGTCCTCCATGGATGGACGATCCAAATTGTTTTGGGACATAAGTTAACGAAGTGTTGACTCCTTTCCCCCTGCGGCGTGTGTCCGCCTGTCAATCATGCGAGCCCCACCTTGTGGTTCTGCCACGTGTCCACACTCATGCCTTGACTCTTTGCACTTTGTGACTTCTGCAGTCGAGACGAGGTCCTTTCAACCTCCAAACCTCCGAATGCACGATACGCGCGATGAGGATCTGATCCAACGATTGTCGGGTTTTTCTAGCTAAAATCTGACGGTTCAGATCTGTCCCACGCTGTGCACTCTCCCGCTGCTCCCTGGATGTGGAAAAACCAATGGTCCAGATACTCCCATGGACCTTGGGGATCTACAATCCCGATTTCTTTGCTACTCACAAAGATAAAGGAAAAAGGGTTAAGGCATTTAGCGCCCTCGTTCATTCCTCAAATCTAACGGTTGTGAATGACCGCAGATCTTCTGACATGATCTCATCCGTCGATCGATACTTATCCCTATGCTGCCATTTCAGGATTTCAAGAGGATGATTCTTCTACGTACAGGGTTACTAAGACTTGTGCCTTCAAATCCTTTTCTAGGTTCTTGGTGAGCTTTACAAAAAGGGTGTCTCTATGGGGAGATCAATCCAGGGTATTACCTAAGATGGATAAGGGTATAGATTTCCTGAGAACAGAATTGAAGTCTGAATTAACTCAATATGCATATATATATATATATATATACAAATCTATCTATAAACATAAGCCATACGTGGTCCTTCCAATAAAAGCATGCAACCACCATTTCTAATCAACACCACACAGACAATCTTATACTCAAACCATTCATAAACTACATAGACTATGAGCATACATGTCAACATAGAGAGTTTCAAGATGCAAGATGATCATAAATGCCAGGATATACATTTCAAGATACAAGATGTAAAACACTTATCAGAAATAACACCAGACGTGATTGCAACTACTGAGAGGGGTGCTCGTTTCCACCCAACCGTAGGCTCAATGACTCCCAATGGATTTACCACTAGCCACCCCTGAGCTGGGACCACGATGCTACGAGACTATGTCTCTATTTTCCAGTGACCGAGAATGAAGGTTACTCTCCTTCTTCTCCGCTATCACTCACTCTGTATTTTTCCAGAGTTCTCCTCTTCCCCTCGCATCTGCTCCTTGATCACCCACTCTTCATTGCCTTTTCTCCTTTTGGCGAGGTTGCGTGTGGCATGATTTTCCTTGTAGTGGTCAGGTCTGAGGACTCCACGGATGGGCGGTTCACCCCCATCCGTCATTACTCATGAGGAGTCATTTACCTACCAACCTGGCGAGTCATTTAATTCGGGGCCAACGAGCCGCTCTTGGTTCTCCGAGCCAGTGAAGTCCAAATACGGTATTGGTTTCGGTGGAAGTTCACGCCACCATTCCAGGTGCCTCCCACCACCATTCTTCAGCCATCGTGGTCTCTTTTTCAGCACACCCCCCTCTTAGCAGTGTTGCATTATATATATATATATATATATATATATATATATATTCATAATATTATTTACATTCATTGACCTTTTTCACAAGGTCCTTTCACATCACACATTCACATTTCTGAGTTTGCCACAATACTTGTCCAATATAGTTATTTTTACAGACTGGGGGAAACAGGGTGTTACAATTCCCTCCCCCTTAAAGGAACATCGTCCTCGATGTTCTATCTGTCAACTTGACATGCATGTACAAATGTAAACAAAATCAGATATGCCCGTTTCATGGCATACTCCATTTCCCATGTAGCCTCATCTGGGCCAAAATGTTTCCATTGCACCTTGACCTGTGCAATGGTTAGGTTCCGGAGTGGGGTTTCCTTTCTGTCTAGTATGCATAGAGTTTCTGGTAGAAACTCTCCCTCTGGTTCCACCTGGATCACAGACCAATCAATTATATGATTAGCATCATGTACATATTTCTTTAATAATGAAACATGGAAAACATTATGTGCTTTTACCGTGGGAGGAAGTGCTAGCCTATAGGCTACAGGTCCCACTCTATCTAGAACCTCAAAGGGTCCACAATATCGAGGTGCTAACTTGGAACAAGCTCCCATTTTCAGGGAACTTTTCCTGGGCTTAACTTTGAGATATACATGATCTCCCACTTTGAACTCTCTTGGAGCTCTCTTTTGGTCGGCATAACTTTTCCGTCGGTTCTGAGCGACCTTCAGGTTTTGTTTTATCTGAGTCACTTTCTGTTCCATTTCTTTCAACATGTCGGGTCCAAATGTTGGAAATACTAAAACAACTAAGAGGGGGGGGGGTGAATCAGTTGTATGTGAGCTTAAACAATTTTATACTTTTTGAACATTGTTAATCTCTCTTCATGTGGTCATCAACAATATACATCATATGGATAGTAAAAGTAAAGACCATCAGTCACACATAAAGTACACACAGAGACAAATTTTCACGAGGAAACCCATAAAGGGAGAAAACCTCTTCTTCTTCGACATGATAGGCAATCTTTTTCAGTTCTGTACATCATTTACAATTGAGCACCAACTCAATGTGAGGCTGCTACCTCTGTTTTACAAGCTGCAACTTGTTTGAGAGCACCAACTCTCTGGTTTCTCTAGCACCCACTAGAAGGAAGCACCAACTCCCTGAATATTCCAACACTAATTGGATGGAAGCACCAACTTCCAGTTACACAGGATCCAACCTGCATAACAGAGAACACCTGTTCTCCCTAGCACCACCCTGCCACCCTTGTTTCTCTGGATACAACCAGATGGAAGCTACAACTTCCTGTGTTCAAGCTCCCACTTGAACCTCTGAGGACAACAGTCCTCCCGAGCACCTCCCAACCACCCTTGAATATCAAAATAATGAATACACAGACAATTTCCCAGATAAAGCAATTCTTACCTTCCTTTCTCTGTTCTGTAAGTCTGATCTGTTCTGCTATTCTGCTCTGCGTTTTCTCTTGCTTTGCTATTCTGCTCTGCGTTCCATTTCACTATGCACATCTGCTTCCTTTCCTACCACACATCCTCTTCTCTATTMTTCCTTAYTGTTTCACTCCTTTTTCTTACGAGAACAACCAACTTGACACAGTCTGTTTCGTCTTCATTTATACACACGGGCACAACGTTTCAACTTCCCAACTCCTTGGGGAAAATGACGACAACTRTCCAGCCAACCMAAAYRCCAACTGATCGACAACTAATTTGCAATCATGAGTCCGTTTTACTAACGGATTTGTAACTGAAAGAGTTAAATGTGTGTGGAAGAACAATAACCCTCCGATCACATTCAAACCTTATCCGCACCGTTGGATAATCTTCATTATTCTTCCCTTTTAAATCGGGTTTCAGCATTTCGACATTTTCTTTGCCCAGGTGTCTCGACACTTACACATCGCGATCTCCGAAACTCCGAAATGGAGCTTATCCGGACTGACTCCTTCTCTTCCGGTGACCAAGGGATATGACCACAGCCTTATGTCTCTCCATATTTTGAATCACGAAACTCCGACACGGAGTTGAACCAACGGTTCAGATATTAACTTGTTTCAACGGCCATGATTGGATCGTGATATCGCACATCGCGAAATCAGGATTCTTGTTGTATTGAGTTTTTTCAATTTTGAATTCATGATCCCCGAAACTCCGATATGGAGTTACATCTACGGTCCTGATGATTTCTGGATCTAACGGTCCAGATTCACTCGCAATTTCGCATATCGCGAAATCGGGATTCTCGTTGCATTATGTTCTTTTCCTCATGAATTCGCGATCCGCGAAACTCCGATACAGACTTGAATCAATGGTCCAGATGTGATATTTATTCAACGACTGCGATTAAATAGCGAAATCGCTCATCGCGAAATCGACATTCCTGATGTCAAGTGACTTTGTCATTTCAAAGTCCCGATCCCCGAAACTCCGTGAGAGATCAGATTAACGGTCCATATCATTTCTTGATCTGACGGTCCAGATTCACTCGTGATTTTTCATATCGCGAAATCGAGATGCTTGCTGCATTGTGTTCTTGCCCTTTTGAATTCGCGATCCCCGAAACTCCGATACGGGCTGTGATCAACGACCCTGATCATTTCTGGATATGATGGTTCAGATTCAATCGCTATTTCGCATATTGAAAAATCGGCATTATGTTCTTTGCCTTTCAAATTCCCGATTCGCGAAACTCCGTGAGAAGTTAAATCAACGGTCCAGATCTCATTCTCGATTCAATGGCTGCAATTGAATCGCAATATCGCATATCGCGAAATTGGGGTTTTTGATGTCAAGTGAATTGGACATTTCAAAGTCCCGATCCCCGATTCTCCGATAAAGAAAATCAACGGTCCAGATCTTATTCTTGCTTTAACGGCTGCGATTAAATCGCGAAATCGCATATCGCGATTTCAGAGTTCTTGATGTCAAGAGATTTTGGCATTTCAAAGTCGCGATTCGCGAAACTCCGATGTGGAGTTTTATCAATGGTTCATATCAACCTAGATCTCGACGGCTCAGATTAGATCGCGATTTTGCACATCGCAATTACTCCCCCTTCTCCTTGTACTTTAAAGAGCGTGCAAGTTATCCTTGATCCGACGATGGTCGGGTCTTGTGCTTGGATCTAACGACTGAGCTCTGTCCTCCTCTTCATTTTCTTCATTCAGATCTAAGGACCCTCGTTCTTTCGGGAAATTTGAATGAGATCCAACGGTCATTGACTCTTCTCCTCCCTATTATTGCTGCGCTGCTACTCATTGCTGTTGTACTCAAGCCATCACCACAACCACAATTGTACTCGCCATCAATGACAAGTATACACTGCCTGTAAATATGATAACAACCCTCTATACATTCTTCATTCCTTTCGTTGTCTGTTACATATTTACCAACACCAAAAAAATCCTGTTTACAAGATTACTCCAACTGACAGGAGTCTTGCACGATCTACCATAGAGGACTTCAAAGGGACTCATCTTTAAGGATGCTTGGTAGCCGTTGTTGTAGGCGAATTCTACCAGTGGTAGGTAGTCTTCCCACTTCTTGGGTTGGTACATTACATGCATTCTTAGCATGTCTTCAAGTATTTGGTTCACTCTTTCTGTCTGTCCGTCGGTTTGAGGGTGATAGGCGGTGCTAAACAATAATTTGGTCTCTAAACCCGCCATCAGTGATTTCCAAAAGTTGGAAGTGAACTTCGTGTCTCTGTCAGACATGATCTCTTTTGGCATGCCATGCAGTCTGAATATCTCCCTTATGAATACCTGGGCGATATCTATTGCCTTGCAAGTCAATTTGACAGGGATGAAATGAGCATAATTGCTCAATTTATCCACCACTACCATGATGACGTCATTCTGTTTGGTCGAGGTCGGTAATCCGGTGTTGAAATCCATGGAGATGGTTTCCCATTTCCATTCTGGTATTGGTAGAGGTTGTAATGATCCTGCTGGGTGTCGGTGTTCTGGTTTAACCTATTGGCACTCTATGCATTTGGCCAACTACTCAGCTATGTCTTTCTTCATTCCAAGCCAATAGAATTGTCTCCTAGTGGCCGTGATCATCTTCTGGTATCCTGGATGACCAGAATAGGGTCTTTTATGTAGTTCATCCAGTATGAACTTCTTCAATTCGTCACAATCTGGAATATAAAATCTGCTTCTGTGAGCAGACCTCCTTCGGTCATCTGGTAGCCTTCATATTTTACTCCGACGGGTTCTTGCTGTAGGTACATGGTCACGATCTGGATGAAGGGATATGTTTCTTGTGCATTTATGACTCTTTCCTTGACATCTGTCTCGCAGGTTCTCACCGCTTCCAGGTGAATTGTTTTCATACTTCTGCTAAGGGCATCGACCACCCTATTTTCCTTTCCTTTAACGTGTTTGATTTCGAAATCAAACTCGCTAAGGAGGGCCATCCACCTAGCTTGACTAGCATTGAGCTTTGGTTGATCAAACATGTATCACAATCCACAGTGATCTGTCATAAGTACAAACTTTCTTCCCAGGAGGTAATGCCTCCACATTTTCAAGGCATGCACTATGGCAACCAACTCTAGATCATGTGTCACATAGTTGACTTCATGCTCGTTCAATTTTCTGGATTCATAGCAGATCACACTTCCTTCCTGCATAAGGACTCCTCCGAGCCCTTCCTTACAGGCATCTGTGCACACGAGGAAGATAGCTTCTGGATTGGCGATCTTCAACACGGGTGCATGGGTCAGTAGATGTTTCAGGGTTTGAAATCTTTCTTCACATTTCTGTGTCGATAGGAATTTTGTCCCCTTCTTCTGGAGGGCAGTGATTGGACAACCAATCTTGGAGAATCCTTTTATAAATCTCCTATAGTATCCTGCTAATCCCATAAAGGATCTAATGTCTGAAACATCCTTTGGGGTAGGCCATTCCATGATAGAATTGATTTTATTAGGGTCTACTGCTACTCCTTCTTCGGATAGAACATGGCCTAAGTAATGTATTTGCTTCTGGAAGAATTCACATTTGCTGAATTTGGCATAGAGCTGATGTTCTCTTAGCACTTGCAACACAAGTCTAAGATGCTCTTCATGCTCTTTTATGTTATTGGAGTAAATTAATATATCGTCAATAAAAACAAGCACAAATTTGTCTAGGAATTTGCTGAGTACATTGTTCATCAAGCACATAAAAGTGGCAGGGGCATTGGTCAACCCAAATGGCACTACCACAAACTCATAGTGGCCATA